>VYXB01001157.1:941796-1210550 GCA_013397135.1 Pachyramphus minor
GGCTTGGGTATTTTACACCATGCTTATTTTCAGAGAGTTCTCCAAAGTCACTGGAAAGGTTTTGAATGAATTGGCTGAATTTCAGGTCAGGTCCTATGGAGCTTTTTTGACTAAAACACAGCACAATTTCAAGCTCCAAGCAGCAATATAGAACAGACAATGACAGATTCCCTAGAATTCCCTACAATTCTCTAGAGAATTGTATCTACTGATTTTAGGGGCACAGGAGAGAATATCTTAAATAGTTCCTATAATCTTGTGATTTTAGATGATCAAGCAGATAGTGTGACACAAGATGAGAGTATAAATAATATGTATATAACAAACAACAACTCAGCTGTTCATAATATCTCCCTGAAGCAAGACTGTCCAATCTGAATAACAAAGTTATGGATATCATGTAAAATAAAAATGAGACAAATTATTTTTAAATAGTACATTTCACATTTCAAAGGTAAAGAGTAACCTATTTCCTCCTATGTACCGAACACTTCGCTAACTGTAATAGCAGCAACATAAACCAGACTGATTACATTTGTAGGATATATGTTTCCAAGAAGAATTCCAGCCATTTTAGGTGCCAGTAGCTGTCCATTTCAATTGACTAAATAAGCAAAATCAAACCTTTGGTCTAAATACTACAGCAGCCAAATTTTAAATAGCTTCAAACTGGTACTTTTCTGGAAGTGAGAACTTCGTATCCCTTTAGCAGGTAATGAGTCCTGAGCTGCTGCTCAACATCCTCACCACAGATACTGCTCACAGAGAAACATCTGATGATATTAAACACACAGAGAGGCAAGAATCCCTACCTGCTTTTGTTAAAACCCACTCAAGTGGTGAGACAAAGGATATTCACTCAATGCCAGTGCTGGATCAGAACCAACCTGCACACGTTCTACACCTGTGGCTGTCACCTCCAGCCTCTGTTACACCATAACTGTGTTTGCTGTGATTTTTGTTCCAACACTGCAATCAAGATGCAGACTCACTACAGATAGTAAAAATGAAGAAATGAGTCTTCTTCTCTGTTCCATAAGGTACTTATTAGCTTACAAACCAATGAAATCCAGTTATATAATATCCTTTTTTATATATATATGATGTAATTTTGATTGTTTCTTCTAAGGACCCAAAGAGTGGGTCATTCATTCAGCTGTACTCACCAATAACTTATGGCATCTGGTAACCCACCATTAGGAATTAAAACTATTGGCTTCAGCAAACTTGACTAGAGAAGCATTGTGAGTCAAATGATACCATTAAAGCTATTTTGAGAAATAATTGTATAACTTACAGGGCTTGTTTCAAGACATGGCAGACTCCTAACAGTTTGTAAAGTGCTGTGACCAAGTTTTCTGAAAGTCAGTGTCCAGCGAGAGCATTTTCAGGTTCCCCAAAATTTAATCAGTATTGGTTTAATCTGAGACTATTATAAAAACCAGTTTCATCATTCCACCTTTCGGGATCCTATATTTTGGTGTTTTAAAACTGTTTCAGTCTTACTTAATTACTTTCAGGCTGACTTTAGAAGGAATTCAGTATTTAACAAGCTCTCATTTAAAGAAAATCTTTGCTCTATTAAAAGGCCACAAAGAAATGCAACCTTTTCATTTTGTATCCAACTGACTGACACACAGAAACTCTATTTAAGAAAGTCATATTCTTATGAACATCCTTTTTGAACTTAGCTTCCCACTGGCATCTCCTGAGTGGTACTTCATAGCTCAAGATATACTTCACAATACTGTCCTAAATAGTGTTAAATTGGTATTCTCTGCTCCACTGGGCAATCTATCTAGATGTGTAAAGGAAAATCAAGACAGTCACAATTATTTATGGTTGACAGACACTGGCAATAAGGAAGTGCAACATAACTCTTGGAAGCTCTATACCCTGTTTGAACAACAAAAAGATGAAGTTCCATAGCAAATTGGTTACTATGATTGGACGGAAATAATAACCACCCCAAGGCAAACAAGTACCTCAGCAATCAAATGTCACTTAAATTGCTTGATTCATTTGACGTGTTTTTAATGTGGAATATATATTAATATAACAAATGAGGAGTACCACCAAGATTTCAGAGGACAGCACTACAGTACAGCCAGAGAAAAATCAACTTGAAATGAATTTAGATCACAGAATCGATATCTAGGGATTAACTAAGGATCACTGAATCCTTCATTATTGATCCACAAAAATATCATTCTTTTACTATGCAGTACACAATTACTTGTTATTTTTACAAATTCACACAATAAGAATCAACAAACTGTGTAGTGATTAAAATTCAGTGCTGAATATATTACATAAGCAATTAAAGTAATCTCAAAAACGAGAGCATGCCGTTACAAAATTCATAGGCTTCAAGCTCTTAACAAGAGATATGAAATGCATGCTTGCTTCCTTGTCATTTCAGTCTTTCTGGGGTTTTGATGCTAATTGGTCCTCTACATCTTCTCCTAACATAAAAGCAGACATTAAAATCAAAATTACTTGAAGAAACTCTACGAAAACTTTTCACTATATGTTTCTACTTTATAAAGACAACTGGCCTGACGGTTTTTGGCTAAACCCCCTGTAAACAGACTACATTGTATTTGTGTATTCCAGTCTTTTATTTTATTAGTGTCTGACTGTATTACATAAAAAGAGCAATGCTACTCAAAAAAATATTGCTAATAAATTGTATCATGCTAGAATATTTTTCTCTGTTTTGCACCTTACTCTTAGAAAATAACAAATGGGGTAAGACAGGTAAATGAGAAGATTTCTTTTCCCTGACAACAGCATTAAACAAACCCCAGTCCCCATCAACAAGCTGCATCTGCACAGCTTTTCTGTGCCAAAGGAAGTTCTAATCTTCCATTCAGGTCCCTAAGGCCTTGGCTGAAAAACCCAGGGCACAGTTGAGTTAAATCCACCTAAAAGCTTTCAAATAATGGAGGCTTCATTAATAAGCTACACTTTGAGAAAAACTATAATAAAATACATTAATGTAAAAATCTACCACACATACAGGAATAACAAATGCCTTATAAAGACATATCCAACTGGTTTTGAACAGGGATCTCTCAAAATGGGTTATCTATGCTATTTTCCCTGAAATAACAATCATTGCTGTTTTATTCTTATCAGAATCTCACAGACACTTTGTCAATGAGTGAGCATGTTTTAATCTCCTGGTTTTGCATCAATAGGAACAGTGGAAGTCAAGACCAGGCTACAGTTATGATTAACACAATAGCCTCAACCAGAAACAGAGAGCACATTTTATGACTATTTTCTATTTGGCTGGTTTTGTACACACAAACTGAAATCTGTTGATTTTTAACAAATTTCAGACAAAATTGCACTGAGACCCATTAGCCATGAAGTTTGTACATACAAAAACATTTGCACCAGAAGAATCTAATGAAAAAAAAGCCCCAAACAAAAATATTTACACCAGATGAACTTAATGAAAAAAACCACAAAACAACACAGGAATGTTTACCTCATAAATATTCTTAGCACAGTCATATATAGATTTTAAGTTTATAAGTAGATGCAGTCACACAACAGAATGTCCAGAAATAGGGGAAAAAAAAAGGGGGGAAAAAAAAAGAGAAAATACAAAGTCCAAGAAATCAGAACAACTTTTGGGTAATTTTGTGACACGTTATTTGTTAGAATAGAAAGAATTGAAATAATTAGGAATGTTCTAAGTGTGCAAAATAATGTCATCCCACAACATGAAAATCATATAAAATATAAAATGAAAGTGCTTTATAACTAATTATAAAAAATTTTAAATTAAATTAAGCATTTAGGAGAGGCAAATACTCCCACTATCCTGTTAAATTATCATGCCTTATATCCAGAAATCAGCCTCCAAAGCTTCTCAAATCTCACCTTGTGAGGCACAGTTCCCAAAGGATGCCTATAAATACAGCCCTGCTTGACAAGCTTTCCACTCAAATAAAAAAGCCGTTGCATTGCAAGTAAATTTAATTCCTAAAATTTCATTCCCTCACACAATCCCTCTATCTTTTAAACTTCGAAAGTAAGACAAAGAAAAAATAAATCATTTTGTGGAAGCAGTAAAACAATATAGTTTATAATTTTCCTTTTCCTGACCTTTGAATGTGTGCAGTTCTCTCTGAACTTACTCCAGCGAGCTGTGCAGTGGTTGGCATTTTTCAATTTGAAGCAGTAATGAAGGAGTGTAACTATGACTAATGTGCCGTAGTTGCTTTGCTCTATTCTGTCATTTCCTTCCATCCTAAATGGTAAGATCTACCATGCATTTTAAAGGTACACAGGGAGGCTTTGCAGCACCCTCCCTACACCACCCTGCCACTGATTCCAACCCTGTTGTAAACAAGCTGCAGGGGTATTCACCAAGGAAAATGGGTTGCTCTGCAGGCTCAGGAAAGCAACTGCTGCTGACAGAGGGGTAAACGCAGACACATCTCAGGGATGAGCCACAGAAGCTGTTAACTTCACCTATTTTCCTTTTTTATTGCTTTTCCATTTTTTCCATAATGCATCTTTAATGTATCGCAAAAGGTATAACATTCTCTGAGTCAATTTTTTTGGGAGGTGAAAGGCTGGATCCGTTAGCAGAGTGAAAATGCAGAAACTTGGAAACCTGCACCAGTGCATTCCAACAGAAGGTCCTCTTCAATATCTGAGTTATCCCTGTAATCTATATTTCTTTACTACAGAAGGCGAGTGTAGCAAATCACAGCACATGAGTTATTTCTGTTGGGTTCCTTCTGGAGGTTTCTCCATATTGGTGCCAGCAGGGTATCCTGGGAAAAATTTATAAATGTAATCACACATTATCATACAAAATGAGCCCTCTTCATAAAAGGATGGGCTAAAGGAGTGAAACTACAGCAATATAGGAGTTTCTCTTACCACAGAAAGAAGAGCCCTTTACCTAAAAAGATTTTGTTTTTCCACAAAGTTGGAAAGCAATCCCTAGTTCAGGACTACTTTGCATATGAGCTCCATATTTTCACTAACCTCAGCTGAGAATGTCTCTTAATAAATGACTGTTTCTTAAATTCAAGAGCATTAAATACACTGCGTTTCAAGGCAGATCAAAAGCACTTTTATAATGATCTGGACATTTAAATATTTCTGAGCACTGACCTTAAATACTGTTCAGCTTCAAAACAACAAAATCCAAGACATGGATTACATAATCTATATGAATATATAATCTATATGATATGTAATATTACAAATCTGAATTCCCTTTAAATTATTCACAACATGAAGAAATATGATTAAATAGTTAACCAAAACAACACGCTGCAAATATATTTTTAGGAAGAACTGAATTCCAAAGCAAAAATCTTCACTGTCTCCTCCACCTTGGGCAGTGTGACATTTACCACTTTCAACAAAATAAACTTTAGCAGATATCTAAAAATCATGCACTGCTTACTAACAACTGAAACTTCTCTTTTCCTGAAAAAGTTCCCTTGGAAGAGTTTAACACTGCCTATTAGTATTACAAGCCTCTCAAGAGAAACATGAATGAAATCCTGCTTCTCATTAGAATTGCATCCTTTTCCCAAAGTATTAGGTCCATTTCTTTTGCCTGATAGAAAAGAGAAAGATCTTACCCTTACACTTCAAGCCTTATCTGAGTTTTTTATGTGATCTAACTGCCAAGTGTGTGCTCCAGAGAAGTTGTAGTCTCCTGATCTCCTAAGAGAAAGAAGCCCAGGCAATAAACCTGCTCTCTGTCCCTTGCTCTGGGCACCAGCCTCTCTTCCCTGCCTTTCCCATCTCCAAATGTTTCGACCTTGAGCAATGGGGTCTGATAAACCTTAGCTGGGAACAGTCTCAATAGAAAAACTCACAGCTGTTTCATCAAAATTGGCAGGAGGAGAGGAGAGTGGTGGAGAGAACATTGCTCTGCAAGAAAGGCTGGGGACATTCAGCAGCCACAGCCTCTGAGAGCTGTTGGGGTTCCTGGGCTGCGAGATTTGAGGGCACGTTTGGGATGTCAGAAGAGACAGGACAGGATGTGTGCACCATACATTATTCCATTCACGATCAGACAGCTGCTCTGAGAAGTATGCAGTTTAGGGTTCAGACTGCAGACAGGGGTTGGGGGAGGCATAGATGAGGATCAGAGAAGGACCTTTCCAAACTACCCCGTTGCCCAAGTTCCGGCTGTGGGAGAAGCCCACACAAGTGCCTGTAGGGCTGTGACTAACCTGGAAAGTCTGAAGATCTACAGAGAAATGCCCAACATCACTGGAGAATGGGAACACTCATATTTTCTGAGAAAACAGGTGTGTGAGCAGGCAAAATACTGCAATAGTCCTCTTCTGAGAAAGGGATACATCTTCCCCCAAGGACTAGAAGCTACAATCACTCTCTAATTAGGAATGTTAGAAAAGGAACAGACCACTCTTGTTCCCCCTATGATTTCCCTTGAAACGACACGAGTGAAAGACACTTCTAAAACTGAAACCATTATCCATACATTCCAGAGACCCACAGCCAGCAGCAAACTGCTGGCTGTTTGCTCACAGATGCTTGTTTTGAAGGCTTCTGTTCAAAGGCAACAATATTTGCATGGCCCTTGAAACCTTGTTTTTTCACTGCTGGGTTTCACACAGCACTGTATCTCCTACCTTCCTTCACACTGCCCAAAAAGAGCACCCTGCATTTTGTAGCAATGTTGAACAAATATCCCTCAGCAGCCCAGACACTGTCTGGTCCACAAGCTGGTGCTGGTCAGAGCAGCTCTCCCAGCCACAGCAGCTGTTCGACCCACAGCGGCCGAAAACAGGAAAACTGTTCTATTTCAGCAGGGAGGATATTACAGTCTCTAATACTATTACCCAAAAGAGGTTTACTAGTGGGAATCAACATCTTGTCGTGTTTGCAGAAGCTTTTCTCATCCCCTCTCTCATTTCCCTCTGGGCTCCCATAAAATTAATATATTAACCCAATGTTGTGTCAGTGGTACTGAAAATAACCCATGAGTACCACCTATTAATGTTATGGTGCATTGCAGGGAACCTTGCTGAGACTGATGACCATAACAGCTGCCCTTCATTTGGAATAGTTGTGGGGGATCACCGAGCTCACTTGCAGACTCAGGAGGAAAAAAATGTAGCAGGTACCAAGTTCCAGCTATGCCTCACACAAATAAAAAGCAGTTTTCCGAATATCATTTACGGTTGTGGTGACACATTTGAAGGAGAGGTCAGAAACAGATTAAAGGGAAATCACAACCCAACACAGCTTCATCTGAGACAAAAGAAAAAAATTGGGGTCAGAGCAGCATGTGCAGCAAAATTATTCCTGGCTGATTCCTTCAGTGCAGGGTTGACATATTTTTTTCCCTCTAAGTAATCTGCAATGAATCAAAGGATCCACTGGGTCAAGCACCAGTCTTAGCTTCTAACTGAGATAACTCCTGGAGATCCTAAATCTTGATAAATTTTTGTCCCAATAAACTACAAAACTGCTTAACTCACACATTCCGTTTATATAGCTACTCCAGAGCAGTGCATTTATTGGCAGAATTGTCCTATTGGCAGAAGTAACTGGCAACAAAAGCTTTACATTTTGCTTGAGATGCTCCAGATTCTGTATTTGGAAGTTCTAGAGTCTCCAATATTATTTTTAATTTCTTTTGCCCTATAAAAAGTCCAGATGCTTCCTGGACTGGTCATTATCTTCTTAATATAAAAAAAAACCAAAACAAATATCTTGTCAATAAGTAATTATCCAACCTTAGTAATAGATTGGCTTGGTATTGGCAGAAGGAAAAGAGAAAGTGTCTTGGCTAAAGTGCTGAGCAGAGACACTGGAGATGAGCATTAGATACCATAACACTGTCTCCTTGTGCCACACAACCTCCCTCGGGCTCCATGGGCCATTTCTGCTTCCATAGGGGTGGTGGGATGAGACCTTCAATAACAACTAGGGAGTGCAGAGACCACTAGTTCAGACAACTGGTTTGCTCACCATTTCAGCCAGGACTGTAGGTCAGCCCTAGGGGTCCACATAACATCTTGCTTCTCCATGATTTTATGATACATCTCCTTTGTGTTTCTGCCTACCCGGCAGAAGAATGCAGTTTACCACTCTTTTGAGCAGCAAAGCATGCTCTCTGTGCTCAGACTGAAATCCTTTAATTTTTCCAACATTCTGAGTAGCCTGCCAGGAGATATTTAGAAGAATAATAAATCTTACTGGTGCCAGGGATGTGGGAGAAGGGCTCAGGACTAATGCAGAGATCTGTTTTATGAGTGTCATCTGTTCCTGTTCTGCCAAAGGAAGAATGGCATATTGAAATTACTCTGCTGTAGGCAAAACCAGCAAGGACAGCACATTATCCTCTGTTGGCACCCAGGGAAAAAAAAAAAGGACAGAAAAACACATGGATGGGAAACACAGCACATAATGTGGTACAAGTTAAAATATTAAAGTTACTCAGCTACTGAAGCAGCAAAAATTCCAGGAGTTGCATACTATAACCTGCTGTTCTTGGTTGGTTTTTCTTTTTTTTATGTGTTAGGAAAGATTTTCAGTAGCATTACAGCAAATAAGTACGATATCCTGTAAGCAGGAGAGTGGAAGACACACACTAATGAAAGCAAAATGGCTCTTAATTCACATGCCTGCTAATGGAGGCAAAGGAGCCTGGCACAGCAGAAGCAACCAACACATATCAACCATCCACAAAAGGATATAATGAGCTTGGGAAGATTTTATTGCGAAATTAAAAAGATCTTGCACATCTTTAATCTCACTTGGCAAAGAAATCGCAATGAGGGAAGCTACTTCTTTCATGTTATATGAAAGAATGTCTAGGAGAGATGTGAGCATTTAAATATCTAATCAGAAGGATATAATAAAGTTGAAAATATGGGAATTTTACTTCTGTTTAGCAGGTTTTGGTCAGCATGTATGACATCTACACTGATGATGTTCATTTATGACAAGCAGTCACACATCAGTGACCACTGAGCTCCTTAAAATTTCTTCTGCCTAAGGAGGGTGCTGAAGGCTTTAGATAAAAATCTTAAATGACATCACTGGTAATAGGCTACAGGAACCTAAAGAAGAAAATATGTGAACATAAAAATCTTGAGATATATATAGATCTGTTGCAAAGAGGAGATGCTGTTCTTGGTGTGTCTGGCCAGAAAGCACAATGAACTTAAACTGTGGCACAAAGGGACCACTAAAGAAAAGAAAATCTTTCTGCTAGGGGATGCCAAGCAGAGCTCTTGAGAAAGATGTTTGCAAAGACACTGTGTGATCTTGTGCTGGTGGCAAAGGCAGAGGTGACATGCCCTGGGCAGAGAACAGATTAGACAACACCTGAAAATCTCTTTTGAATGTTCTTATCTGGCATGAGAACATGTTGCAGTCATCCTGATGTGGAAGTTGTAATATTTGATAAAGCTGTAGTGAATGGTTCTTATACCAAGTTGGGGATTGCAGGAGTTCTAGAGAACAGCAGATGCTAAGGAGAACCAGCATTCAAAGGAAAGATATTCAATTTTCCATTGAACAATTATAACAATTTGGAGTAACTGGCTATAAAACAGACATATGTGGCAACAAGATCCAGTTGGTCTCATCACTGGGCACATTGTGCACACAGAGTTGCCAAGACAGCAGATATTGTTTTGCCAAGTGCAGAGGATAAACTATAGACTGGCATTCCTGATACTTCTCCATGATTTTATCTATCTTCTACTTCCCCCTCCCCCTGCCAGAGACCCAGAAAGGCTTAAAGTTGCAGACTGTTTTCTTCTGACTGCAAAATTTAGTACACATATTGACATGTTTTTCAAACTTCAAAAAGGAGTAATTTCAGTCTATAGAACAGAGTTGGCTGGTTCTTAGGGTAACTACATCAAGTGACCCATCAACAGCAGAAATTCATTTTCAAAGACATAGCTTTCAGCATGGCTTTCATCCCCCGAGAAGGAGAAGAAAGAGTTGTCTTTATTTAAAGATCCTACGCTGGTGCCAATTACTTACAAGAATCATCTAGAAAGAATCTCTTCAAACAGAAGCATGGACACACAACAAGTAATATTTCAAGTGAAAATGTCTCCTGTTCTTCTCAAGAAACCCTAGAAACTGGAGAGCTCCATATGTTAATATATTCCAGGTAATGAAATCCCCCATATTCACAGGCCTCTCCGCTGCTGGTCCACACACAGCACCATCCAGCTGCCTTTTGGTGCACCACAGAAGCAGCACTGCAAGTGCTCCTCATGTGAGCTCCCAGTCACAAACCATTGTATTCAGGGGGGGGAAAAAGCCTGAAATATCAAGGTTTACATGTAACAAAGAAAGAAAAGAAAACAGCAAAGCATAGACAGGTGTCATGAAGTCGCAATCTTCAAACAAAAAAAACTCTATTTCTTAGCATGACAGGTAAGTGATGCTTTCACAGACCAAAACGGGATCAAATCCTCAGACAATACTCTGTAGAAAAGCAGACACCCTCACTGAACTGTTCTCATTTAAACACCCTCCCTCTGTCAATGCTAACATTATTTAAAAAAAAGGATGGGGAAAAAAACCCCATCAGCTTTCATTTTCAAGTGACCTTTTTAAAAAATCCTTTCTAAAAAAATATTAAACCCATTGTTGAATAAAACCACTCCAATTTGTGTGCTGATAAAACCACGGGTTGATTATAAACCTTTGTGTCTCTTCCTGTAATCATTGCTGACCTGGGCTGAAAAGAAGCAAAACAAACAAACAAGCATAAACCCACAACTATCATTATCCACGCAGGCTCACCATGCAGATGCTGGGATATTAGCTGGAATTTTGCAAGTATGAGAGAGGAAGAGACTGTGATAGATGAGGAGATAATACCACACAATGTCACCTAGCAAATGGTGATCACTGTGCTCATAGGCAGCCAAACAGCCACACTGATATCCAGCAGCAACATAATTATATTTCAAATTAGTTTTCTGCAATGCAAAAGGGAAAGTAAGAAAGATCATCTGATGTGATCACGATACAGAAAGAGACCTGAGTAATATATTTGGGTTTCTGGTCCATTATTATACACAGAAAATGAGGCTGTACAATTCCAGTTCATTTCCAAAGGTTCAGGGTCATCTTAATACGCACAACATATTTACTGTGAACCTGAAGAGCCAGTATTGATTTGAATATAAGTGTTTATGCTTGGTTTTAGGATCTCTCTTTTCCTATGCTGTCCTAATGAGCCATGAAAAGAACCTCAGCTAAATCACAAATGCCCCACCATGGCTGAAACAGGCCCCTGCTGTCATTTCAACACCAGGAACACAGAAGGAACAAATTTCCATCTCACTGGTTCTCAGGAGATGCGGAAACCAGCAAGAGGATATGGGAACACCAGGACTGATTTGCTGTAGCAAAATGCTTAACAGAGGCACAACCCAGGCCTGCCACCTACACGTAATTACAGGACCAGCTAGTTTTTGTTCTTTGTCTCACTTCCTTCTAAAAATGTGTAAAAGGTGGCAATGTAGGTGTTGCTGCTGGAGTTTGGGACCAGTTAATAAATGCGTCAAGGAAAACCAGGGTTTAGCTGAGCAGTATCTGAACAAACATAGACTTGTATCCCAAACATCCTGCTCAGAAGACACAGACAGGCTTCTTGTCTATGACAGAAATATTATCTGACTAAACAGTGAACCCTCAGAATCATTCTGTTTTTACTGAATTAATTACAAAAGCAGAGCCATTTGCAGGATTCTTTTTAAGTAACACACTTTGAAATGATCTCTCTTTTTTTTTATTCCTTTTTAAGCTAATGGATTTCCTGCTTCTTATTTGGTGCCTGTCCTCCACAATAAATCTAGGGACTGAGTCAAAAAGCCACTATTATGGGTGAGATCTGAAGGGATCAGTAGCTCCATTTCATTCAGACTACATGGAAGCAGTTAAAAAGTACAATAATTGCAACAATATTGATTCATCCACCTAAACACAAACCTTAGGGAAAGCTATTTAGAAATCAGCCTATATGGACAGGAATGTTTTGCTGGATATTACTGTCAGGACATGTACGTATGTAGAAAGCGGAAAGAACAGACACACCTTAAACCTCTTAAGTGCTAACATAGAGAAACATCCCAAATGTTCTGCAATAAGAACAGAACTGGAAAGTCTGCCCTGTGAGACCAGAAACAGAGCCTTTGAATAAAGCACCAACCAAGAAAAAGGCTTGGCCTCATACACAAAGAAAAGTAGTCTTGTTATCTGCTGTCTAATGTGTCTGGGGAAATGGGTCACAGGGTGCTTTCTTTATGAATAAACTTGGTGGCTGCAAAGAAATCCACTCTGGGTCATCAGCTTCTCCTCCCTGAGGAAACAGTCTGCTAGACTCCAAATCCTGGCTACCTTCTCAGCACTACCCTCTCAGCAATTGTACTAATTTATGCCTCTAGTTAATTTTAAGCCCAGGTATTGTGTTTAAGTACCTCACTGTATAATGACAACTGCGTGAGATAAAGGAGGAAACTGTATTTTTACACCTAATTTCCTTCTGTTTTGGTAGCAAGTTGTTATTGATACAAGAAGTGCAAAATGTGCATAAATGCAAGCTACAAGGTGATGGTGTCTTTTAAAATGTAGGGGGTTTTATCTACCAGGACCAGGCAAGCACTGGTCCTACTGAGCTCACTGGCAAATCTGCTGCTTCCTGTAAGACCTGGGTCAGACCTGTACTTGTGAATCCCGTCACACAAATAAGCTCTGTAAAATAACAACACAAGGCTGGCAGCTCAGGGGCACCATGAGGCTGATGGGGGCAGAAGGCCTTATTTCATTTCATTTTTGAAGACATCATCCTGTCTCCTTTGTGCTTCCATTCCTTTTCTATCTGTGCAGAACCTTTCTGTCCATTCATTCTCCTTTACTCCCTCCCCCATCTATTTCTGTCCTGTCATCTGTCAATATTTTCTTATCCTGGACCTCTCACTTCGCTGTCTCTTCTTTTAAAGAAGCACTAATTCAAGGGTGAAAAGACAAGAAAGAAAAAAAAAAGAAAAAGACATGGAATAAACCCTGAAGACTGCTTCTGCTGCAGTTTATAACTCATTTCTATGGCTCCCCCTGAATCCTGCAACATTTTCTAGCCACCAAGGAGTCACAGTAAAATATAACCCCTGATTATGAGGGTGGGAAAAGCAAATGGCACAGAAAACTTGGTAATGCTCATCTAAAGGCTGCAACTATTTATTGGCAGCTGGACTGCAGTGACAGTCTGTGATTTAGGGTCCTTACCAGAATATATGCTGGTGTTATACCAACTAATAAAGAGTTGCAACAGAGATGTGCTAATTATATTTTTCCACTTCAGTGTGTACTGAACATTGTAAACTATCATTTAGTGTCATTATTTTAATGATATATTATGTTGATAATACAATCTGGGTTAATTCCCAAATGCAAAATCTAAGGAGAAAATGCTACTCTGATATTTTTTAAATGCGATTTCTCGTTAACCCTAAACCAGAAGCTACTGTAGTCACAGATCCAGAGAAAGCATTCATTTACCAGCAAAGGTAGGAACTATAATTATTATGGAAACAGTTGACCCAAACCAATTGTAATCTCTGTTATTTTAGTGAAAAAAAAAAATAGAAGAGATAAACTCAGCATTTTGTATAGTAAGGTCCACGGTTAAGTGCTTTCTTCTAAGGCATCTCTCATCTTTTGCTGAGAGAGACCAAACAGTCAGCACTGTATTCAGCACTGGAACAGAAGGAGAAAATAGATATACTTTTGTATGCCTGTCTCAAAGGTATGAGGACATCAAAGTGTAACAAAGTAAAAGCAAAAGACATAATTCTAATCGTATGTGTTCTCCATCATTTGAGGAAGTATCAGGCACTCCATACTTTAAACAGCCTTTCCCCCCAGCCTATTAACCATGAAAATCAGCAAGTAATCATTATCTCTGAAATTCCATCTGAATCAAAAAGACAGGCATTTTCTTACATATTGAGGCAATGACTCCAACACAACCCTGGATGTAAAGGACAGCTCACACAGGTATTGGCTGACTACTTTATCCTTCATTGTCAGGTATCTTGGGACAACTGCAGGAGCAAGAAGCCATCTGTGGCCTTGCTGCACCAATTGCCCAAGGAGAAGATGAAATGTTCATTAGCCTGACTATCAGAATTGCATTTTCTTCAGATAGATAGTTTTATCTACCTTGGTCTTATATATTCATGGTTAGTATCCATGTATCTCTCTAAAAGAGGTTTAAAGATTGCAAGATTTAAGCTTTTAACGTGTTTGAAAGTCACTACAAAATAAAAAAATTGCTAAAAGTCTAGATGATTGAATGGTCCTCTAAACATATGCATCCTGCTGACGATCTGACTTTTTCTTCCCTAATATTCATGAAATCAGGAATGACCACCTTAGTAACAGAGGGGTCTGCTAATACAGGATATGCCAATAGCATAAATGAATGAAGTCTGGAATCTTCAACACCTTCCTCTGCTTCCTGCAGAGGCAGCTGTGGGAGCACTGATCTACTGCAGATTGGCAGAATAATCTCTCTGCTGAACCCTACATGCCTTTGGTGCCAACTACTTGTTAACAGAGCCCAAACAGAATCATTCAGTGTTTATCAAACCATGGAAAAACAATGGTTTTCCCCAGAGAAAGGCAGAAGAATTCAAAAGGACTCACAAAGCATTTACATTAACCACTACTGGCAGCAGCTCACAAGGGCAGAGAAGGAGTCTCTGCTACTGCAGCCACTAATCACCAGGTACAGGTTCTTGTCCTCAGCTCTGGAGGAACAGCTGCTTCCAGCAATTACAGGCAGTCAAAACAGTTTGAAAACCAATCACCAGAAGATATTCAATACATTGGAGAGTGATTAAGGCATTTCACCATTGCATCAAAGGCAGGGCTGATTCTCACTTCTGACTGTAGGAGCTGACCAAAGCAGAAACAGAAGCTTGTCAAGGAGAGAAGCAATCCAAGACCCTTCAATTTATCCTGTGCTGTCCTATTTTTACCCGAAATCAGGCCCAGCACAGGGAAGATGTGAGAACTTACAGGTTACACAACCCTGTGCTTTCACAGTGTTGTTTGGTGCTGTGATGGCTATAATTGTGATACACTGACAACGTTTGCAACCTTCTGCAGTTCTCGCACTCACACTTCTGCCCAACTGGTGTGATGTGCTTGTGTTATAACAGTTCAATGTGTTGTAACCAAAAGCTGTCAAGAATGCTGGCTCAAATGATTTTCCTCCATACAATGTCCTTTGTTTAGGTCTTCACCTCTAGCAGTTAGAGTAGGGGACGGACACTCAGTGCTATTCACAGCCTTTCCAATTTCTCACTATGACACTGGGAAAACCATCTAATCTCTGGGTCTCAGCATCCTTAGTTGTCAGTGTGATATACTAACAGCCTGCTCACAAAGGCAAGTGATCATAAGACTGGAAATCAAGGACCAGGTGGGTGGCACCTCTCTACAGATAAATTAATTATGTAAATCAGGTAGAGGTTTATGACAGGTTAGGTATTCCAGGAAACCTAATGATCTTGGTGATCCCGGTCATACCACAGAGCAGTCAGCTGTGTTTTCCATCAACTTACTAAAGCCTTGAGGCAAGAATAAGAAGAAAATGTTTCCCAGCAGCTGCCCTCAGACAGAACAGCAAGCATTCTCAGTAAAAGATCCTGAATGTAGTGTCCAAACTACGCTGAGTCTGGGAAGGAACTAACAACAAATGAAATCTCAAAGTGAGCCGTTCCTTTTCCATCTCAGAACACTGCTGACTCGTTTGTGTTGCCTGGGGGATGGAGGCAGGCGGGTTTGTTTGAAGCTCTCTGATTTGTCTGATTTTTTTTTCCCCCCCCTCAGACTCCCTGACCCCTTGGGAAGCTTCTGCTCTGGCAGGTACATAATCAAGCCCAAGGGGAAATCGAATGGGCTCACTTACACAGTCATTAGTGGTCTCTACAAAGCTCAAGGGGCTCATGTTTTTTGAGATTTGTAAAATAAATTGGGAAAGGGTTGTAAAATAAAGGAAATGAAGAGTGGAGAAAAGTTGGAACATGTGATTGAAAAGGTCTCCTGGAGGCACCCCACTTTTTGCAGCTAACCCAGCAGTCTCTGCTGAGATTTGTTTTAAGACAAGAGCCATAAGATCTGAATCACTAGGCCTTTGCAAAGTTTTTCCAATCTGCACGACATCACCAGAATGTTCCAGCTACAGACAACTCAGGTGTCATTTTCTCAGCAAACAGTTTCTCTGAAAAACTTCAGGAGAACAGGCATAACCTATTAGGAAGAGCTGACAATAAATCCCTTATCTTTATTAAGATTCAAATCTTGCTCCACCCCACACTTATCAAATCTATTGATTTCAAAGTAAACAAAACCCTCTGTATAGATTGGCTGTACGTGAATCCTGAATTTAATCTAAGTGTGCAGGTACCATGATTTAAGCAATAGAAAATTGAACCGTCACAACAGGCTAGGAAATCATATTGAAGAATTTGCATTCAATCAAAATGTATGCTATGTATGTTATTTGCTACATTGTGTCCTTACAGTATTTTTGTAAATTAATTTTAACCCCTCACAAGTCACACAACTAAATGGCTGTGAAGCATTTGTACATAACAATCTAGGAAAAAAGACTGATGAGCTGATTTGCAATTTGTTTTGGGAAAAAATTGTTATCCACTTCAAATCACCATTGGAGAAATTGCTTTTCAAATCTATTACATCTCAGGCATACTAAGTACACTCTAATGAGTTCAAAAATGTGTAATGACACTGTTAATTCTATGGCTAGCTTGGAATCAAGACTTTTTCTTTCCTTCAAAGGAAAATAGGATTATCAAGTGCACTAGGAGAATTTCCTTAACATGATTGATAGGAAGAAAGAGTAATCACCTTTGAAGTGCCACTACATATAATACCTCTCTAGTGTTCTCTTTCTGCTCCTGACACCCATGAGTAATTGAAAGTAAAGAAGCTGCTTAGTGTGATCAATGAAGCCCAGCTGACAGCCCCTGCTACAACACCTACCAGCAGTGTCGGGTGACAACAACGTCATCTTTGATACTTTAGGGTTGACACAGGGCAACATATTTCTGAAGTGCCAGACTTCCATTTGGCAGGAATCACACTGCCAGGAGCACTAATGACTTGTATTAGGTGCTCCTCTGTCAACACAGAGGGGCCTCTCATGGCACTGGAAGCTGAGCTGGAAATTAAGCCAGACACTTGCTGAGTTTGGACTCAGTCTCATGTCATCAGGTTCCTGCTGCAAAAAAGCCTCAGCACCCCAGTTTTGTGGTTGTTGGAGGTGAGGCTCCCCTCCTGACCCTGTCTGCACCCCAGGCTGCCGAGCCCTTCCGAAACATCCTCCCTGACACTGCACAGGAGAGCAACAGGTCTGCCAGTACCTTGAGTCAAGGCAGACATGGATGGGGTTCACCACCTTCTCCAGCATGTGATAAACCAAGATGCATGTATTTTGTTAGACAAAAATTCTGGTAACTGGGAAATAAAACAAAATTGCAGGGCCCAAGCAGATCGGAGTTGACTCACTGCAGGTTTCTGAGGGAATAAGTTATCTAAAAAAAAAATACCTGTTTGGATTGCTTCACATTTATCCATGTAACAGCCTCTAACATTGTTTTGGTATTAACAGCTTAGATATTTATAATGAATGAAGTTACCATTATGTAAGGAAGTAGCAAACCAGCTGTCTCTATTTCACTGAATTCTTTGCAAGATGTCAGGCTGGTCTGAGCTGACTTCTCTGAGAATAATTACCATAAAAAAGTAACCTAAAAATCAAGAAAATGTGAACAAATTTGTCTTCTGTCCTGAGCATCAGGAAAAAACCCCACCTGCTACACACAGAGCATCTCTTAAAAAAATAAAATTAAATGTAATTTTATTGAAGTTTCAACAGCTCAGATCTGTTCTATTGTTTCAGAGTCCTAGGCACTGAAATTGGAGATGGCACACCAAGGTTAAATCACAGTAGTGACAGTTTCTCGTGTCAGACACCTGTCAAAATGTAATAAGAGATCCGTGAAAAGAAATAAGATGCCAAAAGCACATCACAACAATTTTTTTTTTTCATTTTCATACATCATGATTCATAAGTAACAGAACCTGTATACCCATGAAAACAAGGTGGCAGCTACATGCCAACACTCCCTCGTTTCGCAGAAAATTAGACTGGGTCCTGCCCTGAAGTCCTGCCCAGCCACGCTCTAGAAAGCTGTGTAATCCCACCCATGGGAACAATCTACCCAGGGCAGAGGAAAGTGGAAGGTTTCTGCTTCACCTGGTAGAGCTGGCAGAGGCAGCAGAGATGGCTGAAGTCTGGCCAAATCAACACCCTGAGAAAGCATCCCTTATCTGCTGTGCCCACAGATTCTCCACGGGGTCTCCTGTGCGCCTGTTTCCCACTAGTTCTAGTGCCCTCCAGAAATCCAAGCTCCATTTTCTTTACAGAGAACCCAGTAAGTATCAGACACACTGACACAAAGCAATGAAATTGTTTAGGAAAAAATCAAAGCCATCAGAACTGAGCCAGGGCAACATAATTAAAAGTTGTAGTTAATGTATCTTCTATAAACACATATCCTATCATAGGAACTGCGGAAAATGGGATGATCACTAAAAAATGGACAATATCAGACCTGCAGATGGGCCCTGGAGCACAGGAAGGAAATAGGTCCAAGGGTGTAACACTGGCTCCTTTTTGTTAAAGGGGATTATTTTAATATCTGTTCTTTGTAATTAAAGTGAAGACTTTCATGTAGATAGGCTTTCTGAATGTTATTCAAGTTATCAAATTATGCACTCACAGAGTAACCTAAATACCATGCACACCTCTGAGCTTGCAAGCCTGCTTTAACAAATTCTAGCTTTACAGCAATAAGCAACCTCCAGGAAATCCCCTCTTCCATGCTACATTACCTATGTTTATTTGAGAAAACTAATGAAATAGTGGTCAAAAAGGTACATACATTATGGAGAGGCAATATTCATTTGCATGCAATGACATCTTTCCTTTCAGAGCCTGGGCAGCTTTCCTAGTTTGTTTTTAAATAGCCCTATTCTGCAATATAGGACAGTGCTGCATTTGCTTGAAAGTCTGCTTCTTGAAGTTGATTTCTTTAAAACTGTGAATGATACGGTCTGTTCTGAACTACCTATGCAGAGCTCTGGCAGGAAGGAGAGTTTATATTCTCAGCTTTGCAAGAAACAAATAACATTTTCCTGTGACTCTTGATTGCCATCTATTTTTATGACACATCTGTGACTTTCAGTGACTTATGCACTAAGTGTTCTGCATTAATAATATATCTGTTCCAGTTATTTATATATTTACTTGATAAATTAAAAAATACAAACTAATAAAACAAGTCTAAGGTTTTCCAGAGAGGAAAATATTAAATGACTACTTTTATAAGAAAGGCCAAAGACCAACACCCAATAAGAGATCGATTTGTTATTTGTACATACACATGACTGCATACCACACATATCAATGCATACACATGTTTCCTGCCTTTTCCTCCCTCCCCTTTGGGTGGTTCAGTAACCTACCTCCTCCCTTGTCAAAAGGGCCAGCAGCTGAGCTCAGCAGCACCTGCTCCTTCAGGGGACCCAGAAAATAAGATGCTGGGCTTTAGGCTTGACTCCTACCACAATCCATTTGAAAGGGACAAAGTCAGCAACAGGGGTCATTTCCCTGAGGCTCTTTATGCCTCTGATATTAGCAGGACTAGAAAGACCAGCCACAAACTAAATATCAGTATTTACTTCTTATTTTCCTGGCAATTTCTAAACACCTAAAAAAAAAATAATTTTAAAAAAGCGCCTCACTATGGTGTATATGCACAACTCCCCCAACCAAAAAATACCCAGACTTTGCCAAAAGGTTTGCCAGCCAAGAGTATTCTCCTGTACTTTGGTTAGTGTCACACTTATCTGCAGTCTAGTATCACAACCTCTGTGCTATGAACTGTAACAATCTGCGTGAATTTATGCCATAAGACAACAATATAAAAAAATACAAACAAACAAACAAAAACAACTAAACCAGAAGCACCTTAACATGGGATATTTTGTGCTATTTCTATCTAGAGCATTGCTTTCCAGACTAGTGTTTACTCCTTAAAGTACCTAGAACCAATGCTGTTCTCTGCATGCTTTCCATCCCTCAGCAGTTCAGGCCCAGCAGTGCTGGCTCTGGCCCCTCACACTTGCTGCAGTCTGATGCAGCTCCACTGAGTTATCTGTAGGCTCACTTACAAACTAATCTACAAAAACTTCAGAACAAAGGCACTTGGGTGTTGGTTTTTGCATTTAGAACTGCAAGAGGTCAAACCTTATGTGACCTTTTATATCTACATTAGCGATCAGTTCAGATGAAATTTAAAAGGTTACGACACTCCAAAGCTGTGCCCTGCTGCTTGTCCAATGGTAGCTGTGACACACAGAAATATCCTTTAATGAGGGTTATCCCAAATCATCTTCCACTGCTCTGCATTTTATAATTATAACATGCTAGCCAGAAGGAAATGTTGGATTAACCAGCATCCACAACATGCCTTTGAGCAGAGATTTACAGAGAACAAGTCATTTTAAATTGAAAATATATTCCATTCCATTTTCAAAAGTTCTGCAGAACATGAGCAGAAGTGCAAAGGGAATAGCCAGAACTATCCACACAGACTGCTAATGTCAAAGATGATGAAAATACACAGTTGTGTATTCTGATTCTAGAGGAAGAAAGACTCTACCATCAGCACCAGTCTGCCAACTAACCCTGGAAATCAATTCCTCCATCTGTAACCCCCATTGCAGAGAGATTCCTCATCTCCCCCTCTTTGCTCACATGGTTTTCCTTTTTTGAAAGTGCTTTAAAACCTCCTGAGCGTTTTGAGCCTGTATTTGTGAGGCTGTGAATCCACACGATGGGTTTCAATCCTCCAGGAGAGTCCCTTGACCCAGGTCACCACGCTGTGCTGCCGAGCACAACGGGTGGCACGGAGTTGAGAGCAGGAACCAGGGGAACATCAAGGAGAGAAATCATCAAGCTGCGACTAAACGTGAAACCACAGCCCAGCTGAAATAAATGGGGCATATTTTCTGTAAGACCATGAAGCAAATGAGCCCAACAGCCAGGCTGCCGAGAGCAAGGAACACGAGTCAAAGACACTGTAGCATATTATGTGTATCTAAGTTGTTTTATATGCTTATAAAACTGCCCACTCCTTTTCACCTCTAAAATCAGTCTCCTAAGAGAAGGCTCCTCATACTGGGTGGCCTCAACAGTCTATTAGGAAATTCTTCCATCCTGTGAAAGGAAGTGCCTCTATTTGCCCACTGGCTATGGAAAAAGCATTCTGAAGTGAGGTGCCTTAACTCTGTGCCCACTGCTAAGCCAGATGAACCCTGGGCCCAGAGTCAAACAACCTCTTCCATATTCAGAGAGACATTTCTGTTGATGCTATGGAAACCATTACTTTTTTTCTACAGAGACTCAAAGCTGCATTAAATATGTTCCTTTACCAACTTTCCTTCCTTCAATGTTAGTACCATTATGAAAATGGATGCTGACGGGCTTTGCTCTTGACCTCAGTTCAAGCTCCCTGTGTTTTTCTATTAAGCCCAAACAAGGAGGTAAATGCTAAAGCTGTCTTAAAAGACACTAATGTCTGGGGAAAGGGTGAGCAAAAACGCTTACACTATCACCCTGCTGCTCCATAAACAGTTAAAGCAAGGGACTAGGTTAGATGCTGCACTTAGCATGTTATAAATCTGGAAGGTTCAGTCTTAATTCCCAAGGTAAATGCTGTTCAGCCAACGCTTTTCTTTCCAGCCTTTAACAACTGCACCTCATCCTTAGTCCTTCATATCACACAGTTAAGCAAAACCCCAAGGTGCTGCAACTCAATCACGGGGTCCTGTCTCAAAAGGCAGATATTCCTTAATGCAGGACACTTCAAAAGTGTGGAACATAAGAAGGCAAAAAGGAGCAGGGGTTGTTACTCCGTAGGTCCTTCAGTTTAAGCTTCTGTTTTTGAAATACATCTGCCTTTCTAATTGGGTATTGGTTCTGCTGCTGTTTTCTTAATCATTTTACATACATCTATTCACTTCAAACAGATTAAGATGAGAAAATGGGTTACACACCTACAACTGCTGAATAAATACTATCTACCCAAATGCTATTTGCATGCTTACCATGCTGTATTGAAATCAAATGCATGTTCCATGGCATGTAAACTAAATCACAACAACAGAAGAAAAAAGCAGCTAATTAAAATACAAAGGTGAAAGACAAAATAAACAAAACAAGTAAAGAACCAGATGACAGTGTTCTTTAGGTCATTACAAGGAGGCTCCTTCTCCATATGTGCTTGGTAGAAGCACCCACCTCTGACAGAGAGATTTCTATTGTTCTCTGTAAAGGTTTTTGCTTTTATTGGCACCAGTCTCACTTTTCAAATGGACATTACACGGGTCAAATCCATTTTGGACCACTCATACAGTTTGCCCCAGAGAATGTTATGGGCAGAAAAACTAGAACAGTCTCATGCTTTATCTTCCTGGAGTGCTACTTACTGTTGCAACAGCTGGGTTTTCCCCTTGGTTGCTGGGATCAATTGCTTCAGGAATATGCCTGCTTTTACTGAAAACACAAAGCAATTTTTTTAAACCTCCCTGATGGACAAGAAAAGCCTGAAAAGATACCTTAGTGCATCCAAAGTGTTCAGAAACCAAAACACAAGACAATAATAAGTCCAAGATTAGTCCTTCTATTTCCTATCAATCTCTTTATTAAGCCACTTTTATAATTTTTGAAGGCCAACTCGGGCTTCCTGAGAACCTGAGGGCAGTCATACCCAGTACTAAGCTTGTTTCATAGTAGCTTAAGGGAGCTCCCCTTTCGAGAAGAAATTATCCTTCTCTGAGCTGAGGACGTTCTCTGACCAAGACAGGCCATTTCTCTAGTTAACTACGGAGCCAAACAATTTTATTATACCAGATAATCTGTTATTTCTAGGGCTCTGCTTAAGAATTACAATTTTACTGCACAGGTGGGTGCCTTGAGAGACTGATATTTGTTTGTCTCTCTTCCAGTGGTTCACTACAGCAGCCCCTCCCCAGCCCACAGCTGTGTGTGGCACTGGCTTTTTGCCCTCCTAGATGACTCACAGGAAACACTGCACTATAAAACCTCAGAGCTAAAACCACTGGAGTTCATCTTCCCTGGTGCTACCCATGTGCCTGCAGCCAAGCAGAAAGACTAAAGATACAGTTTGTCTCTTAACTCTTAAATATTTAATCCACACCTTCTACAGGATATTCTAGCTTCTAGATACAATCCTGTAAATCACTGAATGCCTGTAAGTAGTTACCCTATTCTAAATTTTTTATATTTTCTTCTGTGGTGTATGCACATATGAGGTGAAGGCTGATTAAGTTATATCTTTACATATTCTGACAAGGTCTTCCCTAAGTGCTCAGGAACATTTGAGGCAAGAGAAGGAAACAATAGTGAAACAGAGAAACCTGCCAATTCCCACCCTCGTAAATAATCTACCACCAGTCCATCCTAAATGCTAAATCCTTCAGAAAAACAGATGTAGGATGTAAGAAATAGTGCAAGAGCGACAAAACCAAGAACGGAGAAAGGAAAAAAAAAAAAAAGAGTGGTTTATGTCAAGCAAAAATTTTTGCTTAACTAAAAATACACAACTGAAATTAAACATTTTTCACAAAAGAAAAACACATTATACTGATAAATTAAGTAAATTGCTACAACACTTTACTCCAAGAAACATGAGTTATCATTGGTGACTGCTCCTAAGAGGACATTGCTGCCTCATTTTGTAACTGACATTTTGTTGCCACTGCATTTCAACACAGCTGAATAATAAGGGATTTATGAATTGTGGGCAGGATTTTAAGCAGGATTTGTCAGTGGGATTCTAAGTATCACAGGTGCAATTTGCATCTCAGCACCCAGTGAATGAAGGACAAATGTCCATTTTTCCTTCAATGTATTTAAGGTAGAATGTGGGGGTTTTTTGAAAATGCAAAAATAGGACTGTGTCCTGAGAAGTGCTCTTGGTTTAAGTCCATGTGAAGAAACACAGTTATGTGCTGTTCAAAGACAGGGTGTGGAAGAGTGCTTGACTGCTCAGGAATTTACAGTGAATTCTACAATAGTTTTTCAGGAAGTGTAACCATATGGGATTTTTTATTACGAAACAAATAATCAGATGTATTTTCCACTATTGTTCACTAGCAATTAAGTCCCCCTTGTTCCCCAGGATGAAACACTAAACACAAACGAATTCTTTCTTTCCTTCTCTTTTTTCTGTTTATGCCCCAATTGTAAATGAAACTAGAACGAGATGATCTTTAAAGTCCCTTCCAACACAAGCCTTTCTATGATTCTGTCAATGTATAACTAAGCTCCATGAGGAAGGCTGAGGAGACTTTTACAAATTTTAGTAGTAGGGCTTTTTTTTTCCTTCCACCTTTAGAGCATCCTTTAACAGGTTTTCAGGATAAGTTTCTATATTAATTGAATCTGTTGTGCCAGGAACACAAATAGCATTCAGATTAGGCCAGGCTGCATGGAGCTCTGAGCAATTTGGTTTAGTGGAAGGTGTTCCTGCCCATGGCAGGGGATTGTAACTACATGTTCTTTAAGGTCCCTTCCAACCCAAACCATTCTACCATTCTGTTTTACAAAAGCCAGTGTCACCTGCTGGTTTTTGAAAGGAGAACATGGCCTAGAAATCCCCATTTCCACATTCTCTGTATCCATTAGAGCACTCCAGGTCACAAGTGTGCTGACACATGTTAAATGATTAACAGCCATGACTTCTCGTAACAAGGTACTACAGAGCCAGTGAGTAACAGGATGGGCTCTAAGACAGGAAACAGATTAAGAATTCCAGGTATAGGTCAGATTTTACTTATTTCAGCTCTCCTAGAGGGGATCTACTGTCTCCAAGTCCTTAAATTAAAAAGTCAGCAAAACTCATGTGCTGAATCCCAGATGTTAGTTGCACCGACTCACTGGATTAGAACTGAAGATAATTAATTGCCAAGTTTTAATACAGGATGAACTAAATGGATGATAAGATTTCCAGTAGGTAGTTCTGAGGTCCAGAAGGGGAAGATTATTTCTTAAAATGTGAGAGCCCTAGAGGCCAAAGTAATCTAAAATGTCTGATTTCAGGAAGTTAGAGAAGCTTGGGAGAGTAGTGGAAGGGCAGAGTGAGCCCTGTAACACTTGGGTATTCAGTGCAGCAGCTCAAGGGAATTTTTATGCTACTAAATTCCTTCCAGTAAAAAGGAAGCAACTTTTCAGCTTGTAGAAATGGGGAGTAACTCTTAGCTATGTTTCTATAGGGTCAGCTATATACAAAATGCTTTTTTAGATTTTACCTCCAAAAATTAAATAAAAATCATAGCATTTGCTGTTATGACACCATAATCTCATCACCTTAAGAATTCAGTTTGTCGGTTAAAGCTCAGAGTAAAATAATGACAGTAGAACCAAGATAAAAACTTCTTTAAGGGAAAAATGTCTACCTTTAGGATTTTGATCTGGAAAGTACATAAAGTTAAAACTACAAGACTAATAGAGGAAGGAATTATTTTTATCATTTATACAGTAGTATATCTGAAATACCCCAGCCATGATAAAAGCCACACTGTACTTGGTGCTACCTGATCATTAAAATCTGAATTGAAAAGGAACAACAAAATTAAATAGTGGTATAGGCTTTAAGACATATGTAGCCTATAATGGATCAGGGAATTGATCCTGAATCTTGAGTTCCCTGCCCTGTTTCTTCCCCTCACCACTCCTTTCTAACTCCATGCACTAAAGCACTACCCTATTCCATGCTGCCTTCCTGCTTTTTTTTTCACTGACATAGTCAGAATCAGATTTTTATTTTTGTTTCTTTCCAGCAACATGCTATGGGGACTCTCAGACCTAAATTCACTGTTTTCTGCTGTGTGCTCCCAGGGTTTTATTAAGAACTACGCCTGAGAGGTATAATTTGAAGCTATTGTTACACTGATAAGGTCATGGTTTATTTTCCTGTAACAGGTGACCCAAGGGAAGTTAATTTCCTGTTTGATGAGGCACCTAAATGATGTTTAGCTGTGGGTATCAGAAAAATACGCCCTATAATTAGATTTTAAAAATGTTGAGCTGATTTTGGCTAGTTCCTGATGCCTTTTGAATTGTACTTCATGCTTTGCAGCTCTTCTTCAAGCAAGCTTAAGAGTGTCTGGTTTGAAGGTTCGTGACCTGGAGGTCATCTTTGATATCAGCCCATCTTTTGATTATCAGTTTAGTTACATAACAAAAACTTCTACATCTGCAGAGGATAGTAAGTAAGGCTACAACCAAGGCTGTCCCAGGAGGGTGCTCAGCTGTCATTCATGCTTTCATTACATCTCAGCTGGATTATCGAAACACATTGTTCACATGCCTTCCAGACCAGGCACTTCAGAAACTGCAACACAGCAAAAATATTGAAGCTGGAGGGATAAGTAGCTGTCAGTGAGCACAGCCCACTGCTCCCATGCTGAGAGCTTAACAAGAATGCCAGGCAAGGCAGCAAACTGCAGTTCTCATCTCCCAGCCCCACCTCTAATAATAGTTCTCCACACCTGCACCAGCAGCAAGCCCAAGAAATAGATTTGGCCCCTCTGGTGTTATTTGGTTATTAATGACAGGGCAGAGAGAGGTTCAGGACTTGTTGAGCACCATGTGGTTCTCTGCACCTTGATTTCCCCTCCCCATGGGGAAAGCAGATTTGCCTTTGCACTGTCCCAGAGCCCAGGGAGTCTCCTGTCATATTCAACCAACAGGCACACTCTTCATTTGCTCAGACCTATTCTTTTTGTCAAAAGGAAAATGTTCTGGATTACCAGGTTTTCTCAATTCTAGACATCACTCAACTCACCTCTGGGAACTCCAGCTCTCTACTTCTGAATCAGAACTGTTTATTAAAACAAACAAACAAAAACCAACCATCAAACATTTTGACATTAAACTGAAGTGGGTTTTTCATGTAAAGTGAGAAATTTACTCACAAGACAGTAAACACATTACTCAGTCGGGAGGTTAAAATACAGAGCAGCTATTCCTCCCCTAATGAACAGAGCCACAGAGGGGTGGTCACAGGAGAACCTCCACCTCCTGGCAGTGTAGTTACAAAATTGTTGTACAGCAACTTCAGTCTGTGTGGAAATATAACTGATACTAAAGATTCTTGGAGAACAAAAATTAAGACAGGCCAAATACAACCAGGACTTCTGTGTTAAAAGAATTGTGAGAGCTAAATCATCCAGCAGAGATTTGACATTCGAGTGAGTTGAGTCATAACTCACTGAGCATCATACTACAGTCTTGGAATACTGTTAAACATAGACCAAAGATATTATCCATCTACATGTATTCACAATGGTATCTCAATATCTCTTCCCTATAAGCACTACCTCAGGTTTCATTCTGTAGTTTGTTAATTCTGTGATTCTCCTATGTGTGAAGGGCATTCAGAAGTTTTCTGTATTTCGTAATGTATTGGGATAATTACAAAATCTCATTAAGGAGGACCTTATTATTGATTTACTGGTTTTCTATTCATTAAATTTCACTGTAAAAAAGGATTATTACTTTTAAAGTCAGCATGCTTAAACACAAATGGAATTATCGTAAGAGAAACAACATAAAATGGAGCTATTAATATTAAAACAGCTATACTTTGAAGATTATTCATTTAATAAATCTTTGTGATATTAGCAAGATTGATGAGTGGTAGTACAAATGAGGGGAACATGGGAGAGATGATCATTTATTATCATTACAGAGATATAAAGTATGATTCAGTGTTTCATAATGGATGTTAAATTTGATTTAACATATGGCTGACTCATTCTCTGAAAACTATTCTTAAAGACATAAACTCATTGAAAAGTCAAATCCATTGTCTTAATAATACTCATGAATTATCTTTTGATAAGAAAATAACTACTGTGTCCTAAGACAAATCAGGCAGATTGTGGCAGAGCTGCCACACTCTATGCCAGCAGCACAGAAAATGCACAGCTATAGGTACAAACAACACCTCAAGCCCTGGCAAGTGAGAAATGAGAACGAGCAGAAAGTGTCTTCTCCTTTTGCAAACCCACATACCCAGAGAGTACCTGCCACTTGTGCTGTGCACAGATGCCAAATACTGCTTTTACCCATGCAATGGGCACAGGCAACAGCACATGTGACTGAACAGGGGCAAGACTTCCAAGTGATGCAGCAAACCCCTCCAGGTTCCCTGGAAACACACTCAGAGCCCATTCAAAAGGTACATTACAGCACTTGGTGTGTATAGACCAGAACTTCTGAGATAGAAACATGAAGTCCTAAGTTAGAACATCCACACAGTTCAAATATTAAAAGCTCCATGGAAATGCTGAGCAACAGAAACTGAATTTTCTTGCCCTGTTGATATAACATCAAATATACTGGATAATTAATTTCCTGATCATCTTAGAAATATGACTGCTTTAAATACACATTTAACAAACAAAACAGCTTAAATGAGGGACTGGTATTTCTTCAGAATCAAGCCCTGATAGATATTTTCTGAGCATGTATATGGAAGAACTCCAAGTTAACTATGGGGTCACAATGAGTTCTGTGTCATGGTGATGTTTCTGCTTAGCAATCCTGGCCACAAAGACTTCTGAGAATTCTTTCTGTAGGTTCATCATTATTTTGCAGTGAATCAAGACCAAACAAAATGGCTTCTCCCCTACCTTGCCCCCAGGGATCTCCCCTGCCGCATAAACAGGACACAGATGAGACTGAATGAATGCCATGTAGCATCCTTGGTACATTTAACATCTGTATCATGTGCAAAGTGTCATCATTTTCCACAGAAAGCACTTCTGCTGCCTCTTTCCTTTCCTTTAGCTATTTTCAGTATTTTTTTTAATTAGGAAAATAATTGAATCAATACCTCACCACCTCATTGTTCCTCTCCCCTGAGATGCAGCACTAACAGGATATTTAGTTATTTATTCACTCACCCTATTGTGATAGTCTAACCCTCACTAAAACAGCAGCAGCACAAGTCCCAGCAGTATGGTTTACTGGAAGGTTTAGTGCTCTGGCCAGCAGGTTCCTGCTTAGAAATCATTCTCATAAATAGACTCCAGTAAAGATATCATGCTTTAATTTCCCACCTCTTCAGACTTTTACTTGTTTCTACACTCTCTCATATAATATAATTAATCCAGACTTGTACTTAATGGAAAAGGAATGCTGAGCTGCTCCATCACCCCTTCCTGTGAAACACTTTACACATCTAAAGGAAAAGCTTTGCCTTGTGCTACCAAATTACAGGCCTAGTCCCAGAGCCTGTTGCAGGATCTGGCCTCTAATAACTGACAGATCCCTGTGCATACATCTTCCCAAGTACCATCCCAGTTAAGTGAAATGTGACAGGCTTGAATGCACAGAAGAGAAACCGAGTAATAGAGCCTTTATTCTTTGAATATGATAATAATGTAATCATCTCCTAAAACGTCCTATTCACTATCTCTATTCAGCCATTTGTTTATTTAGGTAGGAATTGACTCTGCACATCAACTCTACATATATCTCAGACATTTTCATACTTTGCCTGCCTCACCTTTTCTCCATCTCTTCTGTGAGAATTTACTTTCACTTATGCAGCACTACTCAGGCAAACTTCCCAGTTGTTAAATGCACTAAAGTACTACGAGAAGAAAATTGCGACAGGAGTAAAAGGTTTCAGAACAGTTGGCAATGGATGGATATGCAGATAATCTACTGAGGCACAGATGATTTGTAATAGGAAAATTCTAGTCTCTACATAGGTTTTAACTCACTCTTCTTTCTAATTTTACAGACTGACAATGGATTCAAAAGCTCCCAGGAGAAAGTGAGCATGCTGAAATGTAGGAGGTCTGGTACAAAAAGGAGCGAGCGATGTTAAGTGAAATCTTTTGAATACATACTCCCTTTTTTGTTTGCTGCACTGAGTTTCTCTACTGCTAGTAATTGACTTCTGCTTGTTTACAATTAAAGGATAACATTCATGTTAGAATATTCAAGTGAAAAAGTGCCTTCTGGAGGTGATTAAATGTCACAGAAAGATAAGGATGTAAGTTAGCCGTGAAAGCTGTTAATTGCAAATGTACTCCAACATTAGCAGTGCTGTCTCTCTTACACACTCCTTCACAGATCACACCAGAGAAAGGACATTTGCATACCCTTTACATGCCCTTTGCATGTCCACATGGGGGCATGGGCATGTTTTGCTAATACTTTGCTGGACTATTCTTATTTGGTGCAGTTTCTCACAGGTGAATAAACTGTCCAAAGGTAGATTTCTAAATACTCAGTGAAGCACAGAGGAGACAGAATTGGGGGGGGGGGAGAATCTTTAATTCCTTTTGCTTAGTTTGTAATTAATCAAAATTATGTCTCTTATGATAACTTAGCAGGTATTTGCTAGTCTTAATCAGGCACATATACATGTTGGGCTAAATTAATCAATGGTGAAATAGCAGATCAGCCAGACACAAACAGCAATGAGATTTCCCTAAGCATAGTAGTAAACATAAGCACAAGATTTGCATGAAATAGCAATTTGTTGCTTATAAAAGATCAAAAAGATAGTAATCATGCAAAATGTGCTTCAAGCACATTTTGTCCCAGCATCATTCATTCCAGTATTGGACTGATCCCAGGTCATTTTCCCTGTACCAGCATCTCTTCATTAAAATAAGCATGTTCTGCAAGGCTTGCAGTGTTTCACCACACAGATTCACCTGCTGATTTAACTCCATTTTCTTCAGAGTTTTATTATTGCCTTTGGTATGGCTGACAATCTCCTTTTTTTTTTTTTTTCCTTTCTTCATATGATGGGGATATCTAAATCCAGAATTTTATCCTTGCAAATTCAAATGACATTGATCTATCTTTGATGCTCGTCTTCTTTGGCCACCTTGTCATATTCTGTTCTTTTACATCCACTGTAACCCTNAATGCTCATCTTCTTTGGTCAACTTGTCATAGACTTTGTAATTAGCATTCTATTCTTTTACATCCACTGTAACCCTTTCCTACTTGCTGGTGTGGCTTCCATCTCTCTACCTACCTACCTATCTATCAAGCTTTATAAGGATTTCTAAATGACAGCATTCAACATTTATTTTAAATTATCTGATTATACCTCCATTGTTTTTATGAGTTTTTGAGAATGAAAACAACCCAAACCAGTTAATGGCTGGAACACAAATACCAAGGATGCCAAGTCTATAATTTTGACAACTGCTTTCTCCTACTGTCTCTTCAGTGGGACTATCTTCATCTCCTCACAGACCCAGACATCACCAGACACAAGCACCTTTGATTTCTGGCAGTAGGACTTACTTTTTGTAAGGATACTTAGGGCTATCACTTTGGGTAAAGAGCTGAGCACATTTGTACCATTGGTAAAGTACTACCAGGTAAAGTACTATGAAAATGATCACAGCCTGAAGAACATCAAGTGCTGAGTTCTGAAAATGCTAGACATACATATTTTTTAATTATGTCTCTTCCTTCTCGTGGTCCTTGCTTCTGAAAAGTCTCTCCAAATAGGATGAGAGGATGTAAATGAGAGAAAGCCTTTTTTTCGTGCAGCACCATGTTTTATCTGGATCTTTTCATTCTCTCCTAGCCAGGCTTAAATGCCATGTAGATGACTTTCACAATATATGGCTTGTCTGTTCTTTTCTCTCCTTGGGCTCGGAACACCGATGCTATTGTTGAACACTCAAAGGCTCTTTGTAGCCCAAAATAGCTGTACCAAAGACTTTGCCGTATTCAGTTCATTTTACCCAGAACCTGATTCTTATTCTGTGGAGTAGTGATGAGTCTTTTAAACCCTGCATGCTTTTGCAGGCATTTAAGGTTCAAAAGTCCCTGGTGTCTAGTTAATCAATACTTTAGGAAGATCTTGTGTAATGCTCATTAAAGTCTAATGCACTGTATTTCTTCAGCTCCTCTGTGCTCCGTGCTCAGAACACCCTGCAGCTTCTCTCCAGCTAAATGGCCTTTGAGTTCCTCACACAGCTTGTTGAGGTGTTTTCTTGCCCATTTTTCAGTGATACAGCTTAACGTCTCAGATAAATCTTTTGTCCTAAATCCTCCCTCTCCTACAGACAATCTCAAGAAAATAAGGTGGGGTGGGAAGAAAAAACTTCTTAAGTGTTAATTCCTGGAGCTGCTGTTGTGCTTTTTGCTCTAAAGTGAAAAACCTGCAGGCTGTCAGAGGCAGCTGAACTCCCAGCAAGGACACCCTTGCACTGTCCCAGTCCACACAGATAAATGGCTGGATGTCTTTGAATGAGTTATTTTCTCCATGTTGCTTTTTGAACTCTACTGTGGGCAAAGCTGACAGAGGTTGTATTGCCTGCTCTTGTGTCTGCTGCCTCCAACACCAGACGAAGATTCCAGATGATGCCACTCCAAACAATGCTAAGTGTCATTTAACCTTCAACCAAACCTTATCTCTTTGTGAGAGCTAGAACAATGCTTATATATTGCTTTTTTACTGTTTCTGGCATATTTGAAGCATTGAAGTAGCCCACACATACAGATGCTATCTGTTCAGGCAAATACCTCCTAGATAATTCCTCAGGACTACAGATCACCCCAGACTAAGTTAAGATGGGATCTCCTAGTCTTTAAACACCAACATAGGCTGTTCTCTCCAAATTAGCAAGCCAGGGCAGTGTTTAACCTCAGCCTTTGTGCTTGTTTTATAATAAGCTGGGATGTACCAAGGGACCTAAACTAAAAGCTACTGTCACTCTCGTTTATAGCCGTGATGCTTAAAATAGCAGCTCAGAAGATATATTTATCTTCTGCCACTTTATCTGGAAAGCACTTTAAAATGACCACTCCTCAATATCAGAGCTCATGAGGAGTGAAAATCATATGTCTGTGTTACCAGCACGCTTTTACATTCAATTGATTTTTTAGAAGTAGATTTTAAAGAAATCAAACAGGAATATAATCATGCAGGTAACAGCTTCACAGCATAAACCTGGATGCTTCTTGGTGTGTAAAGACACTTAATTAAAAGACCAGATGAAAACTACAGTTCAGAACCAAATGCATCTATTTTCAGATATAGAGTTCACATGCCCGACCCACAAGCCTGGCAGAACCTTCCTTTGATAAGGCAGTCTTGGATCTGGGGACGTGAAATACATAAATGCAATCTATACTCCCACACACATCCAAAGCATTTCCCCAAAATGGCAGAATTACCTTCATTCCACATAATATGTTTTTGCATTATTTCCTTCTGAAAGATATTAATAACCTGATGTGACAAATTATCAGAGGGGAGAAACAGAACAAAATACGTTTTGCTAAAGATGCCCTACTACCCATACCTACAGTGAAACACCTGTACTCGCCCCACCTCAGTCCTGCTCTAATTAAGCAGGGCCCAAAACAATGCTGAAAGGAAGTGTCCCCACAAAAAGGTCAGTTCAAATCACACAGTAATATTGCTGGCCTTGGCACAGGGAACTGCTTCCTAATGGCAACAGCTACTGCAAGGAGATGCTGGTTTAAACACTGTCTGACCCAGGCCAGTCAGAACTAGCTATTTCACCAAATTAAAATACAGTTCTCCCCTGGACTGACTGGCATTTCCAGAGCAAATTTGCTCATCTTTCTGCAAACTCAACCTCAGGCATATGAAAGTCAAGCCGTGCTCTTCCTGGTTCACGCCGCAGAGGCAGCAACAAGATTCTCCTGACCAATCCTGCCCTCAATTACACCTGTGCAATCCTGGCTCTGTGAGGATAACTGGAATACAAAGCAAGCACAAATGTGACAAAGGCAGCACACGTGGCTTAGGATGAACATGAAACTGGTTTGTTGGCAAAGAAGGTGACATTCTTAAGTGATTTTTCTGATACACCCTAACTTTAAAGCAATGGCTGTAAACAGCTATTTGAGGCAAGCAGAGGGAAAAACTGCTATCTGAAAAGAGAATCTAAGTAAGGATTTTTAGATGAAGTCCGTTCCAAGCTCCAAGACACTCCTCTGGCAACACATTTGAACACATTTACTCTTGCCTGTGAACACTGAAGAGGGGGTCTATCAGTTTTTCCAGTGCCCAGCACAGGGGAGCTGACTATGCCCATAGCACCAATTTACCTGTTGAGTGACACAGGAAGGAAGGGGGTTCTTTATTTCCTCTTCAGTCTTTATTTCCATTTCAGAACATTTTAATCATAGACTCCCAGTATTCAAGGAAGCAGCAGATGCCAATTGTTCAGTTTCTTCCCTACTAAATAAGGTCTATCCATTCTAAGGCCACCCAGTGTCAGGTGGAGTACAGATACCAAGTCTGGGACTTATACAGCAAATTTCCAACCATTCTTGATTTCAGCTTGGGAGAATTATAATGATTTCTCAAGCTAATGCTTAGGAAAGAAATGCTTAGAGCTGATTTTATTTTCTTCTAGGGAATGGAACACAATAAAACCTACTTATTTCTGAGTGCTTTGAAAATAATTGCTCTTTTGTTTAGAGGATGCTTCTTCCTCTCAGTCAAAGGGAGGTAAATCCAAAGCAAATACTTGAAATCAGTGGAATAACCTCTTCAATTTGACCCTTTGTTTTCATAAGCTTATATAAAAATACTTGACTAGCAAAATCTACAAATTATAAATAATAATAAACTACAATTTTAGTTAGACTGACTAGATTTTTCCTTAGAGAATAAAAAAATCTAAGCTTTTCCAAATACTGCCAAAAGTTAATGGAACTGTGCAGCAATAATTACAGTAGAAGCAGCAAAACAAGCATGGCTTCAGTCCTGGCCACAGTCATCAAAATACACGAAAAGTGAAATAACTGACTTTCCACACAGCTCTGCAGGATGACACTGCCCCCCAAATAACAAAGAGCTTCCTAACACCTTATAAAGCAAAGAATTCTATTTTCCATGAGAGAAGCAGTATCCAGTCAGCAGCCAGGTGGAATAATCCCAGACTCTTTTGTTTTCAAGAGGATCATACCCATATCCATTTGTTTATTATAATGCTTGGCTTTTTGCTCACCTATTTCAACGACCTTCACATTTCTGTGTGACAAGACTAAGTACTATCACCCTGCCCAAGTTCAATTACTGGTTTGATATTTTGTTGCTCAAAGCTGTCAAATTCAGTGTGATTCCAGACTCACAGAAAGAAGAAACAGAAATGCGATTATCGCTGGGAGAAAAGTTTTGAACCATCTACCAAAAATAGCAATAATAATGAAACATACGTTCCCAAAAGATGCCATATATCACCTTTGTTTAATATTTTTGTCAGTTCTGCTTAGAAAAATTAATGCCTTGGGAAAAAATAATTGAAAGTGTCTTTCTGGAGTACTGTAAGCATCCCCTTGGGGTCTTTATTATTCTAACAATTTCCCTTTTCAAAATACACAGGTACTAACAACCAACAAATTATTACATTTCCTTTAAATGAACTGAAACAACAAAGATAATTAACTAAGAACATAAGCCTGCTTTCCATATGGTAATACACATCCCAAGGGCAAAGCACTTCTCTTTTAAGGAATTCCCCACAGAATTCTTATCCACCTTGTAAGGGTAATTAACAACTGCAAAACACAACTGAACTTGCTTAATATCACAATATTCTGCAATGCATTACTTTTTCATGGAAAACGAATATGATCTGTAAAACAGAACATAGGACCTTGGAAGAATAAGGCATTATTTGCTGTCATTGAGCATGCTGATGTAACTCACAGTATGATTTAAACTCTTAGAAGGTGGTTAAAGCAATATTTACATTAAGGTTTATGTCAAAAAGAAAACTAAAATAGGAAGCCTGGTTTCCCACTTAGCTAAGTAGTAGTTTATGGTATTTTCTGTGGATGACAATTTTTGGGGAAAAAGAAAGGAACATATTGGTTAATAGGTACCTAATGTGTTAAAAATTAGGTTAGATAAGGCAAACCATAGTTGCATTATAATTTTATTAGTTGAAGCAAACAGTACAGAGAATACTAATGCTTTCTTAGCAGGCACAGTGCATATTAAAATTCAAAAGCATCTTGTCTACACTACAATTTTAAGCTTGGAAGGTGTACTAGGCAACAAGCCTATTGTTACTAGGAGTGATGTAAGGAAGAATGGTTTAAGTGGAGTGAAATTAAAACTCAAAAGCTAAAACCAGGGTAAGCACAGGGGAGCACAGAAGGTAAAGAGATTTTTTTGGACTGTCCATGTCTGAGGTCCCCAACAGAAGGAAGGCATGGATCTGTTGGAACAAGTCAGAGGAGAACCACTTAATTGATTACAGGGCTGGAGCACATCTGCTGTGGAGACAGATGTGAGAGAGCTGAGAGAGCTGGAACTCTTCAGCCTGGAGAAGAGAAGGCTCTGGGGAGACCTTGGGGCCCCTTCCTTTAGTGCCTGAAGGGGTTCCAAGAGACCCAGAGAGGGACTTCTCAGAAAGACATGGAGAGATAGGACAAGGGGGAATGGCCTTAAGCCAAAGGAGGGTAAGTTTGGATTAGATATTAGGAAGAAATTCTTTACTGTGATGGTGGTGAGGCACTAGCATAGGTTCCAGGCAGGCCATAGAGTGACAAGCAACCCAACTCTAGTTAGTATTCAAGTTTTCATATTTTATTACATGGCTCCAGTGAGGAGTTTGACACCTTACTATTGGTGCAGTGTGGACCAGTTTAAATACAAGAACATTTTACATGGGAGAAATCACTGAGCTGGAAGAAAATGAATGATTGGCACAGGGCAGAAGTACTTTTTGCTTCAAGGCTCTGGCCTGTCGTTTGCTGGAAAATCTGTTTTATTAAATGCCATTCACACTTCCCAGATAAGTCACTGAGGGATATGCCAGATTCTTTCCCAAATACTGTTTGATACTCAGTGCTGATCACTGATGCGAACACAACATCTCTTTTGATGTTCCTAAACACTGACATGTATATATTTCCCAACACACCAAATGTTTATAAGGCTAGAAGAAGGAAAGATATCAACCCTTTGGACAGAGAAAGGGCAGAGGAAACTGATTTTATTTAAATAAACACATCAGATATTTACAAGAGTTCAGGAAAACCCAATCCAGGTGCCAATCGCCTGTGACTATTTTCATTCTTTTTTACTGTTACAGCAAGTTTTACTTAAGCGTAGTTTCAGTCAATCGAGTAAACATTTATTATCAAGAGACAGGATGCGAGAGGGTAATAATGCAGTGTATGTGTAACAGTGACATTCCAAGAGTCCTTACTGTGGCTCCTGCTGTGCTCCTCTAAAATATCCCTCTCTAACCTCCTACCCAAGCAGACCAAGGTGCAGGACTGTGGCCTAAGTTTGCAGGTGATTTTGAAGGCCAGAGCTGACTTACATTTGGCTGTAGGTACACTCAGATGCATTTGGTTGAACTATGGCCCCTCATTTGGCTCAGCTGGTCTTTGTCAGATGTGACAGCTAAACACACTGATATTGTCCATATCAGGGCTGCTTTCACTTTGGATGCACATTTCAAAGAAAATAAACATATTCCAGTGACACCCAGCAATCAGGCAGATTATCAGCATGAAAACGCTCCTGTATTCAGGGGCTATACAGAATGTTTTTCTGCTTAGTCCCCTTCCATCATACAAAACATATTAAATCATTTTTTCAATCAGCTCATTGGCTCAGATCATGCTGAAAGAATCGCAAAGTGCCCTTACATTGAAGTCCTCTAACACTGATCATTTAACATACATAGTATCTATGGCAATAAATGAAGTAGATTTACCATTAAAGCTGTGAAAATCAAGGATGTTACAACTGCAAGTCTACCCATCACTGGCACTTATTTCAAATTGCCTTATCTGCAGCTTAGGCTTGTATAAAAATTTCTCCAATCAGGCATAGCACAGATTCCAGAGTGATATGTAATAGCACAGCTCTAACACCTATCATGCTTTACAGCACTGTTTAAAAAATAATGTGAAAATTCAACCAACTGAGCCTTGTTGAGTATTTTTGTCTATATCATCTACATTACTGTTTTAATCTTCCTCTTTTTCCTTGGTATCAAAACCCATGACAAACTGCACGCCCACATACACATTATCAGGAAGACTCACAACTAACCCCAATACATTATACTAATTATTTTCTACAAAGGAGCACATTATACTTGATAATAACCAGCAGCAGATCATTATAAATTATATTTACAAACAGCAGCAGCGAGAAACAAACATTCAAAACAAAAGCAAAGATAACTTTACCTGAAACAGAGCTCAGATGAAGTGAAAGACCACCCATGTTTCCAAGGTCCCTCAGTAAACACAGTACATGGCACGTTTCAGACATGGCCACACAAAATGCTAATTATCAGCTAATATCCAAGTGAAAATAATGCAACACCTTTGCTCAGCTGAAGGTTCCAATCCCTGGCAGCTGCTCTGTGGGATGTGCCCAGTCTGCAGCCTTTGCCCTCAGAGCGCCATTTCCAGGCGAGCGCCCAGCCCCTGTTCACGATGTCCCCTCACAGCTCTCACGCTGGGGTGGCATTGGCAGACACACCTCTTGGCCTTTAATTTCCCATTCTGCATGATCAAATTACCTGCCTCAGGTACCAACATTTGCTGCAAAGCCCCCCCCAAAAATCTCTACAAGAGATTTTTTTTTCCTACCGCTTCAGGCACACAGCAGCACTGCAGTGGGCTCAGCAGTCACTATTGGGATTGGAAACTTCTGTTCTAAATCCTCTCTCAGTGTTCATCTCTCCTGCACTCACCAGTGCTTTGAGCAGGGCTAGCATCTCCCCACAGCCATTGCTTCCCCCCTGAGGCTGCTCCAGCCCCACCATACACATGGTATCCCTGGGGAACCAGAGGCTCCAGGTAGGGCTGCAGCCAGGGCAATGAGCCTGGCCAGGCATTACAGCAGCCCTACAGCACAGAGAGCTTACAGTCACTCCACAGAAAGCTTTGTATCCACCTCAAACAGGCAATTACAGTAAAAACAACTTGGTCTTGAGGCAAGATTTACTACAAGAACTGACAAATTCCAGCAGGTTCAAATTTTATCTGAAGCCTCACGTGCTTTTGTCTATTGCTCTCTCCTCCATAAACCCAGTCCTCATCAAATGTGTTAGCAGTGTGCTACCTCAGTACATCATAAAATATGTAAGAGTGTACAGGATAGCAAAGAAAACACCTCCAGAAGCAGCAAAGCCCTTGGTATTTCCTGACTTTGGGGTACTTCTCATTCTTAGTGTTGCATTAGTGTTATTTTCCAAGTGTTTGATGCAGTACTAACCAACATCATGTTTTGAAGAATAGAGCTGTACAACGCTGCCCAAAGGAAAGGGAAAATATCCTGAAATGAAATGTGTGATCATTTACAACACCGAAAGATTTTAGCTACGGGCATTATTTCACAGCCAAGGTAAGCACTCTCTCCTAGGGGTACAACTGCACAGCTGCTGTTTAGAAAGGAAACAGGGCTCCTGTTTCCAGTCTATCTTCCCTTCTTAAATTCACATTGATGAGAACTGATCCTCCAGCCCTGCAGGTGACAGGGCTGCCCCCAAACCAGGCCACAAGCAGCCAAAAAGGGGTTTTCCTCCAGGTAGCCTCTCCAGCCTTCTTCAGCACATTCCCTGCACACTGAAGTGAGCACAGCTGTAGGGAAACCTACAGAACCAATGGACTTACCTGGCTCAGGAAGCAGAAAGGGATATGAAACTCAGAGCTGGCATGATGTTGCTTTAAGGCAGTAGAGTGCCACAGGCAAGTCGCTGGTGGGAGACCAGTATAACCAGTGGGGAGAAGAAAAATCATTCTTCAAGAGTCCATCAACCACCCTGGAAACAACAAATCCAACCAGGATCCACACAGGGCCAGAACCAGGCACAACCACAGCACAATTCAGGGCTAAGCTTAAATGGAGATCTCAGAGCAGGAAGCTGAGGGTGTGTGGGTGGAGGTCCCAGGGCAATTAAGCGAAATCACAATCACAAGGGGCTGCATATGGATGAAGGAGTCTTGTCAGGGGTGTCTGTGTCTTCAACCGAGAAAAAAGCAGGAGGTAGCAATTTTGAGATCCCTGTTTAAATATATTGTGAAGTGCACAGCTAAACAAAAAGACTTGTCTAAGCATCTCCCTTGCCTTTGAGCTCTCCAAACTCACCCTAGTTTGTACAAAGTGCAGCATAAATGAAAACGTAAAACTCCCCTCCATCAGTTGGAGCACACAGTGAAAAAATGAGTTAACATTTGAATTAAAGCAATTAAACACATATAGCATTCCCAGACAGATATTTTATATAATTTTCCAGGTTCCTTATCGCTTAAAAAGAAACTAAGTTTCATCTCATGAAGACTTAGAAGCTGGACAATCTCTGGAAAAAATCTGCCTTTCAAGAATGCTAGAAATTGGGAATATGTATTCTATTCAGCATAAATAAACCTTAGCCTACAAAGAGGCTGCCTTCAGCTATACATATATGAATGTACAAACATATAATTGATGCATAAATTTATTAATGCAGGCTCAGAAGCTTTACACCTTGTAGTCAAGTTGACATATGATCTTTTTATTTTATTTTCCAATAGGAGAAAAAAGTAGTGCAGAACTGATAAAACTGTTTGAGATTAAATTGGATTTTCCACTACAGAAAGCTGTGTGGAGACAGGTATTCCAACAGCGAGACGTGGTACAAAAAAGTCTCTCAGAGCCTTAATGAGAGTGACAAGGGGAAAAAAATGTGTCTCTGCTCTTCTAGAATGTTACTCCAAATGCTGCTTTTGTCATAAAATACTTCTGCTTCTTTGCAGAAACTATTTTCTTGTTGTCATTATTTTGCAGTATTTAGCTGAAAGGCTGGAACAAGAAAGCTGCATTATGTCAAAATGCCTTATGTACTATTCAAGCAAAATGTGGCACCTGTTTTGGGTGTAGCAAGTAATAAACTCATTATGCACTGATTCAAATATGTAAATTTAATATAATGAATAAGATATATTAGGGTTCCCCTCACAGTACTGCGGGATCATCATTATTAATAAAGTTATCATAAGAAATATGGGATAGCAGTGGGCCTTGGCTCCATAGAATGAGCTGCCTGCAGAAGTCCAGAGCTTCCTCCATGTTTCCACCCCTTTCTCCATGCTGATCTCTAGCTAGTCAGGTCCTCCTTCCCCATGCCACTGGGGCTGCCTGAAGTCCACAAACCCTCCTCTGTGATCGGGGAACAACTTGTCCCTCCTTTCTCCTTCCTAGGACAGAGACAGTTCACCATATCCCTAACACCCTCACATCCCTTCAGTCTTTTCATTTGTCTTCCTCTTCTCCTTCCAAGGACATTGTTTCACCTTCACATTTCTCTCTGCCACCAGGAAGGTTTCCTATTCTCTCCCCTATGCCAAAGACGACGTTCATTCCTCAAACCACATCACATTCCAGCCCACCCAGGATCTCTCAGTCCTTAGCTCCACCACATCACTGGGTACAGATGTACTCCCTCCTTCGTCAGGATGCCTGTTATCTCCTATTCCCGTGGGGTGTCACACATCTTTTATTCCATTTATCATTTACATTCACAATTCTGGGATAACGACAAAAGAAAAAACACAAGTCCCCAAACTGTGTCATGAACAGCAGGACAAACGCAAAACTTCCTTTCCTTGAACTCACAGATCTCTGCAGTCTGGTAAGAGATGAGGTCTTATTGAAGCTTAGACAAATTGAAGATCCCGTTGAAGATGTGAAGTCCCTTACAGCCTGAATTATTCTGTTATTCTATGTCAATTTGATCATTGCAGGAGGTGGTAAAAGGTAAAGTTGTGGCTTACGGGTAGCTGCTGTTGAGAAAGTGATGTTAACATTTTTTTTCGGCCAGATCAGACAGTTACAGTGTCATTGCATGTGGAGAGAAGTTCATTGAATCAGGAAAGTTTCAGCTTAAATATACCAAGCTAAATGAACCAGTATGTTCTGGTTCAACTTTGTCATTTCACAAAGTAAGTTTGAAGTCGTACAGATCAAGGAAAACTTCAGGTCAAAAAATTGTATGCAATTTTTTTCACTTTCCTGAAGTGCAGGAAGACAGTAGGTTATTGCTGGTACTACTAACAGAGCGGGTAAAGGGAATCCATCTTTTCAATGAAGAGCATTTGTGGGCTGAGTTATCAGTTAAATACTTCTAGTCAAGTACTGAGGACTCAAACAGTAAATACAGTCTGGCTATGCAAGCTGCTGAAGAAGGTATTTGTTGTGTTCTTTACCAAATACCAACATTAGCAAGTTCTGATACACCCAAGGTTGTAAAAAGAATTGAAAACATTGAGATTAATCGGGCCTGCTGCACAGGTAATGGTGATTAGGCACATCCACGCAGGAGCCTCTGCTTGGAGTGTCTGGGATGTTCCAGCTGCAATATAACACTTGTACAGTACTTTCTAAATTTTTATAACACATTTAAAGAAAGAGAGAGTAATGGCATGGTGCACCAAACCACCACTGGAACAAAATGTGAACCTGACTCTTAATAAGCAACTTCTGAAAAAAGTAAAGGAATTGCTGAAGGTCTATGGCTAAACCTGCAGTTTTTGAAAAAATCTCAGAAATATGTGTAATTTATGGCAACTTCCCAAAATCAAACACTTTCACCTTGCAGACCTACATAACAGGTACTAAACACAGTTCTTGGTCAACACAAATTCTCTTTACCTGCAGCTGGAATTTTGCTGAAGTATTTTCTACCTCATTAAAATCCATAAGATAACAATTATAAACAAAGAATAGAGCCAAAAACATTCTACCTTTCATTTGTCTGAGTAGGTGAAACTCTAAAAGCAGTAAATCAATTTGAATTTTGCCCCGATGTTATTAAACTAACCATTTATCATTTAACTTCATAGCTCTAGCTGTTCAATGAGATATCTTTAAAGGGTGGAATGGTTATAATTTTTCAGGGAATTAGAGTGTAGGAAAGTAGATGACTTGGATGTAATTCATGGTAAGTATTCAGAACCTGAAATTTGGGCTCAGTTTATTTTAATTTGTCACTAAATGGAGGCCACCTGAAAATTTTCTTTCTTCGACTGAAACTTGTATCTATTGCAATCCTGCACAAAGCTTGAATTGTCACTGTTAGGTATATAAATTTCCCTCTCCATAAGTATTATGCCTTATCTGGAAAATATTTGTTTTTCCTACTGTTAGCCTGCTTAGTGCATGCATTTGTTAAAATAATCACAGAGAGAGTAAACAGCAAACAGGTATATCACTTGGCCACAGATTGCAGAAAACAGCAGCAGAAATTTTGGAGCACAATATAACCAGCTCCAAGGGCAGTAGTGTTAAATCTGCAATATTATCATGAAAATGACAAATTAGAAAAAAGCTTGCAGCATTCACATGAAACTCTGATAATTTTGCTATTTTATGTCAATACAATTGGTAACAAAGTGTGACAAATTTGTATCATCAGGGACGGGTACAGATGTAGACTTTTTTTAAGGCAGATTTCAAAATATGAACTCAATATTTCTTGGTTGTGGGGTATATGCCTGCTTTGCTATCATCACACATACAAAAAAGCATGTACAAACAATATATTCTATGTAATAAACAGAATTTATAAGCTGTAGAGGTAGCATTTTTAATTGTTGCCTAGTAACAGTTACTGGAACTGACCTTCAGCTAAAAATAAAGAAAACATTTAAAAACAAAAAAAGACAAGGAGACAGTATTGCTATATTAAAAATATAAAGTTATTTTAAAATTAATGTGCTACCATTTCTAAAGGTTCATTTTAACTTCTTCCTAGTGAAATGCCTGGAAGAGCTAAATAATTTTCTTGGTAAGCTGTTTCCCACTTCCACCATCCAAGCTAAGATTTTATGAAGTGTTGCTAAAATACGACACAGAGGATGAGCCTGTCACCTTGACAGCAAAAGTGTCCTGGTTTTGGCTGGGGTAAAGTTAATTTTCTTCCTAGTCCTGGTCCAGTGCTGGTTTGGATTTAGGATGAGAATAATATTGATAACTCAGGAATGTTTTTGTTACTGCAGGGCAGGGCTTACACGGAGTCAAGGACTTTGCTGCTTCTCACCCCCCACCCCACCAGTGAGGGGGATGGGAGGGGACACAGCTGGGACAGCTGATCCCAACTGACCCAAGGGAGACTCCAGACCACAAGGGGTCATGCTCAGCAAACAGAGCTGGGGGTAAGTTGGCTGGGGATTTCTTCTCGGGAACTGGGTGGGCGTCAGTCAGTGGGTGGTGAGAAATTGCATTGTGCATCACTTGTTTTGTATAGTCTAATTATTTTACAATCATCATTATTATTACTATTATCATCATTATTTTTCTTTCCTTTTCTGTCCTACTAAACTGTCTTTATCTCAACCCAAAAATTTTACCATTTTTTCCTTCCAGTTCTCCCCCCCATTCCAGTGTGAGGGAGAGAGTGAGCGAGTGGCTGTGTAGTGTTTAGCTGCCTGCTGGGTTAAACCACAGCAAAAAGCCAGACTGAAATCTAATGCAAGTGAACTTCCAGTGGCCAAGAAACCTCAAAGAGTAACATAAAAATTACCTATGTGTGCTGTATTTGCTAAATGCATATTACCTGTTGCTTTCACTGTAAATCAAATGTGTATAAAATTTGCACTCACCAAAAGAAATGAGCAGGTTCTAGGGAAGTTCTCACTTGCTAGCATGCAGTTACACACAGCTCTGGTTGGAAATCCTCTTTTATGTGACCATACAAAAGGCAGACACATTTTTATAAGCATAAAAATTTTTACACGTTACAAGGTAACATATATAAAATCCCGGATCAGGGTTCCTCTTAATTGTTGAACTATTCCACTGTAAATATTCTATAATGTTAAAACGTACAGTACTATATGCAAAGTTAAAAGTTCTTTCCATGGCTGCTGAGTATTTCAGTATTGAAACAGATACTTCAACTTTCAGAGGCAACAAATCTGGGATCTGTTTTCATCAGTCATACATATTGGAGAACATATTTCTCCGAAAAAGAAATGTCATAGGTGTAAAAGTGGTCTTTATGTTAACCAGATATACACCTAAAGGGCATTCCTAAAACTGTTGTCTGCTTTCAGGTCAGTTCCCTTGTTTAGAAGGTTCAGCTCTAATTGAAGCAGTAAGTTAGCTGATTTTACACATTTGGATGGAAGAGGAAAATGGCTTTTGTGATGAGCATCTGCTGTTTTGTTAAAAATGTGGTTAAAGACATTAACAAAAGTGACATTACCAGCTGTTCGAATGTCAAACAGCTTAGTAAAACTGTTTTTTGTCAAATGACAACATATGACACCAAAATCAATTCCAAACCAATAACACTCTCTTAGTTGCAAAGCAGGCTGCAATCTAGAAAAAAATGTTAATTAAAGTACAAATTATACTTTTCTCCCCTGAAAGAACAGAATGCCAGATTTGCTGACAAAACTCAACCTCTTTTCCAAATTCATAAAAGGCAGAATATAATTTACAATAAGTTCTCTGATGTATAAATAACATCTTATTCCCACAATATACCCGTAATAGCAATAGAACATGACAGGCTGTGCCTTTCAGGGTAATTAAAGCGTGCCTCAGGTGGTTCAAGTACGGTGGCCTTTGGACTTGCAGCTTACAAACCCCCCGCCCTCTTGTGCTGTAATCACCAGTCAGGCAGTGCCTGTGAGTGCTGCTGTTCAAACACCCCACGCTCCTGTTTGCATCATTTATAATTATCAGATTATTAGAAGGTGACACATTAGCAGCCTTGTCAGCCAGAGCTCTTCTAAGGGGAAGATTATAGTCTTTGTGTACTTGGGCCAATGCCTTTAACATTTTCTAAAAAATTACTTGGAAGGAAAGAAGCTGTAAAATAAATTACCAAAATACAAATGGCATCATTTATACCTTAAAGTCAGGCTTCAAGTCAAAAGTGAACAAATTTGCCTTCAATGTCTTAATCAACCTGTTAAGATCAGATGAAATCCCAAATATTGGTTGGTGCAGACCTTATTTAAGGGCATGTCCTGTATTTTTTTTAATTAGGAGAAAGATGCATATCAGAAATGTTTGGGAAAATGCCTTCCCAAAACATACGGAGAATTACATGAGTAGAGAGACTCAAGGTAAGTTCAGTCCTCTGAGACAGCCACGCTGCAGAAGAGATTGGTGGGAGAAGCAAGCAAACAGCTGTGCCATCTTGTTAACTAAATAAAGGACAAATGCTTTAAATCATGATCGATGTTTGCAAACTCACAAACCTCAAAAAACATGGAAACTGGAATAATGGCTTCCAGATGGAATTGCCAGTAGTGCTTAAGTGACCGAGGTACAGAAGTCTGGTGGCGTCCATTGGATTCAATGCTTTTGAACATAAACCCAGCTGGTACGGTACACATCTTGGCAGTTTTCATTTCTATATTAAACTCAGCCCACTAAAATACTGATTTTTATTACAATATTTTATAATGAATGTAATTTTCCATTTTGAACACCCAAACACATTTCAATAAACATTTTTAGCCGGCTCCAGCAAAGAAACAGGATATGTAACATAAGTGTTTGTTGCTGTCCCCTCACACCACAGCATATGGTAGGTGAGTTACAGACACTTGTGTTGCTGCTGCAGCTCTTGAAAACTAAATTGTTACATTAGAACCTTAGGCATATGCTATTTTCAAGCTGTAAAATACCTGCTTCCTTAAACACACAGATGCCAATAATCCCCATATGTCTTGAGATGGTTTTGAGCCACTTTTAATAATTGATTAGCTCTGCTAATGCAAATTTGAAAATGTAAAGAGAAGAAGAGAAAAAAAAATTCACACATTTGTCAAAACTAATTGAAATGCTGTGTCCAGTCCCCTTTGCAGGATGAATTCATGTCCAGCATGCTGGACTAGGTCATTTCAACCTGTGTCATATACTCAGAGTTGCACTTTCCTTACTACAGGTATCATTCCTCTTTCCAATGTCAGATTAGTTCCTAACTTGGAAATTATGCATGTTGCAGAGTATGGGGTGGGCCTGGTCCTCTCTCCTTGGTGCCCAGGAGAGGACACACCTTCAGGCAAGGTGATCCCACCTGGGGAGACAAAGAAAGGAAACCTCTGAGTGGTGAGAGTGTGGGGTACAACATGCCAGGGAAAAACAAAGAGTATTCTTGAGGAAAGAAGGAGACAGACTAAAACAAGAAATAAAGAAAGAAATATCCAGTAGCAGTGAATCCTGATGAGGGAATATAGAAGTAAAATAGAAAAAAACCCCACAGATATAGGGTGTTGACAAATGTCCTGAACAGCACCAAATTGACTGGATTGGGAACTTGTGGCATTCTGGCCTGCTCAGCTGTGGAGTCCTGGACTCAACACTGTGTTTACACTACTGTTGAACATGAATTACACAGCAGAGCAAATATTTTGTGTTCCTTTTTCAGTGGGGAAAACAGCAAGCAATGGTTGTTTGCTTTCCCATTTAGGAGAATTATTCTTTTCCAATTGTTCAGTTTGATAATATCGTGTGCATGTACCACCACATTTGACCTTACCCTTGCCAGAACTTTCTGTTGTGAAACATCCCAGCACCCTGCTGTCAGCCAAGACTGCACTGTGCTACTTGCAGTCCAAAACAAATACATAGCTTCTGATCTTCTTATGTAGTTTTGAGGGGTTTCCAAAGGGGTTTTGCTACTGGGGGCCTGGGCCATAGGAAACCTTGAAGATGGGACACACAAGCCACCTGAAGAGCAGCCCTTGACAGAGGGAATGCTGCCATGGATTTGCCATGCTCTATTATCATCAACAAGAGCCAAGCAGTTATAACAATGGCTTCTCCTTTTGCAGATGCTTCTGAAGCACAAACTCGAGGAGTGTAACCTTTGCACCAGCACAGGAAGCCCAGAAAACAGTTGCCTAGGACTCCCTTTCTAACAGTCCCTGCTCATCTCCTGGAAACATCAGTAAAAGGGAGAGTTGCCTGGTAGAAACCACAATTATCTGAATGCACTGTCTCTACAGACCTCTTTGCAAGGCCTCACTTACTTATAAGCAAATCATTATGTACAGTAAATATAAGGGACTGAACTCACACAGTGCAACCATTAATCTAATGCTCCCACTGCATCCACCTAAGTAATGAGATTCTTTTCTTTCCAACCATCTGCAGAGCTATGGATTCTCCTCCCACAACTTCTTGCTTTAGTTTGCTCTAAAACATCATGTGCACACACATACAGACAAACCAAGATACACATTCCATAGTAATTCATTAGGATTTCCTAGCTGCTATTATTATTGATTACTAATTGTTTGTACCCTGCTGCAAGTGTGTTAAAATGAGGCACTGCCAAGAAAACCAAGGAAAAGAAATGCAAAAAGGCTGACAATACAGATCAAACACTCAAACCCAAACACACAAAGACAGCACCAGACTGATTTTTAAAGTGCAGAATTAATCTGTAAACTTAATGCTTAACCACTTTGTATGGTTTTATCAGGACACAATCTTATAATAAAATACAACAGCAGGCTGTGTGCTCCCGAGTCTGCCATTTCTCCCCAGCTGTGCAGCAGCATGTTACACTGGTGAAAATTAGAAAGCAATGTAACCTCAGCTGACAGGTTTATTAAGACACAGAAGACATTACACAAGCCCCTTTGACATTATAATCACTAACTCAGTCAGGAGTAGAAACCTACTTGGTACCATTATTGGGAGTAATTGGTAAAAAAAAAAAAAAAAAAGAAAAAAGTAAGCAAACAACCTTGTAAATGTCACGTTAATTATTTAGGATACAGGTGCTTTCAGGCACATAGATTGTATCCCATCTGTATTTCAGTGGTTTTCAGTGATCAAAAGAATAGGCACAGTAAAGGAGTCTACTTTGACCTTGCTCCATTAGTTCAACTGCTCTTATTTATGTTAATGAAACTGTTTGTGCTTCTGTTGCCCAGCTAAGGCTGTATTATTGCTGCGAGCATAAGTCCCAATTTGCCAGAATTTATAATTAAATTATTTTAAATTTCTCTAGGCTGGGACCTGGTGCACACAGCCACCACACAAGTCCTTTTTTTTTTGAATTGAATTTAATAGAGTTGTCTAATATTGTTATATGTATTAGGGAAAGAGAAAGACTTAATGGTTTTATGGTTTTCTGGGCTCATCTACATGGATTTTCAACCCTTACACATGTGAGAAAACATCAATGCAAGAGTCAGAATTTCTGGAAAATACGTAGGTAGCTGTCAGTTCTTCACCTGGTGGGACACAATCTAGTGCAGGTCAGAAGCAAATAAAACCTGTTGTATTTCACATTTCTCTGCTCATTGATGTTCTACCTATGCCATCCCACTGCTGTTCCTGCTGCAGCAGAAACCACCACCTCAGGCACCAAATGACAGAAAGAAACAATTCCTGCTTTTAGAGTTCACAATCTACATACAAAGACAAGAAAGAAAGAAAGAGGTCAGTGGCAAGTACAAACTAAAATGCAGGTTATATCAACCCTCTGCCGAGGAAAAAGCTTCTCTTTTTGTTAACAAAGGACAGAGGTTGTGCAGCCCTCTTAGAGATTGGGTGTTCTGAAGAGTGGGGTGGAAGACTGTCAGGCTTTTAACCTATTCTTTCTCTAGTCCATGATTTAAGAGACTCAAAACACACTTCATCCAACTATTCCCACAGCTCTAGAAAACACTTCAAAACAAGACTAAGAGCTACATTTTCAGGAGTGCTCAGACAGTGCTTCTCTCACTGTCACATATATGCAGGAGCACATGTGGAAATGCCGCCCATAATACCCCTTTCTGTGAAGAACCAAACAATAATTTTAAACTATTTCAGTCTCTAACACATATTTGAACTTCTGCTTTTGCTAACTTTGTTCTGCTTCTCTGGGCTTTTTTGCTCCCTGTGTCCTCAGAGAGCCTGGAGCCGCAGGCATGTCCTGTGTAGACCTTTTGAAATCGCCTCTGGCTCAACTGATGGTTTCTCTCTGCCCTCAGGCACAACACAGGTATCTGGCATGAACTGCAAAGGACACAAAAGCCTCACTGTTAAGGAGCATAAAAGGAAGGTCTCATATTAGCCATCTCCTCCATGGATTTTTCTAGGACCAGTTCACTGATAACCCTGCTCCAGTCCCATACAACACAGAAATCAGACATCAGTAAGTGCAAAGATGATCTTCTGAGTTTATGAGCCCAGAGCTCCTCTGTTCACTTCAAAACGGGGACCACCTGCAGAGGAACACCGTGTGTTACTGCAGGGACATGTGTGGATAAAAGAAGATAGGAAAATTCAGAGCAGTGCATCAATTTATTTTATCTTCAGACTTTTCTTAATAATAATAAAAAATACAAAGCTAACAAACATTTGCTACACTGGATTTCCTGTGCCACAAGGGTCCATTTAATACAAAGGCATTGCAAAAAAGACTTTAACTTACCGCTTCTTGATACTAAGCAGCCTCTGCAAGCATTAAATGTTCAATGTACCTAAAAATATCCTTAAATATGTTTATAACCACACATGATGACATGCCTCAGGCAGCTTTACTTTAAGAAGAAAACATACAAAGACCTTAGGTACTCCCATTTGATAGACATGACAATGTACAGCAATCCTTGTGCCTTGGAGGGAGTCGGTGGATGATTTAGCAGGTATAGAAATGCTTGTGTTAGGAGATTCCTTTAACTTATTTATTTTGCCTTTAGAGGCTTATTCTGAAGAGTACTCTGTGAAGATGTCTCAGGAAAGGTCATATTGCTTGGAATTTTACACCTTGTAGAGAAAGTCCTCCAGAGAGCTACCTGCAAGCCAGCAGTGAATAAACATTCTTTAGTGCTGTTTGCTCCCACCTTACCTCAGCAGCCTGCAAGGCAATAGCAGAGCTCTGCTTTCCCTTGCAGGATACATGCATTTCATTTTAATGACTGTGAGCTGAGACAAGATCTGTTTTTTGTTTCCTCTCATTTCCAGCTGCCTTTTTTTTTTCCTTTTCAGAACTGACAACTTAGAGGGCAATCAAAACACCAATTAAGGAACCCTGTTTGACCTTACTGCCAAGAGGACTTAAAAAAATTAATGTTTAGAGCCATTTATATGCATTGGGAAATCACTCTTTCCCCTTTGAGTTTACATGTTTCAAAATGTCTTTTCCAAACTCTCTGGACGTTGCCAAACTTTGAGAACTTTTCTCAAGCCATGACCTTTACTTTAAAAACATACAAGGACTGATGAGAAACTAATATTTCTCAAATACCCAGTGAGGGACTGTCCAGTCCAATGGGTTGATTCATTCTACACAATTCCAAGCATAAAATGTTTTCCAAGCCTTCAGATTCCAAACCCACTTGTATTCCAAACCCACAAGTATTTCCTGGTCCTGATCTATTCCAATGCCAGTCAGTAATCCAGCAGTACTTTCTCAATATCCAAAACAAAGGGGCATCCCCTTGTCTGCCTCTTCGGAGTTACAGCTGATCACAGTGTTAATCATATCCCTTGGAATGTTTAGCAGGCCCAGTTTATTTTCCTAATAAAAGATACTCTCTTAATAGTAGTTGTAATCCTGACTGGTCACTTAAAAAAAGCAAGAATAACAAGGGAAAATAAACCAAAATAATTGCACACATTATTTTGTTCCTCAATGAAAGAAGCATTTCTGTTTAACTTCTGCACACCCATACTCTTCAGCTAGCCAGTAGAACTGGACACAAAGTCATCTGAAGCTTAGAAGTCAGAGGGTGCTTCTTTAAAAATTGATACCATTCTCTAAAAAAACACTTGAGTTTGAACAGTTATGTTCTCTCATTTCTCTTTTAAAGCTCCTAAGGAAGAGCACCACAAGCCCTGAAGAAATCAAATTAGAAAGACCATCTTGACACATCGAGAATCATCAAGCAAACTTTATCAGATGTCAAGCCCCTCAGGTATCACTTGAAACTGTGCCAGGACATTCTGTAACACCAGGTGAAAGCATGTCTGTGACCTACACAGTGAAAAACTGCTTAATCCATTGCCCATGCCATTGCCAGGCATTACCTTTGCACAGAAAGGGAAAAGGAATGCACAGATTTAATAAGGAACAGATGTCATTTTCTCTCTAGTAGGAGGCTGGCATCAGGGAAATGTTTGAAAAATTGTTAAATCAACTGTTGTGGCAGCTGAACATCCTTGAGTTTAGCCAATGTGATCTAAGCCTTCACAATGTGATTTGAAGATCCCACAAAGCAACCTGGATTGGAAATTGCAGTCAGGGTAAAAACATAGCTTCTAGGTCTTTAAGTACCAGGCAGAGATTGTTCTTTACAATTGCTTCCTGCAGAGGAGGAGTTGGAAATGCAGGGATTGTGAAAGGAAGCCCTGTCAATCAAATTTTACAATTATTTCTTCAATGGTTTATTTTCACCCCAAAGCAATGCAATTCAACTCAGTGGGAAAAGTGGCTGAAAACCTTCTGAAATGTCAAAGACCACTTCTGTACAAGAAAGGTAACGAATATGCCTGGTGTGTGCCATTAGGCTGGTAGTAAAGGCAGCATCAATATGAGGTGGATGATGGCATGGATGTTGGTTTTTTACCCCCTCTTTTTTTTTTTTCTCCCCATGTACAGAGCCCCAAAGAGCCACTAGTGAGAAACACAGCTGGAGTAAAGACAACAAGAGTGATACCCTATCAATGAATTGAAAAATAAAACTGTATTGATTTTATAGACATGCTTAGATTTCTGAATAGCAAATTACATCTCCATAATGCCTTTAATTTCAAGTGCTCTTCTGACAGAAGAATCATGACACCCATAGCTAAAGTGCAGCCACTTGTTCTTGGGTCACCAACAGTAAGTGTTTCAGAGCTTACAGAATGTTGCTGAGCAGACCTACAGATGTTAAGTACAAAGACCAAAAACACACTGTGGATATTCTTCACTGTGTATATTGTTGTGTGGGAAGCAAAGAAAAATATGGTAATCATGGTGCAGAAGGAGGAATATATATAAAACAGAATGTAATCCTGAAACTTGTAATTTACCCAGGATATCAGATCTAATACGTAATGTTCAGTAGGCTTAGCAAGAAGAGCAATGCAATTGTCAGGAATTAGTGGAAGCCAGGAGGTTTCATTTCCTCTACCAGACTGAAAGTCCTGGACAAGCTTTGACTCCTCAGCATTCTGCAACAGTTGCCACATGTGAAACACAGAGAAGGCAATTTCTGAGAAAACAAATTGTGAAGAAACCTAGTGATGTACAGAGCTGAAAGTGAAACCCCAGGGGCATTTATTCCCTTTCCATCCTGCTGTTCCTAATGATATCCAGGCATCCCTCCCATAGACTGGGCTCCACTAAGCTGCTGCTGATGAGGAGAAAGATTTACATTCCTTTGAACAGCAATATCACAGGATAATTGTTGTTCCATTGGATTTGGGTTAAATATTTACCTGTACTTTGAAGCCACAGCCTAAACACGAGCCTTCACAGCCATATGCATTCTCAGCAATTCTTTTAACTAGCAAGAATGCCAGCGTGTGACACAAGGATTAAGATTTCTCTTTCCAACCTCCCCTAACAGTCAGGAAAAATCTTCTTGGTTGTCTCCTCAGCTTTTCTGCTGCACTCTCTCCAAGCAGCATTTACACTTGTCAGAAAGCTGTGCTATGACTACACTCTCCAATTTTATCTTGCATAGCCAAAATGCTACGTTAGGCCTATCTGCAAATTTCAGCACAGTGCAATGCAGCATGTTCATAAAACAGAAGTTCATACACACAAAGCCAACATTAATATGCAGCAGCTGAAAATGGATAATCTCAGTACACTGAATGCCAATGTTGTAAAACTGTGAGATACACTAAACTTGGATATACTGTCATATTAAATACAAAACTAATGTTACTTTAGTGGAGAAAAGGAGCATCGGAATTACCAGAAGTGTGTTCCTAGTGTTACAGTGGGAATAATTACAGGGTATTGAATATGTTATAGAGGGAACTTGACAATGTGAGGCAATGATGTAACAAGGGAAGTATTTCCATACAGTTTCTGCTCTTAATTCCTTTGGGTAACAGTGACAGAAAAAATAAAGAGGGTAAGAGACAGAGAAAGAACACTAAACTCTTTCTAATCACCTTAAGTGTACATTAGAGAATCTGACTGCAACATTAGTGAAATTACACAGCATAGCTCAGATCAGGGGGACTGGATTTAATATACAGAAACCCTTTCATAGGCTGCACAGAGGATAATATGGTAAGGAACATTGGGCTGGAAATTTGCAGGGTGAAAAAACACACTGTACAGTTTCATTAAAAGTTTGAGAGCAGCTGACATTCTAAGTATCAAATCTTTCAAGAAGCTGCTGCAGCAAGACACAAACTAACATAGTCTTAAGGTGGTAGAAATTCCACAACAGTTTAAATACAATACTACAGTACCTGCCTGGACAGGAGAGTGATTACTGTACTCATATGCAGTCTGGGCAGCCTGTCTCAAAGACAGGAAGACTAATTTGGGACATAAATTATTGGAGAACCCACAGGTGACCTTCGACAAAACCAGCCTAGAAAAAACAAAGCACTAGAAATTGCCCAAAGTGCAATGACTGAACATGAAACGATGCTGACTTACACTGAAGTCCCAGGGCCCAGACAGCCACTGGACAACCAGCAGTGTGTACATGCTTTTAGTGCATCTCAGAAAAGCAGAAACAACTGGGAAAGCAGACGACACACAGGAAAATATGCATTTTTGGGCAAGAGATGGGGAACGTGCAGTGGGAAGAGTGTGTGTATGTGTAACACAGACAGATGCTGTAATAGATTCAGACAAAGGTATTTGCTAGTCAGAAATGCAGCTCTCCAGAATGGGTTCACCATGACACAGCTTAAACAGGGAAACAGAATGTTTACTATGGGAATTGGGCTTAACTAGGTCATTGCCAAGGCCATCAGCCCAGGAGATGTCCGTGCAAACAGCAAGAGGTCAAGTCTGGCAAGGAGGATCCCCAAACTTACCATCATATCCCTCCACAACTTTCAGCTCTTTTCACAATTATCAATAGGAAGAGAAGCACTGGATTTTTCACTGCACAGATGAGAGAAGACACACACAAAAGGATATAGCACAGAGATAAATATGTGGAGAGAGGTGGAAATGATGGGCAACAGATAGGAGCAGAACATCAGTGGAAGGAGAGTTTTGTAGGGAAAAGGAGGCATTACAAAGACAGGTGTTCAAAGGAACTAGAGGCTGTCACACAAGTAGAAAGAGGAGAAACATAAAGAACTGAGCAGGCAGCATTCCTCTGGAATAAAAGAGCAGGCAATGAGGCATATAGCAGAGACACAAAGAAAAAAGAGGAGCTGCAAGAGGATGAAGTGTTTGCTCGCTTTTTCTGGAGGGTGAAGAAGGTTCATAAGCATACATGGAGATCTGCAGTAATGGGCAGAAGGTTGAAACCCACATCTCCCTCCAATCCCTTGGTCCACATCAATGAACTTTTAAGACATTATAAGGCTCTGCTGTTGCTGCAGTTTTAGATGAAGGCTGTGAAATGAGGAGAGCTGTTTGTTAAGATGGAGTAGGATTTTATACTGTGTAGGAGGGTGTTGATCTGGTATAATGCACTGTGTGGTGTTTACATTTACAGGTGCCAATACCAGAGACAGATGCTTTATAAAACAAACTACGAACATCTTAAAAGTCAAAGGTACACGGATGTGCCAACACAAGGCAATACTACCCTTGTTTTTTCTAAGAGCATAAACAACACATTCACACAGATTAAATGTGGTTAAGGCAAATAAAACTAAACTAGGACAAGCTTAAGATTGATACACTGTCTATTTAAGCACTTGCAGAAGAAATGCTGAGCTTCATTCTCAAAGGGCAGTGCTCACAACCTGGACACTTATCAGAACTGGAAACATGCGTTTTATCTCTAATTGCAAGAAGCCATTCATACAACCTATCCCTGTAACTCTCAGCTGTCTGCCTGTATCTTACTCTTGGCTGAGACCACAGTCCATCCAGCACATTAGCAGTGAAGCTAATTTCTCTTTTTTTTCTGTCAGTAAAGCCAGTGGTAAGCTTCACTCTGTTAGGATTCTCACAGAGCCAATATGGACATCCTCAGTCCCCCAACGAAGGTTATGGCTGACTAGCAGAATCAAAGGTAAAGCTGCCTAAAGGAAAGCTGCTGAATAGTAAGGAACATACAGGCACATAGGCTGAATATTTGAAAAAGGCAAGTAACCCTTATCAGGAAGGGTTAAAGATCCAGGAAGAATCCAGAGGGAGGTGCACATCCATCCTTTGCACATGGGATTCTACCAAGAGGATGAGGACTGCACCCAGAGCTGTGTGCTCTCTTTGTCTTAAGCTCCAGAATAGTTCATACATAACAGAGGCTTTCAAATAGGTGGCACTGCTACTTGAGAAAGGAAATTACTTCTGCCTCCATCAGCCAGAATCCCTTCCTACACAGCTTGGGGAAGGGTCATGGGCCTGCACAGTCATCCACTGTCTCCCACAGAAAACAAATGCTCCGAGCAACTGAGGTTGGGAAGAGCACAGACAGGTAGGGAAGATCACGGAGCATCACCTCAAAGTAACAGCCAGGACAGATAATGCATCAACTTAACCAGGTGTTGTCAGATCAAATCAGAAACGCTGCTGCTACCCAGCTTTGAGTTAATGTAGGTCAAGACACTTCATCCCTCTCTTCTACATAATCTCCCACACTTGTTATGTAGAAAAATGCAAAACAAACAGCACACTAAAAATAGGCTGAAAAGCCAAAGAGATTACTCAGATTATGTCATAAGCATGTAAGACAGCAGGAGAGCAACAGCTCCCAGATTTGGGAGATCAGGTGTGTTCATATAGTTTAAGATTATTTGGTCTGTTTTCAGGGTACAATTAATTGCTCTTAGTTGACAGGTCAGAGAGCAATGCCATAGTGTGTACTGTATTCACAATAAAATATGACAAATGCAAAGCTTTTCAGTGGAATTTACAGAGGTCATAAAATTGGTCATACCAGAAATGCAGTGACCAAAACAAATTAAAAGGCCTTTCTTGATAAAGCATGAACTCAGTTACATATAAAGTAGCTCACACTGTAACATACCCTTTTTAAAACAAGGAGAAGCTAAAAGCAACAGGAGAAGCTTAACTGCAGTTATGTTATCAGTTAAAAGGCCTAATTGAAAAATATTAATTCTAATTTTTAATTAAAGATAGAGAATTTTGTAACACCAATTAAGGCCCGGTGAAGGGAAATGGTGCATAAAAGAAAGTTGGATGGGGGCTGTTTCTAAAAAAGTAAATTAAAAAATTGAAACCTTCTGCCTCTCACCTACAGTGGAATTATCATGGAAGGACACCAGAGTTTTTTGTTTGCCCAGGTTAAGAACACATTCACTCCTTTCCTCATTTCTTCTCTAGTGTGTGACTTGAGAGAATATAGGAGAAAGAACTTCAAGTGCTGCAAGTTAGAGCAGACACTTATCAGGCTTGTAAGAGCTTCTACTACTCTGTAAATCATCATTGCAAGCATCAGGTTATGCTGTTTGAAACTATCTTTATACAGGAACTTTAAAAGTGCTGGTATTTGATAAGTCACATCTTCAGCACTTTGGTACCTTCTCTTTTCCCTGAGTCACTATAGCATCCACTTTCTTGGAGCAATAACCCTGTTCAGGCAGAGTTTGGGAAGCTACTGTCCAACTGTGAGATACATCCCTTCAGCTGAGACACAGTGACTGGACATGTGAAGCAACCAATTCTAACTCAGAGCAGAGGAAACCACTTCTACCTAAATCATCTTTGATTATTTAAGGCCACCGTGCTGTGATTTGCACTGGAAGAGCCCAGACATGCTTATGATTTCCTTTGTGACAGGAGCAGCAGTTCCCAGCTGTGGCTGCGATCTGCCCCCATATGCATTTTCACGTGATTTCACTTTCTCAGAAAATGATGTTAATCCTTCCTCAGCTGTAACACAGAAAGATTGGGACAACTGGCTTCTCTTCAGGCAGGCTCAAGGGCAGTGTCTCAGCTGAAATTACTCCACCTGGACCCTGTTGTGATACCATTTGTTGTACGATATTAAGATCAGTGTGGCTAATGATGGAGTGCAGGGATGTTCTAATGTCATTAAATGTATGAGAATCTGTCAGGTTTTATTTCTGGCCAGCAATTTCACCAATATCTCATGAAGTGCAGTGGGAACAAACACGTTTTCTTGATAAATGAACTGATAAAGGGAAAGCAGCCCAGCTGAGCTTAAAATAGTCAGATTGGTAGCAGAAGCATTTCAGTGGTAAAGAAGACAAAGGAAGTGTTCTAAGAATATATATAAAGAAACTGTAAAAGACTTTAAAGAGGAAAATAAGGATCCTTACAGCTATCTTTTGCAAAATGCAAAATATTAGTGTTAGCTTACAATGCACTAAACAGAATTTAAATTATGCACATAGCATAAAAAGAAAAAAAATAAGTTCAGAAACCAGAGTCAGGCAGGGGGTCTGAAGTACTCTGTAAATAGCAGGAATAACCCAAAGCGATATATCTAAGCTATTAGTGCAAAAAACAACATCTTACATCTTCATCTTAGCACATTATTTTCCAGTTAAACCAATTACACACAAATCCACTTTTGATGGTTAACAGAAGATGGAAAAACATTCTATAATGGACACAAAACCTACATTCTGAAGTAAAAAACCCCACCCACACTCCATAATTTTGTAATTTATTTTCAAGTAAACATCCTGTGAATTTGAAATGCATAGCCTGGGCTGGAAGTTGACAGGTACCATCAAATTATGAGGTACTAAAATTTTTAATTTTTAATCAAATTTTCTACCCCAAACATCAAACAGATTTTATGTCTAAAATACCATGTAAAAATGACACTCTCCCCTGGGAGATTTATTACTTCAGAGCACAAGCACAAAATCCGATCTTGCAAATGCTCCCACACAGGTAACCTGATACAGGTTGGGTCTCAAATAACTTACTGGCATGAATCCAGTGACCAGTGAGTCAAGGATGGTAAACACTGGCACTACCACAGCTCACATCACTGGGGTGTTTATCTCAATTTCTGCAGAATTAGACCCACAAACGTGGGTCCATAATACGCCTATCGTTCACTCCTGGAGACAGAATCAGAGCCCTATTAAAAAGCCTTCCCCACACACAGAGCCTTTAATCCCATATATGAGTATAGCGACTTCTTTCAGTAGGCATGATTTCAGAAAGGCTCAAGTCTATCTCATGAAAACGAGTCATCAGAAAACAGATTTAAACTGGAAATGACATATCAGAATGAGCAAAAAATGGAATAACCCCTTTGAAGTCTAAAATAACATCTTTTAAGTTATTTCAAACAGCATCATGAGGACAGGTTGTTGATTGGGGTATGGAGTGGGAGGCAGAGGACAAAACCAGCTTGGCTTCAACAGTGCCATTACAGCAATTGATCCCAAAAGGAAAAGAACAGGAACATGTACCTCCTCATTTGCCACACCACACTGGCCACAGAAAACCATGGCCAGTGGCCCTACTGGAAGGGACTGGTTCACTTGGTCTCCACACTTGTGTGTACCAACCCTGCAATATTTCAGGTTATCTCATCACTACAAGTACCTCAGCTGAAAGAAATGAAGGACTTTTTCAGTGGAAGGAAGTCTTTAAAGTGCAAGACAAGGTGCCTTGAACTCCTGATTCCTGGTGTGCATTACCCTGCTGCTCAGGACACAGGGTCTGCTGTTCCTCAGCATATGGCTCTGCTCATCTGTGACCACTGGTTTCTCCTCATATATGTAAGAAACAATTTTATAGTGACTGCATCCACTGAAAAATGGTGTTTCAGCAGTAAAAGATTTGATTCTCAGCATTCAGCAGCAGGTCCACTTGATGAAGACCTTTGTAATGAACCTCAACAGGACAGGACATGGTAGGTACCACTACCTTTGCCTTGCTCACAATGGCTTTGTAAAGGAGCAGATTTTAATGCAACATGTCTCTTTCAACACATTTCTCAGCAACAGCATTCACAAGCACAACACCAAGAAGACAGTAACATTTCAGATGACAATCCAATTCCAATTTCAAGCCTCACAGGGTGCTATTACAAACAGCAGGGAAAAATTACAGAAGGTACTTTGGCACCTTTTACTTTTAATAGTCATTTTAATGCAGATGATCTTGACATAATTTTCCTGCCTATTTGGTAGTCTTATTTGGAAAATGGAATGAACTCAAGATCATTTTGCAATATACAGTAACATTTTTTTTTTTTTCAGTATCTGTTTTCCTGAGCATCCTTCTAAGGGATCTTATAATAAATCAGTACACTCTGAATTGCTGGAATTTACTTGACTGTGTTGGCAGCTGGTGCTGATAGCTACAAATGTGAGTCACAGAACTGTAGATTAGAATATAGTGCATGAATGGATTTCTTTAGGCAGAGACTTTTTTAATAGCATCAAATGAGTGACTGCACTTATGGTTCAAGTGGTATCTTGAGTCTTGCTCCAGCTTAACTTGTAAAGTCAGTTTAGTGGCCATGAGATTTCAGCAATTTTTTCCCTAAAATTTATGTTTACAAAAACAAGTGAAACAAAAAAGAAAATTTCAGAATACTCACTCAAAGGCTTTTAGGAAATAATCACCTAGGGAAGGGAGCTGTCATTTCTTAGCCGTGCCTCTTTTTGGGGAAGGGAAAACAGGGTAATCAAACCACACCTCTCCACAAAATCCAGATCGGTGGTCTGGCCACACAGGCTAAGATTTTTATGAAGATTAACATCACATCTTTTAGTCTGTGTCTCTTAGCACTTCAGCATAAAGATGATGAAACTATAAATAAAACTTCTGTGTACAGCTTTACCAATAAAAATACTTGGAACAAGTAACAGACCTTTAGATAAAGTTGCAGTGCAAAATCCCAAAGATGATTTGACATCCCACACATTTGTCTCTCTGCCTTCTGGAGATACTGATGGGCCAAATGGTATGTTTTATATTTACCAATATTTTTGCCATGACAGCAGGACCTCAGAACCAGCCTTCAACAGGGTTTGTGTTTTCATAAGCCCTAGAGAATTTTCCTTATATAAAGCTATTGAGAGAAACTTAATTAGAATGAATATATTTTCCATGGATACTAAGCTAAACTCTCACACATTAGAAGTCGGAGAGAAAAATCAACCCAGATATTTAGATCATACAAAATTGGAAAAAAAGGGTAAGAAAAAGAAAATCAAAATAATTATTAAAACTGACAGATCAGAAATAGGGGGAGGGGGGAAGGTTTCTCTTTGACAAAATTAAAATGTTACATTTCAGTGTGGAATTAAAAAAAATTTAAGTTAAAAATAAGTAACTGTAAGGAAATGATTTGAAAGAAATCTTATTCTGAGAAAGCAAAAGATTTTATTTTAGAAACTGAAAAAACCTAAATGTTTCAAATTGTTTTGTTTTCTTAATTTTTGTTTGTGCCAAATTAAGCTCTGCTCCATCACATCTGTTTCAGGTAGCCCAATTGTTTCTATATTCACATCAATCAAAATGTGTGCTAACAGTCTGCATTACAGCAGAACTCCCTGCCATGATTGCACAGAGAATTAGCTGGGATGCATCATTATACAGCACAGTAATTCCAACTAATCCTTTCCAAAAACCTTAAGAAAAAAAAAACAGCAAGAAGAAAAGAAAAAAACCCATATGAGTCAATTTTACTTTCTCACAGGAAAAAAAAAAATTACATTCACTGACATTAATATTTTTTTTTAAACTGTATATTTGGAAGCTTGAAACATAGTTTTGATATAAGAACGGCAGAGTAACTATTCCAATACAGATAAGGATTCCTACACTTTTATACTGCTCAAAGTACGAGTCAAGATCTGCTGTATTCTACCCTCTATGTACATTTAATCCATTCACAAAGCCAGTGCGTACATGGATAACTCAGGTACTTCCTTGGGAACTCAGGTTTTCTAGGCTGTCCTGTTCCTTTGGATTACTGGAATTGCCCTATGGAAAAGCATGTCTGCAACATGGAGTCCAAGCTGCCAACCAGGGCAGCTGGAGCTCAAGTCAGACAGTGTCAATATTTGTTAGATGTCTCTGCTGCATGACTGGACTTGTTCCTATTCGGCCTCTGAATTCCAGAAAAAATATGTGAATTCTGAATGCAGCAACCAGTACAATTGTTTTCACAACATCTAAAAAGTAGTAAGACATGTATCCATGTTATTTTCCAAGTCAGTGCTCCATGTGGATGAAGGATGGTATACCTACTGGTAATAAAGAAATTTGGCATAAATTAATATTTGGGAATTTGGAAATAACAAGGGTTAAAAATGGTATGTTATATTCAGAACACTAGGATTTAAAGAAAACCAAATTTTACCACACATCAATAAAGTGTCTTTAAACCAAAAAAAAAAGCTTACATAAATAACACCTGCCTGAAACCTAATACTCCAGAGGTGGTAGGTATTTAAACTGGGATTTCATCTAATTTCTCAATTTCTAATTCTCCTCTTATTCAAGCTACGTAATCATTTTGGTCTGTATCTGCCACAGACCTCTGGCTGCCTTCATTTTTTTAATTATTATTACTCAATAAAAAAAATGAAAGTGATCATAATTAGAGTCTGCGGGAATCAAGTAAATCCAAGGCAAGGTCAAAGAAATGTTTTGCTGTCCCAAGGGCACCACCAGAAATGAAGTGGCGAGAATTCTGAACCACTTCCCTGTTCTCTCTGAGCCTGTTTACAAATGATAAAAGAAAATTTCTCAGTCACTCCCATACAGATATCACACCAGCAAATCCATCAATGATAAAGTCCTTAATACCATCACGCCGGACTCGAGATATTACACATTTTGCTTCTGTTTCTCATGATTTGTAAAGTAAAGAAAGAAAGATGGATAAAATTAGAGATAAACTTCAAAAAGAGATTCCAAAGATACTGAAGTGCTAAAAGGCTCTCCTTTGAGAACTGAAGTGTATAACTTTGTAATTAGACTTTGGATGAGAGGACTACCATGTCTTAGTCTATTGTTGTTCTTATCAGTGGTCTCTGGAGACTGTGGACAACATCCAGTAATGATTGCAGAATTTGATCATGTTTCTAAATTAATTGTGCTTTGGCCTGTTGGGAGTATGCAGTCATATCCAGTGGAGAGGAAGGGAATAATACTGTATAGTGCCAAATAACCCCAAATAGTCATTGTACTCAGCCTAGGCTGTGATCTAAATCAACTCAATTTACATAACCAAGTTGAACGTATTAATTTACATAATCAGGTCTAAGTACAGCAAAGGTATGCAGCTGTAGCACTAACCCATTTCTCATTCAGGATTTGCAGTCTATTAGTTGTATTCAAATGACCTGAAGTATTTAAAATTTCTATACAGCATTAACATGGCAAAGAAAGGGATTTACTTGGCTGAATAAAGTGGGTTGGGAGAAAGATTAAAGAGAAGCAAACATTCCAATTTTTATTTTTTTAAATTCCTATGTGTCTGACCAGACAGTGCTTAATGAGTATGTACCTCAGCATCTATGACAACTCCAGACAGGATTCTCACAAGGAAGTAAGCTATCCTGGAAACCCCAAACAAAAAAATCACAAACATACTGCAGTACTTCAAGTAAAAAAAAAATAATAAAAAGACTTCAGAGATGTTGCAGTATTGAGCAACCTAAATGCTTATACCCATCAAAGCTTCGTAGATTTCTAACTAAAGGACCAACTGTTTTTCCAGAAGGGGAGAAAGCCACAGATTTAGCAGAATGTGTCCTTTAGAACTCCTCAAGATACTGTAACCTCATCATCTAAAAAGACACCCCATAATCACATCAGTATTGAGGGCACTGTAGCTGAGTGCCCTCGACTGCAGACAATGGCTGCGGGGCCCAGAGGAGCAGCTCAGACACAGGGGCTGCTCTGCCTGAGATGGATGGAGGGCAGAGAAGCCTGAGTGAGCAGAAACCTGGGCTTCTTATCAGCCCCCATGAAACTCCGGCCCAGCTGCCATCAACCTGCTGTGTTTGGACATTGTCCCCAGTGCTTATCTGTGCATCTCACTTGCAATTTCTGTAATTCTTGGGTTAGGACAGTTCTACCTGTGCTCACCGGCTCACCCTTGGACAAAGGCCAGACAGAAGCATCTTCCACAAAATCTCACGGTGCCCTGTTCATCCTGTGCACAGACTGTCTCTGCTGCAGTGCTCAGGCCATTTTTATGCCTGAGAAGCACAGGACTATCTTTACCTGGGCTCCCTACTTCTCTCCAAAGACTGGCAGAGCTCAACTGATAAACTCCTTTATTCCAGTACTACTTCAGAGAAGCTCTAAAATTCCTCTTTGGCAGCTGTGCCTCCTCTTGCCAAGCATGAGCCCACGGTAGAGCAGCTGCTTGGGCATTTGCTCATCAGCTGCCTGTGCCACATGTCCAGCCCAGGGCATCTGAGCCCTCACAATCAGTGCTTTGTCACTGCATTTCTGGGCTCCTTCTCATCTTAGCTGCAAGGCACCCCAGGAGATGGTAAAAATTGATTACACTTCAAGTAATTTCTCGAAGAAACACTGCTGTTTAAAATGTGCTTCCATTCTGTAGTTGTTTTATTAGCAATAAAAAAAACCAAAACCCCCCCCCCCCCAAAAAAAAACCCCAACAAAACACCAAAAAAACACCCCAAAAAGTAGAAACAAAGAAAAAAGAAATCGGCAGCCCCATAAATAAAATCTGATTCACTTACAGTTTTTAACATTTCCATTCTGGCACTGCCTTTGAAAGCCAGTTTGAAACAACCCCTGCCTACCAAATTGCAGAGGAATTATTCTCAATTACAGCCCTCCATCTGTTAAAAAGTATAGTCACTGATCAGTGCTGACCTCTCCTGCGACAGGTCAAACAGATGAAAAATTCTGACAGCAGCTCAGTTTTGAAGCTCCAGGGAGAGGGAGATAGAGAAAGAAGGACAGAAATAAGGTTCCTTTGCTCAATTTTATTTCAGTCTTTTGTGTGTGTGTGTTATTAGTAAAACCACATTTGCTTTCTCTCCACTGAAGAAATTGCACATGGCAATGCAATTTTCTTTAAAGTCATTAGCTTAATGTTTTAATTTTGGTATCATTTGCAAAAATCTCCACCCAATCAATCACTTCAACTTTTGTTTCCTAGTTCTGGACAGTTCTGCTGAGCAGCACAACTTTTCTCCCCTCTCTCTTCCAGTACCTATATAAGTAGGTTGCATATAAATCTGATAGGATTGAGCAATGTCACAGTACAGGGAGAGATGTATTGCTGGGGACACCTTCCCAAGCTACAGAGTAATCACTGAAAACACTCTTTCAAAGCAGATTTGGGTTAATTAAATTTAACTGCATGAAGAGAGTTTCCTTAAAAAACTATTTGACATTTACCTGTGACTGTTCCCTCCAAGGAAAGGGTTTCTCTGAAGGGAAGAAACACAGACCTAATGAAAGGTAAACACGAAACAGTCCCACTTAAGACTGACTTAGCAAAGTCTATATACTCCTGCATCCACCAGGTAGAGCTGTTAATTAGGAGTGGGAACTATTTATGTAGCTGGGCTGCCACTTCTAAGGATTTAAAAAAGATTAAAAGGACCAAAGAAAGAAGTGTCCCCTCAGGAGCACTTCCAACCCACATTTAGGTCAGCTCATGACTGATCCTTCAGCTATACCAGATGTGTTTTATTAGAGAATGCTGTGTTTTGCCCCCAGACGAAATGCAGTTATTGAAGCTGACTGGGAAGAGCACAACCTGGCTGCTGCAGCCTGGGCAGGCCAAGGAAACAGGAAAGCAACATTTGCAATGACAGTGAAAATCTTAGAGAAAATGCTGACATTCATGATTACATGCTACTCTGCTATTTTTTTTTACAACTAAAATATAGAGGAAAAGGAGGTCTGGAGCTGTTAAATAGTTTCTTCTTGAGATCATTGGCTAAACAGGAAAAAAATTAAAACCAAGCAGAGAACCTGTAAGTTCCCAACATTTCAAAAGGTAAAAAACTTTTTTTTTTTTTTTAATTAAAACAAAGGCAAAAAACCCCAGCCAAACCATCTGATATGACACCCCATTTTTATTCCAAGTTAACCAGAACTGTCTCATCAATCTATACTAAATGATTTTGAGGTTGGGATGCCACATGTGTAATGATGGAACTTGCTTAATTAAATCAGACTGATTTCAGAAGAAAATGTTCTTTGGGAACAAAAATCCAAATGATTTATTTTTAACATGTCAAATCTAAGGAATATTTTCCTACAGCTGTGCATGATAACTGCAGAAACACTTTCTTCATTGACTATTTTAAGCAGAAGGTAAATTCTTTGTGTGAAAAAAAAAGGAAAACACAAATTCACTTGCCTGTGTGTCTTTGCCTAAAGTGGCAAGAAACTGTTTTGTTCTTGATTTTGTCTCGTAACTAACTGTGGGACTAAATTTTGGCTTCTAGTCACAAGCAACCCACCTGCCTGGTGGGACCATTATAACCCACAAAGCTGGTCCTCTAGGGTTTTTTCTGCCTTATTCTCATCCCTCTTACACTCATAGGCATTTTTTTCCATTTCTTGTCTCACTGTTATTGTTCTTTTCTGCAGTCTCCCTGTTTTCATCATCTTGTGGGCATCAGAGCTGGGCATGGTACCCTAGCACTGGTCTCACTGATGTGATGCATGAGAAAGTGAAAGGCTTTGGAGATCATTTCATCAGCTCCACTGATGGCAGAAGACTGCTTCAAATTCATCAAAACAAAAAGTGCTATAGTCATGCAAAGTGCTGTTAAGTCCCCTGCAATTAGAAGGTTAATATATTCAAACTTCAGTCCTAGATATCAATTTCCCAGTAAATTGATTTAAAAAAAAGCAAGCTCATTTCACTTTGAGTGAGTGAAATGCACACATAGGAACAGGAGAAAACCCAAGGCAGGTCTCCAGCACAGCAGAGCCAGGGCTGAGGAGGCACAGGTATGTGATCCAGCCCTGGTGATTCAGTTGCAGATTGTTCCCCATATTACAGATGTAAGATCTCCCTGCAAAGACAGGTGGGTTCTGCAGAGTCAATTTGAGGACCAAGACTTGGCAGTAAAAAAATGGAGCTGGAGACTGGGTGTTCTTAACTACTTTGCTAATTTGTATCATCTCAGGTGTGGGGAAATCACCACTGTACGTGATTGGCAGTTACACTTCGACCACAACTCCTTACAGACTTTATTTTTGAAGTCTGAAAGATGGATTTTTTTTCTGGTTCTTACATATTATTTGGCACTATTAAAATATTTCCATCTCTTTCCCTAGAAAGGATGGGCAAAGCAACCATCTCTGGCATGCCCCACACCCCACCCTCAGCTGTTGAAATGCTGTCCAAACTAAGACTAGCAGAACATGACCTGTGTTTCACCCAGTCCTTGAGAATAAAAGACCCCACAATAATTATCTTGATCATAACTGCAATTTTAATAATCTGACAAGAGACATAGCTCAGAAAATACTCCAGAGAGCTTTATCAATTAAATTCACCTCCTCAGTTACTATTGCAACTCATACAAGGTCTACACCACTTTTCAGCTTTGCTATCTTGGGTGGTGATAAATACACTTTTATGACTTTCCAGATGTTAGTGTACAAAGTCTCTTTCATTATTCATGCTCCATAAACCCATACGAAGAGCTGGGCACAGATCAAGCACATGGGAAACCTAATTCCAACTATCTCACCATATTTTAGAAGTAATTTAGCAACAGCATTCTCATTGCCCTTATTTATGAAGGTTATCTGCCTTGGAAATATGGAAAGCCTCTACTTGTCCTTTTACAGAAGTTTTTCACTACTGAAGCTCGAAACACATCATGATAACATAAGTCACACAAACAGCCAGCAAGGGGATACAACAAAGCCTGATTTAACTGACAATCTCTACTTTGAAGGTAAAACTGCCCAAGGAGGTTAGACCCAGAAGCTGACCTGAAGGTTCATCTAACAACACTTTGTGTTGTTAAACATGAAGGAGTCAAAGACTTAAAGAGCCCAAGAATCCAAGGAGTGTCATGCAACCATGGCTGAAGTTGTCTTTTTTAAGCAGGATTTGTGAAGGTTTAATTTGCATTTTAGGAGATTGAAAATCTTGGTTTAAACCATTTCTTAGCTACCTAGTTGACCACATTACACCACAGGCCTTCAAAATGGAAAATCAGGCTTTTGCTAATCGACTAAAAAATGCTACCAAAACATCTATTTTATATTAATATTGGCAAAGACTAAAACACTTCACAAGATAAAAGTCTATATTTACAGTTTACATGTTAGCAGCATGGTCTCCTTTCTGCAGATGTGCTCCAGCCTCTAGGATTAGAATTCCCCAAAACACTCATAAACAACAAACAGAACAGCAGAGAGAACTTCAGATTCAAACGAGTCTCTCTCCCATCAAAAGGTGTAAGTGAAAAGCAATATCCTTAATTACTCTGCTACCTCCCTTATGAGTGACACATATAAAGGCAGAGGGAATCATAATCATAAGTGACACAGGGCCTGCAAACTGCCCAGTGTAGCAATGGATGCTCTGAGAGAGCAAACCAAAGGGCACAAGACCTTTGGGAGACTCAGAAATCTGTGAGCTTTGGTGGCAAAATTTCCTTTCTTGTTTCATAAAGAGTGGAGGCAACAGAACCATGTGTTTCAAACACTCCTCCAGCTTAATTCACATGCCTTTCCCTCTGTGCAGAAATAAAGAGTGCAGGAAGTATTCTGCCATAAGTAGTAGAAAATGAACCCAAACCCTATGCCACATATATTTGTATGTAAGTGGATGCTACCTTTTTTAATGCATCGTGTTTCGTCGCCAAGAGATCAGTTAGAACATATGTATCACATCAACACTTTCACAGAGCCAACTGTGAAGCAAAAAAAAAAAAACACCCAAACTTTTGTCATTCCTTTAAGGGACACAAGCAGAACAAAATAATTGCAACCCTTTTCCTGCACTGAGCACCCTTCCAACCCCCTCCTGACCCACAGCTTGGGCAGTCCAGCTCACAGGAGTGTGTTCCTCCTAAATTTCTGGAGCTGAAAACTCAGAGGAGCAAATCCACAGCAACAGCCAGTGTGATCTCTGGCTCTGGATCCTCAACTTGATAAGTATATAGAGGTGAATCTGTGGTTTCTGTCCTCCCTCTATTGCTGACAAAGCCCCACTCCACGCAAAGAAAATTGGAATCCGGGCTCTGTGGGACACAGCCTCATGCTCTGCACACTCTGGGAAATAATAACAAGGTCAGTCACACACCACAGGGAGGGCTGCCTGCAACAGAGGGCTGGGTTTGCACCAGCAGAACAAAAATACACTGTTAATTAAAGAACTCACTTTACCTTTTAAACTAAACCAAGATAAATTTGCTTTAATTTGCCCCAGTCATCCTTCTAGCTTGAAATACTCAGATGTAGCAGCACTAAACTGTCTTCTGACCACTTTAAACTACAATTCCTTAAGAACAGAAGTGATAAGTATAGAGCTAAGAACGACAAAAAAAGTTTAGATCATTTCAAGGGAGTTATGCTGAAAAGCTCTTTGTTATTCTGAAAAGCTCCCGGCTCCATTTATGACATACAGGAATTTCATGATTGATTCACTGAAATCAGCGTCAAAACAAAATGTAAGGAACTCTTGAGGAAGCATGAAGTCACTGTGCATCCACACTTGTCATCTATAAACTCAATTCTGTTACCAGGAAATCCTGCCTACCTCTCCCGATGATGGATATAACAAAGGCGTAATTTGCCTCAGAGGCAAAGCAGAAATTAAAAATGTATTAATTCATGCAAACTGAGATTGGGATACATTCATTTTGTTTTGTTCTATTATTAAAATAAGAATGTTTAAACAAGATGAAAATTTGGTATGAAACATAATCCTGAAACTCCTAGGGTCCACTACAATGCTTGGATGAAATTCAAATACATTTTATCCAAAGTATAGCACCAGCTTCTATCAAAAAATTATATGTTCAGTCACAAATGGTTATTGTAAAATCTTTATTAACCTAAGTGCATATAAAAATTGTGAATTCTTAATACAAAGCAGTATTTGACTTTTAAATTTCATTTTAAGCTTGCCCTGTTCACTTGGAATGTGATTACAGAGTAAATTAAAAAGTAATCACATGTGAATTACATTTCCTCATGAATGTAATGACTTCAGGAGACTGATTAATGTTAAGCAGTGCCTGTCCTACCTCATGCATACCTTCCCAGGTGAGATGTGCAAGATAGCTGTCGTGAGTTGATTTAATTTCCTTTCTCTGGTAGTCCAGTGAGAAATGTTGAACAGAAACCAATTCAGCACGTTCATTAGATCTGTATATGTTCGCTTCTTTTGTCCATCCAAGCACCATCTGCAAAATGCTATCAGTGTCAGCTTATGATTGTGAGCAAGACCCAAGAGACTTAGCTCATCCTGTACACTGTATTCTAGCCAGGAAAACTCTTTACATTTAGATAGAACAACTCAGCTGGTGCACAGAGCAAGAGATACATATGTGTCAGCATATTAAAGCCTGATGAAAAAAGAATACCTTGTCATCAAACTAGGAAATAGGCCTGTCTAGGAAAACATATACACACAAATATATATATAAGTATACCCATTTAAAACTGTACATAACTCAAAACATGCCTAAAACATTTTAAAATTGATTTTTATATGCATGTAGGTATTAAATTAAAAATCATAACATTTACAGGAATAATTTATTATCTGTGAGTAAAATAAACAGCACAAAATTCTGTCTCTAACACAATGGCCACACTATAGCCCAGTTCAAACTTTGTTTCCTAAGTATTATTTTTAATTTAAATAAGAAGCAGAAAGAATATTAAGCTTATCCTCAGTCTGATTGGATCAGTTCTCCTTACATCTCATCTTTCTGAGGCAAGGACTCATATCCCTCTTTTGTTATTGAATTTAATAATAAATAGGAATCCACTTAATATCACGGATCAAGTGAATCACAAGAAATCAATCCAACTTTCTGCACAGGTTTGTATGTTTCCATAGGTGGTTTCTATTCAGATATTCATAGTTCCAGACCCTTTTGTAAGCAAAACATTCCACAAGATACAGAGAATAAGCAATCGTATGAGAAGAGATAAGTGGAGAATGTCTCTGAAGTCAGGAAAGGAAGATTTCTCCAAAGGAACCAACCCTACATGACTCATCACTGGTCTCAGAGGGTGATACTGATGTTTTTCCACTCTTAGATACCTTGATGTGCAACAATATGAATGGAAAATGAATACATGGAGACCAGCATTTACAAAGCAAACTCGCACTTAGTTTTTACCCAGTCAGAAAAAACAATTAAATTAAAAAAGTATAGACCAAGCAATAATTTTAGCTATATTAATTTTGCAGCTTAATTCAGCCTAGTAAATACTAAAGACAAAAGCACAGTCTAATTGTTCCAGAGCCCAGTTCATCTCTGCTGGTAAGAGGACTGTTCTGAATTCTAAGTGTGCTTTTTAGTGGCAGCACAAGAATAAATTCCAGCACATTAACGAGGCTTTTTACAATTATATATTCATATGTATATATATTCCTTTTCATCACCTTATGTTGTCACTTTTCATTATTTGTGTATCCTCAGCAGTAAGGCTTTGTTTCTTATTGATTTTCCTCCCCATCCCAAGCCTGCTCCATCTCCTCTTAGTAGTGCTCTTACAGAACACAGCCCAGTGCTTCTCCTGTCTTTGCCATCCTGATTAGATCTTAGGTGGAGCCATCCTCTCACAGCCTTATTTTTTGGCAGCAATACATTCTCTTCCATCATCCAACTGTGCCCAAACAGGTCAAATTTTGGACGTACTAGATAAAAATTGCTTCATTTAAAACTCTATTTTAATGCAGCAACAAATAAAGACTCTGCAAACTGGACTATCTCCTGATAAAAATAAAAATCCCTGCATATAACCCATCTGTAATCCAGTCTTAAATGTGAAAGTTCAAAATATCTAAACATCATCTTAAAAAGAAAAGATTGCCTGTAACAAGTGACAACATCATTATGTGACTATTAATACAACTGTGCTCTCAAAGGGGACCATTTACATTTTGTGCAATGTTATGCTCCTTTTGTAATCCATTAGATTATTGCTTTAAGTTTTCCTCTTGACACCCACTACTCCCGTTTCCCTTCATAAGAAAGACACACAATCACCAGACAGGTTTTTCAGACAGCACATGATGGTGCTCTCCTCCAATCCTCTTCTTTTTATTTCATTGGACATTAAAGAACTCAAGAGACTCAAGAGACTATTCATAAAGACAGTGAGAGAGATTGCTGCCCCAAGAATCATTCTGTCTCTTAAATAATATAACTTGAAATTAATTGGCATTAATTCACTTGTTCAGAGTTGTACAGGAGATGTTGTTTACAAACAGTAGCCATGGTTGACTGATTACAGATAGGTAATTAATTTAGAAAAGGGATATTGTAAAATAAGAATCCAATATAATCTCAGCAGGTGTCACTGTAGTCAGAAGAACATAAGAGAAAAAGGATGCTGAGTATTTAGATGTCACTGGCATCACCTCCTCAAAGGAAATATTTATTCTATTTACCTGGCCCCTTCCAGTTATGAACATATTTTTAATCACAAATATTCAATTCAGAGCTTGACTTAAGTTAGTACTTTACTGGAATAAAGATTCAGAAGGCAAGCACAGTAATTCTCTGCCCAGAATGAAACTCCTACAGCACACATTGCTTGTAATGAGTGTTACCACTGAGACATTTTTCTGCAAAATGTGTTTCCTGAATTATAAATGAAAATAAAATGAAACATCTAGCTTGACACAGGTTGCTTCAGTATGTACCTACTGCCATTTTTCAGGGCAGGATGTTTTCATAAGCAGTGCAGTGAAGGTGACACGATGTTAGTGTAGATGTCAGCATGCCCGAGCCTATTTGAGCTCTGCCATCCATTTGCCACATCTCTTTTCCAAATGACATCTTACCTCTGTGCTCTCTTCCCCTGCCATATTTGCTTCTGATACTTACTTAGTTTTGAGCCTCTTCTAACTCAATCATTTTGTGTGTGGGCAGCACATAACTTAGTGGAGTTCCAGCTTTGATTTAGACCAATGCCACATTGCCCCATGCTGGCTCTGTGCTCTTGTGCAACACCCCAGCTTACACTTAGCAGCCAGGAAATTGGACACCACCTAGTTCAGCCAACATGGTCCTGTTCCTTACTGCCAAATTGTTTCTCTGTCCTCACAGATTACATGATCATGAAGCAGAACAAAAACATTGATAAGCTTAGCATTTCTCTGCTATCAGGACTTTATCAAAATATAAAAATACTAGGATTTGTATATTAACTGATGTGGCACAGCTGTGAGATGGATATGGCAGCTACTGCAAAACTAGTAGCATAATCAGCCACTGAACTATGCCACTTAAGAAACCATAAGGCAGCCTGAGGAAAGCTTTCAGAACAGAAAACCTGAAATTTTATCAAGTGTTCTACTAACTGTTTTCCATTTATTTTGAAAGGGACAAAACAACAGACAGGCTTTTAAAACACGTATTTACAAGGGACACATTCCTGAAGCCATCTCCTCTCAGATAAGGCAGTAGCACAAGGAAAGGGGAAAACCAAAAACAGCTCACATAGGGCTGCTATCACCTTTCTGAGTTACTGTATAGCAGGAGCATTTCTAATGGAGAACTGTTCTCCAGCTTACTTGATATTACTGGCTTCACACTGAAGATCTTCCCAACTCCCAGGACTCTCCAGTGCAGAAGGCTCCTCATGCCCTAGCAAAAACACAGGTCAGCTACAGAGTGAACCTGAGTCCTGAGGGGCATTTTTTGCCTCCTGACAGCTTCCAAAACATCCCATCCCTGGTGCTCTTTTCTTTAACAGCTTGGAAACACAGGTTCAAGGCCAAAAGAGCAAAGAGTCAGTGCTCCAGCTAATTCCGTGGAGTTGCAGCTTGACATACCAGAAGAAAATTTATCCCAGAGAGACTTTCTGAGGAAGCTCAAGGAGCTGAAGGGAACCAGTAACTCATCAACCAAAGCCATTGTATTGTTAAGGAGCTTCACAGTGCTGCACATGCATCTGTAACATGGCAGTGTAGCAATTAAAGTCTTCTAAACAAGGTAAGCTTGAAAATGGATGGGCAAAAAACTGTTCATCTGAACACCTTTCACTTTGCAAAACTTGCTTGACCGTGACAAGGGACAACAGGAAACCACTACACCTTTAACTGTCCGTGCTTGGCATGAGAAAACAAATGTATTAAGCAGTCAACATACTAAAAGAAAAGGTGAGAACAAAAAAGAGACCAAAAAAAAAAAAAAGACCAGTAACAACTTTTAAAGCTAAGAACACTCATTTAGGATGCAGAAAACCCAACTTCAAATCCCTCTGCTATTTCTTTCAGTGGCTTGAATCTGGTTCATGCCAAAGGAATGCCCTAAGCATTTAGTATCTTTGAAGTGCAGCAGATTATTTGGTCTTGTATTTTGTAAAACCTTTCAAAAGATCTTTCCATTCCAGTGAAAATGAACCTGATTTCACAGTGTCATATTTTTGTGCACCTTGGAATTGTGTCTTCCAGCCAGACATATTAGCATTCTACAAGATTTCATTCAAAAATAAGTGAAATTACCTTCAATCTTCTCAAAAAACTTAAAGGTAATTTAGGATTAACCTTCTCAATAGCCTTGATCTGAAATACTCAAATATGGATTGATTCATTAAGGTGTTTAGTAAATATTACCTAAATGACTGAATTTATTTCAGCATTCTGCCTTTACCACCTATTGTAAGAAGTTGAGCTTCTTATAGAAAACCAAGGATTTTCAACAAAGAAGTGGAAGGCTGTTGTTATTCTGACTGCCCTTGGAGGCCCATTGTCTTGTAAAGACAGCAGTTAAATCCCCAGGAGTTACAACTGAAGAAATAGTCTATTTAATATGTTGGTTTTTTCTGACTTCAGAGTTGAGCCTGTTGCTGGTTCATGTTAAATGGCAGCAGTGACACAATAGTAATTGCATCAAGTGGCACCACAACCTTTAGGCACCATTAAGAAATCCATCTAGCTTTTTTGAAGATAACAATTATGCCCTTCCACGATGTAATTTTAAGACAATTGGCTGAAATGCCAATTCACATCTTGTGTTCTTTGTCTTACCAATAAAATAAATAAAATATATTCTAGCACTAAGAGTATTAAGAGGTACATTTTCCTTTTGACAGAGATATAAAACTGTCATTAATATGTTATAAGAGAAGATTATAGTCCTAAATGTAGCTATCCTTTCCACTTCTGACATGTCAAATTAATCTTTGCTTACACCATTACATGAACTAGACACAGGATGAAAATTCATGCCTTTGTAAAAAGACGCTGCAAGACCTCTGTGACACAGAATTTCCACTGTAAGTGTTAAGGGACAACATGGACCTCATTGCTGCTGTGAATCTTATGTGCAAGACTCAGATATTTCTGTGAAAATTGACAATAGAGCCTCCTAGAGCTGCTAGCAAGAAGGGGAGAGCAGTACAAGGCTGAATTTTATCTACCAAGGACAAATTACATATATAGTATATATTATGTACATTTATGTTCAGTTATTAATTCATGATTCAGATGAAAAATCCCCATGGGAATGACACAGAACTTGGGCTGCCTTACACAGCAGATTACAAACCTATTTGATTGCTTGAGACATAGACCTAATCCTCACTTCTCCATGAGAATCACTTCAAAGTTGCACTGCCTACCTTTAAGATTAAAAATGAAATAAAGACCAAGATTGATAACATTCACAGTGTTTAAACAAAGATTGCCAGCTGATATCTTTTAGGGGGAAAGGCCTAAATTAGTTCTGTCAGCTTCCTTTTAAAGAGTTATGTATTATAGTGATAAGAGGGGCAGCAATCATGTTGTAAAAGTCGAGCACAGCAGTGTTCAGAGGACCTGAGCAGAACAGTGTGTTAGAGGCTCCAAAGGGAAACTAACACATAGATTACTCATCACAGTTAATTTTCAGAGCTTCCAACATGGCCATGTAACCCCAGCTCTTTTGTAAATACATTGTAAATTATGGGGGTTCAGGAAGCAAGTAAAGAAGGATGAAAGGATGATGCTTCATCACGAAAAGTTTCAAACAGCTGCATCACTGCATTAAGCCTTGTATAGCACAAGAAATTTGGACTGTTCTGACTGTGGGTTCATTGGTAGCTCAAGGAGAGTAAATAAAAGTGCACTATATCCCTACAGGAGGTGTTTTTAAAATATCACACTTCTGCAAATAAGGAGGAGAGTAATGTTATTAAGCAAAACCCCTGAAGTTTCAAGGTGGCCTGGCTGCATCCAAAGAAGGATTTCACCCCCCTTAAAAAAGCCCTAATGAGGCAATGAGCACCCAATAAAGCATTACGTCAAAAACACAGGGGAGTCTTTCTAGGATTGAATCTCCTGCTGTCATCACATGATCCTTTGAGAGTCTTCACCAGCACTTGAGAAGTGGGCCCCAGAAAGCCAGGTCCCGGGGAACCCCATGTAGCACCCAGGGGGATTTGCACAGGCACCACCAGCTGAAAACCCCAGAGGGGCAAAGGGCTTGCACAATCTTCCACCTCACAGCAAGCAAGTTATGGTGCTGTCTAGACAGCCTGGCAGAAGCTCCTTAAACGAGTAACTCACAAAAGCTTCTCATAAATTTGCTTTACCTTGTTCTGCACTCTTTGCCTTACAGGAGTGCAGCTGAGCAATCTTCTTACTCTGATTTTGGTATAGTTAATCCAATGTTCATTCAGAGCCAATGTTAATCCAGGGCCATCCTTATTGAAACAGAAGCCTCTGTGAATATAGTTCTTTGTGACTATTTTCATCTCAACAAACCTGGTTGTGAAGGAAGGACTCAAAGTAATCTCTACATGGAAATGTCACAATATAAAGCACCTTTTTTTCCACACTTGTCAGGTCCAGAAAGGGCGTCAGAATTCTCTGCTCAAGTGCTGACAAGCTCAAGCTAAGATTTGGTGTGTTGGAAAACACTGCCTTAAATTGGTCCCTGACTTGGGTCTCAGTATTATCTTTGAGCAGTGAAATCCCTCACTTGCCTGGGAAACGATGAAATCCCTGTGGCATGCAGATATTTTAAAGAACAACTTGAAACTGTCTGATACCAGACAAAGAGTTGGAACATTTCCAGTGAGACATGACATATATATACCAGAATCTACCATGTGTGCATCAGGAGAACATACAGAAAAGCATAAGTGTGTGCTATCTATATCTATATACATATATATACACCTACACATATATCAACACATACACACACGTGGACATGCTACTGAATTACAGCTGCTAAAATTATACATTCAGAGAGTATAGATTTCATCTGATCAATCATTCAAGACGTATTTACCTTTAATCTGCATAAAGGACATGACAAGAAAGCCAAATATGTCGCTGTGAAGATGTGCTAAACCAAAAACATTCAGAGTGCTTTGGGCAAAACACCAGGATTATTAAGTATTTTAATCACATTCTTATAGGGACAGCCACATAAATGTATTCCATGGCTGGAAACCTGACCAATGTTTTTTTAATGTCTTGCCCAGAGTGAAGTGAATCACTTTAGTGTTTAAATAATTACTTTATTTGTAAACTCACTTTTAAAAATTTGTTGGTAGCCTAGAGTGAAATTCAAAATCTGAAAGGGTATCACAAAAGCCTATGAATACCTAAATCTATTTGAATAAGAAGTTATCTAAAGTAGTAAGGGCACAGTAACTGCAATTTTTACTTCCTTTAATTTAAACCACTACAGACCTTTCTCAGTTGGTCCTTTTCAGACATTTCAAAGTACCTTGAAAACTGAAAAGGGGCCTTAAAAGTCTCTAGTTAAAAATAAATAAATAAATACATAAAGGGTTCCTTAGACACAGCACAGCAAAAGCCAGCATAAAACTACCTCCTGGACATCCATATCCAGGGTGTTACATCAGGATTGGGGAAAACCCAATATTACAAGCAACCTGCAACACAGCAGTTGGTAAAATAATGAAAAACCCAAACCAGAAGAGGGAGGGGGTGTGTGTGTGCAAATGAGAGAAAGAATGTGTACATAAATACCAGAAATGGAAATTATCAATGTCAACTCATGCCACGGATTACAAACACTAAAATAAGAAAGTAAAAACATGCAATGACCTTCACTCAGCAGAACTTGGCTGCCCGCAGTAAGATGTGACTAAGCAGCCTCTTTGCCAAGTTTTTGGAGAATTTTTTGAATGGAGGCTGGCATAAAATTCCTGATGGACAGGAAATCACAGTTGCATGTTTCTGTATGTCTAAACAAGTCCTGTTCCAATTACAAGTATTGGTATTGGGCTGTGTCTCACTGAGCACTTTTAGTTCTGCCCTTTCAAATATATGGACTGTGTAGTGTTCAATAACCTAAAAGTCAGTACCTAAAAATATTAATGCAATGTGTTCTATATTACATCACTCAAAAAAATGAGATAATCCCACTATTAAGATATTTGACAGGAAATAAAGCAATTTCACTTCAGCTTCTTTCTTCTTCAGCTGTGCGACATTAGCAAATAACTTAATTTCTGTATGCCTTCATTAACCTTTCCTGATAGAGGCATTTCATGCTGTTTGTGCTATACATAGCCTTATAACTATTATTAAACATGAATATCCATTTTATTCATGAGGTTATACATGTTTTTCCTGAAATCAGTGCAGGAAATCAGTAATGATAAAAAAAAAATAATTAAAATTTTGAAAGTAAATAGATGCAAAATGTACTGCACAGAGGATTATATTTTCCATAGTCTAATAGCACTCCTTGTTCTTCAACTGGTGACAGAAGAGCTTTCTCTATCATTTTCTAATTGCTATATAAATATTTGCCATAGTGAATACTAGCACCCCCTTGTTCTGATCGAGAGTAAAAAACTAGATATAATTGTTCTATTAAAATGTGAAATTACAGATGGAAAACTTTACAAAAAATATCGTGGTTTTCTTTTTTCCTCCTTTTTAAACCTACTATAACATTTTTAAAGATCTCTCAATGCTCATGAATGAAATCAGCCCTTACACTTGGCAATAAATACAGCTTACCACTATACATAAAGGCAACATTCAAAAACCCCCCTAATTTTATGGCAGACTTAAAAAGTTTTTGTAGAGAGTTTTCAATAAATCTTGAGCAACATGGCAGCAAAGCAGTCTACTGGCAGATGGCAATCTCTCTAGGAAAAATACGATTTCATCCACATGACTGCGTAAATTACCAGAAGACCATAGGTAATTTCATAGCATTACCTCCAAGAAAATAAGAGTAATCTTCGCATATTGCTCCAGGGAGGGGTCCTGATATTAAAGGGATGATGACCTTGAAATATAAGTGGGGGAGAAGAGATGAAAGGAAAATTACCTGTAATTTTTGTTCTCGAGAACCGGTAAATCTAAAGAATTCCGAGGTGAGCTCCGTGTCTCATGATTCTGACAGAAGAAAAGCACACTGAGCTACTTAAATAACGTACTGGTGATGGATACCTGCTTATCCCATCACCATGTCTTTTATAGGAATTTTCAACCAATAAGTTCTTCCGTTCTGCCCACCAGTACGCAGAAAGCTTGTTAGAACAACAGGTACATTCAAGTTGTTTGTTTTCAGAAACTCATCCCTTTAAATTTCCTTGGACAATAAAGTTATTGTTTTAAGAAAACAGCTTTTGCCAAGAGCTCTCAAACAGCAGGTTACTGTAATTATTTCTTCTGTGAAATAAAAAGGAATAGTTACAGTACTGTTCATTTTTTCAATAGAAAGAACAGTGCAGAACAGTGCAGAAGATTTTCTCTTTCTGTCTGCTTCAATTCAGATATTAAGAAGACTCGCATGGAAATACCAAATTTGAGTTTTCTTTCACCAGTGTTGAGCTCACTTTGCTTGTGTTATCATCCAATTTGCTGCCTCTTTTTCTCAAAATGATACATCTTTAAAGATATCAAATGAAAGATGCACCCTCACCAATAGAAGACATGTCTCTCCTAGGACAACAGAGAGGGCATTTTATATTCCCTTTTATACTCCACAAGAAATTTAGTCCTCCTGTTCAGAGAGCAGTGAAAAAAACTGAATTCTAGCACCAGCCCATTGCACTTACGGCCACACAAAAAATCAAGAATTAGACATGAAAGAAGAACCTGTTGAGGAGGTGACTGCTGAGTTCCTGTTACTTTACTATTATTTGAGCTAAAATAAAAGGTCATTAACAAGCAAAAGCCACAGTAGGGGATGGAGACAAACAGCCTGTTGCTCTGTGTTTGGGCAAAGGCTTTGACAATACAGAAGAATGGGCGTAACGAGAGCAATCACTTTCCTGCAGATTTGGTAACACGTGTCATAGAATCAAAGAACTGTTTGGGTTTGAAAGGACCTTAAAGATCATCTCATCCCAAACCCCTGCCATGGGCAGGGACACCTTCCACGAGACCAGGTTGCTCAAAGCCCCATCCAACCTGGCCGTGAACACTTCCAGGGATGGGGCAGCCACAACGACACCCTTCCAGTTGCACAGTCACTCCAGTCTGAAGTCTGAGTCAGTAAAATGCTCAAGGGTAACTAAGAAACTGCAATGGAGCAGATACAGACACAGCATAATTTTCCTGAAATATGCCATGAGACATAGAGGAGAGGATACAGTGTAACATTCAGGCAATGTATACAGAGCAGGCCAGAGGGTACACTGAAGCATGTTGCATCTAAACAGCCAAATTACATATACTGTATTTCAGTAAAATTAATGACAAACTGAACTCAGAGGCACCTCATCTAAATTTGAAATGGAAATCTGCATCTGCCATGTTTATTTCATTATTATTTCATGAGGAGTCTATGCTTGTTTATGAATTCTTAAAGTATATTTAAGCAATCAAGCATAATAGTGGTGTAATTATCTCAAACCTATTGCAGTTCCAGGACTTTATGAGGAATCTAAGTGCATTTCATGTAGCTAGCTCCTAAGGTGTCTCACTCATGAGCTTATTCCCTGTTGTGTCTTGCTGAAAAGAAGAGGCACTGGCAAGGAAAAAAAAAAAACCCAAGCCATGTTACCAGAATGGGGAAGGCAACACAGGAATTGTGTGAACTGACACTGGTCCACATCCTGCCCTGCACCAGCCCAGAGCCTGTGGCAGAGACATTACAAGACAGCACATTTATTGGGTTCAAAGCTAACTCAGTAATGCCTTTCTGGACCTGGCATCTGTGCCTGGCAGCCGGCTTGCAATAGAGTTGCCACCTTCAGGGGAGAAGAATCCTGTTGGGGAGTTGGTATATAATGAAAATGATTGAAAAGAGGCTTTGCACTCAATAACGCTGCTGCCATGGTGATCTCCTTTCCATTCTGCTGCTCTCTGGGTAGAAAGCCCTTGCCTGTTCCCCTTCACATGTGGTATCAGTTTAGAGACAGAGGTGGTAACACTTGGCAGCTTGCATATCAGTAGGGCTGCCTAAAGCAGAAAAACTCTGTTGGGCCATAAGAGACAAGCATTGTTAGAGACCAGCAAAGACTTTTTTCCTCCTTTCCAAACTGAAGCAAGTGTCATAGGTTGAAAAATTAGCTTGTTCAAGCTATAAAGTTCTTGTCCAGCCTTGCTACTACCAGGGCACGTTTCCAGCAGGTAGGGACCATTTTTCCTGTGAAATCAAATATGGAGATAGGGTTTAGGTTCAGAGTAAGACTCTGAAACTGTCACCTTGGACTGGACTCAGGCTCCAGCACAAATTATCTTTTGCCTCCTTCAAACTGATTCAGCCAGCTGAACTCTTCCCACTCAGTAAAAGCAAAATGGGGTCAAATGCAGGAAAGATCATCTGCTGCATAAATTATTCTTAAGTTAAGCTATTCACAGACAACATTTCTAATTGTTAATAATTTGATGTTTGTGAAAAGTGAGCTCCAGGAAAGCATGTTTATAAATCTTGCCAGGAGGTCTATCTTAAACTCAGCTACACGAATTGCCACTGCTCTAAATTCTGATACACACTTTTGAACTTTCAGTCTTGCAGTGGCACAATCAAGACAAATGGGAGGTGACAGCTAAGTAGCAACAGTTCCTTAGAATAAAATGAAATTCATTAGATGAACTTTCAAAGGGTCTGTACAGTGTTTCATACTGAAAGTGCAGCTTTTCTACAGCCTGTTTCAAGACATCCAAGACTATGTGTCTCCAAGACAAGTCTGGCTGCAGGGGAATTTGTCAAAAAATTCTGAACTGATAAAATAACTGGATACACAGTCATTGACAAGGATTAGGAGGTTTCCTTTATGGTGCTACCGTAAAAGGATTATTTCTTTGGTTTTACAGTATAAATCCCTAAAGGTAGATTTTATTTTTTTAATATATGAACTACAAAAATATCATAGTATTTCTTTGTGAGATATGAACTTACTGCAATTTTTAAAACACTCTTCATCTTTTTCTTTATTGCTGAATTCCCATCGACAAACAACCCTTCCCACGCAATCCTTCCTTTTAGCTCTCCCTCTGCTTTATTAGTTCTGTCCTTTTTAGCCCTAGTTCAGGTGATACCTGATTAATTTGTGATCACTGCTTCTGGGCATCACGTTCTTTAAGATACACTACTTTCCAGAGGATTATACATGGGAAATAACATCCTTTGTGTTTACCATTTTTTATTAACCTTTCCCCTTCTTCAATGCTCATTTTCCCTTTTGTGCCACAAATTCTGTATCTGAATTTTGCTAGCCACAATGTCTTAGTCTCTGGTAATTGAAAAATTCTTTATCCATTTTTATTGCATTTACTGAGGTCAAAAACTCTGAATATCTCACATTTTTGAAATGCACTGAATTATATGAGCAAGTAAGTATAGAGTTGTTTAAAAGAATAATGCACAACTGCTTTTAAATCAGCAAAGACTCTTCAAAGTAGTTAATACAATGCACTATCAGGAACTGCTATTTAGATGCTCATTAAAAGCACGAAGATCATTCAATCTGCCTTAAACTAAAATAAACTCATATAACCTGACTCCAAAACAATGTGTATACACATAGTATAGTCTGTACACTAGAAGTACTTGGGCTCCTAATTTCTTTTCTACTAATATTGAAGAAATAAAATCATATTTGTTCCTTTGAGGCAGGAAAATCATAGAGATGTTCCTAGATCCAATACTGCTGTATGTTAAAGGACTTATTAGAATTTAAATTACCATTGTGTATTGTTTTAATATGCCTTCACAGCATGCACCATTATAGTTCCTTTGCAGCTATTATACTGTACATTGGCTACATCAATTAACAGAAATGCACATTATATACTATCGACCTATATAATACCTAATACATTTTCCCACAGTCTACTTATTCTTCCTAATGTGCTCTCAGAAAACATACTATGCCTTAGCTTTCACAGCAAAATCGTCTATCTGTGCACTCACTCCAAGAACAGTGTGCATTCAGACAGATATCTGAATCTAGTGACTCCTTTTAAAAATGGGTTTTACTGTTCTCTTTCTTTCCTTTTGCAACTGGAGTCAGAAACCCTCTGTGTCTCTTTTTAAATATCTGTTTTTAAAATATGGTATTAAATTTGTCTCTAACGCCAAATTAGGAACAAACCCTTATTAAATGGCCCCAAGCAGCACGAAGACAAAAAATTTTGCAAGTTTAAATAACTTTATACATGGGAAAAACGTGGGATCTAGGTCAACATGGCAAGTGTAGTATATTTGATATGTAATAGACTGAAAAATATCTAAATGCTGTTCACTAAATCAAGACAAGATGTTGAAATTGGCTTTCTTACAGATCACCATTTCTACAATCAATATTCTGACACTGAACTTCATATTTGTGACTCTGCCTCAGAAAGAAGAAAACAAAATCTTTAAAGCAGCGACAAGAATTTAAATATTTAACTTTGACAGCCTGAAAAAAATATTCAACCATTCTAAAGAATTTCAATTATGTAAATGTAACTGACAAAATGAACTGTTTCTTTGGTGGCCTATTAGTATTGAAATGCCTAAACCTAAATCTCTGCTACACTGATCATGGTGACTTATAATCTTACAATGACTTAATGGTAAAATATCTTATATATATATTTAATGTCATTGAATGCAAAAGCCTTTATGCATTTCCAGGTCTGAAATGAAGCACACATATGCAAATAAAAAAAAAATGGGATTAAAAAAAAAAAAAAAAAAAAAAAGCTTTCCTAAACTTTTTGCAGAGAGCTAAGCAGCTCTGACTGCTCACAATAAAATAAAATACTTCCCATTTCAAGACTTCTGATTTAAATTCGGTCGGTGTCAGAAATGACCAAAAGCTGCTTAATTGTGACATGGTCTGTGTGGAAAAAATTTGTGGCTTTGCAGGAGTGGATAAGGTCTCCCGCCTTGGGAAGTTCCTCAGCAGGCAGGGCTGGATGTCAGGGCCAGCTCCCAGGGAGAGGCTCAGCTCCCCTCTCCAGGCTGTGACACAGCCTTGGCACAGCTGGGGTGCTTGACACCGGTGTTTTAGTGAACAGTTGTTTTAGTGAAATGCTTGGGCTCCAAGCCCACTGCTCATGGTGGCTCTAAACTCTAATGGCAGCTCATAAACCCCTCCATGGGAGGGTGAAAGACCACTCAAAGGTTCAGTACCAAGGCAAACTTTTTAGAGGTCTCCAGCAGTGATCTCAGTGCAGATGAGCTACACACAATCCTGCCCTGTCCAGAGGACATCCTAGCAGCCTGGATTTAATGTGGGTCAAGGAGAGTACAATGAAAAAAGGATTGGGTTCATAATGCTTTCACAAATCCTTCTTTTTTTCCTGTCTCATTCCCCTCCTTTAATGTCTCCTTTCATGTTTCTTTTCTTCTTTCTCACTTCATGCCCAAGCAGTGGTGCTGAATGCTAACAAAATCTGACCCAGCCAGTTAGTCACTTTGGATAATTTCTTAGGGTATGAGCCATATGACTCATTCTTTGTGTACTCCACCCAGATACCACAAGGTTGGACTCCTCATTTAAAGTAATGTTTCTGGTATCCAATTTTCATAACCTGCCTACCTGATAGCAATCTCCTGATTCCACATCTATTGTAGCTTTGGTTCTCTTTAACGGAGCCTTTTTCATTTTCTCCTCACAAAAGTGCTTCAATCTATCTTACATTTTAATTGAATCAAATTTAATTTAAACCAAATCAAAGGTCCTTTCAATACATCTACATAAGAAAGCACTTAATCTTAATAAACTACCATTTAAGATGGAGAGGAAATCTACAGTAGCAGTGAAATATATAGCAAATCAAAATTCTCTCTGTTCATATAAAGGAATGAAGCCAAAATAAGCTCACTCTACTGTTTAAACTGTGCTGCATGTAATGTGTAAGGAAGAGAAATGTGCTGCTAAAGTAATACACTGTGACTGTGAACTATTCGCTGAAATCTGAAAAGAATCCCATTTCCCAAAGCAGCTTAGAAAATGACATTTGCTGGGACCCTGTATTAATGAGATGAAGATCCTTACCCCCTTCAGATTTTATTGCATTTCAGAAGACATTTCAAAAAGTCAAATAATTTACTTTGCTTAGGTGAGGAGGAGTTAACCCTCTGGGATTCGCTGTCTCTTCAGCTCTACAGTTGTCTAGTATATGAATTTTACTAGAGCTGTTAACTTTTATTTCCTGCAATGCGTGGATATGAAATACTAACTGCTCCTCCTCCCTCCTCTCTGCATTTGCACTGCCAAGTGCGTACAATTCTTCAAAACCAAACACTGTATAGACCTACATTAACTGCCCTGTGCATACATATATTATTTACTACAATTTACATAAGAACTACCTCACACCGAATAAAGATTTGTGATCTTTCAACAGGAATGAATAAGAGACATTAGTTTATGAGAGACAACTCAATTATCTTTCAAAGTTCTGCAATAAGATTCTTAGATTTCTCCTTCACACAACCATTTCTACAGTGCTTAGTGGAAAAGAAAGCAGCATTAGGTACAACTCTTTAAATTAATTCATTTGGAAAACCTTAGGATAGAACATTTGTTCTGGAAAAATCTGTTTAAGGCTGTGGAGAGGCAGCTTCAGTGTGCACCTCAGCTGGTTTTGCAGGAAGGATCAGAGAGTAAGCAAGCTTTTCCATAGCCTTTGCATTGGATTCAGGGTCACTTCATGATAATACCACACAACTAAGGTGTCACTCGGGCACGGCAATAACAGCATTTTTACTCTCAGTGCTAAAAACACAAGACTGAGAAGCCATGAAAGAGTCTAGATGGGTAAAATCATAAGTGCAACATCTGCACCAAAGGCTCTCTCACCCTGCTCTTGTCAACACTTCTGCTTCCATGCTCACAGGGAAATAGGTAGGGAGACATCTTGGGATTCCAGGGCATAGATAAGAAAACAGCACAAATCAGCCCAATATGAATTAGAATTTCCTCCATCCTCTGCTTGCAGGGTCCTGTTCTAAGTACAGAATATGTCAACAAAGAGCACTGATGGTTACTGTGGTTTTGGTTGCTAGAAAAAATGTCAGGGTGCCAATAATATTTGGTTTGGTCAGCAACTCTGGGAAGACTGAGGCACTTCTCTTTGCAGGAGTAACACCCTCACAGGAAAGAAATTCTTTCTAACATCTAAACCTACTCTCAGTTTAAAGCCATTCCCTCTTGCCTATGCAAATACTCCCTCTCCATCTTTCCTGTAAATTCCCTTTTCATACTGGAAGGTGTCAATCAGGTCACCCTGAACCTTCTCTTTTCCAGACTGAACAATCCCAATTCTCTCAGTCTTTCCTCGCAGCAGAGCTGCTCCATCCTTCTGATCATCTTGGTGGCCTCTTCTGGACTCGCTCCAGCAGGTCCATGTCCTTCCTGTACTGGGGGCCCCAGAGCTGGATGCAGCACTGCAGGTGAGGTCTCAGCAGAACAGAGGGGGAGAATCACCTCCCTCGACCTGCTGGCCACACCATATATACCTGCTGGGGTATATTTGTCTTTTGTGATCTAACTGGTTTTAAAATCAAGCAGGCCCAATACATTGCACATTACTCACACATCAACCATCCTTTCTCTCTCCCTTACCCTTTTTATTGTTGTCTGAAAGATTAGTCTTTTCCTGGGAAGCCATCACTACATTTGTTGAAGATATTTTTATGTGGCAGCTACAGAGGAATTACTGTCTGGCATTCCCTGATAAGGTTACAGGTGAATATGAAAGTATAACTTTCCCCCTATGTTACATGTTTTAATAGATGAGTGTTTTATTTTGCTTCCTTTCAATTCTTTCCATATCTTACTTATTTGAGGACTTGTATGGTATGAGGAACATCAAAGACTGAATCACCCATTTTAATATTAACTATTTCCTGACATATATGGTATTTCTGAGGTTATAAATTTTTTGTAAGCCTCCATTGCTCCTCCCATGTGTCTGACCCCCCCCACACACATAGTCTTTAATGCATTGGTAGGTAAAAAATAGGCTTTCCTCATTCTCCTACAGCAGTTATTCACTTAAAGCTTATTGTAGCTGAAGAGAGAAGGAAAACATGCAACAGCAGAGTTGTTTCTAAACTTCCCATTCCTAAAGGTGCTGCTGACACCGTATTCCATCAACCTCTCAACAGCTTTGATCCTTGGGCAACCAAAAAGTAACACATTCTCCCAGGAGCAAACTTCCCATTTATTTATGGCTCAAACATCCAGCCAGCATGCTTAGCAAAAAAATCAAAAAGGAAGCTTCCTACCTAGAAACATCTCTTCCCCAACACATATAGTATAAGGGAAAAAAAAAAAGGCTGTGGCACAACATCCCCTCATATGTTTCTCCAGGGACCTGTCTCTCCATCATCAGGCAGGAGACTCAACACAGGATTATGAATGGAGCCTATTTGGAATTACATCAGAACAACTACTTATTGCACCATTCTCTGAAACAACTGGACTTAAAGCTGTTTGTTCTGACCATTGAGAGAGCTGGCTCAAAGAAAACAAGGGAGAGAAAGTTCTGAAAAATAAGTTTGAAAATCGTGAGGACAATGTCTGATTGTATCTCTTCCTCTTTGAATTTCCACCTGGAATTCAACTCTAATGATAAGGTAGCTCATAAATCTCTCCTATTTTTAGTTTTGAAAGTGATTATGTTTGGAGCCAAACAGGAGATTTTATACAAGGTAGCTTCTGCTCTTCAAGGGAAAGCACATAAAATATTACAAAGCAGATAAAGCAAGATATTGCTTATGCTTAATACTTTTTTAATGACTGGCCCTCTTCTAACTGGAAATAACCTATATTCAAGCAGTTGAATTGATGAACTGAGGCTTAAAAATGCCTAGAGATGCTAAGAGAAAGATGATTTTTCCTTTTATTCTTTCCTTTCAGATGAGTCTTCCTACACTCTGCATTAAAGTTTCTTGCTGTACTCAGGATTTGTTATTATACTGCTAACCACCTACATTATTCACAAGAACAAAAGTTCCAATATCTGCCCGACAGATAGTAATTTTTGTGCTCCTTTTGTGACTTCTGATCAAAGTGCAGCATCTATGACAAAATTCGTCATTATATGGCAGATATCAAATAAGGAGAAATCCCTTAGAGATAAATAACATCCTATAAAACTAGGCCAGTTCTTCCTTTCTGTGCTGAAAGGTTCCCCAGTACTTGTGAGATACCACAGAAAAAAAAAAAAAATCCTTATTCTGCCTGACCAAGATATGGATAAAGATTAAAATAAGCCAGAGAAGATTTGAGCCAGAGAAAGAGCAGGTATATTTAAAAGCTTTCATATGCAGACAGCTATAATGACTATGTCTGGCTTCACTTTAATCAGAAAGATGAAGAAGAATTCATAGGCTCCCTTCAGCAGTACTGAGGACATTATGTGGCAGCTGTTTGTTCATACGGTAAATGTATAACACCATGCCTTGATTATTAAATATGTATTTGCAGGTTTACAGGAATATTCCTCTGTCAGACTTCAGCATACTTTATATTCAGGTGCAACAGCCGTATCTGCTGTTAAGCAGCCTCAGCATATTAAGTACACTTTGATTTTCTTTCAGTTATTCCATGGTGCTTAAAAAATTGATTTTTAAGATATTTATCATTGACCTTTCAGGTTCTTTTGGGGATGATTCTCCGCTATCAGGAGGATTTATGATGGACTTTCACACCTGGTTGTTGTCCACCAGTTTTTTTGCAACACTCATTTATTTATATACATTACCTTTTGAGAAATACTTAATTCTTTGTGCTAGATTAGTTGCAAGTACATTTAAGCTCTTTTTGAGATTGCTCTTTCTGTGCAACTTCCTGAACTATGATTTCTTTTTCTTAAATGTTAAAACTAATGACCAGGAGCTTGCAGTACCTGATTACATTGCATGATAACGAATTTCCTCCTTTAATGTAATTTTATGTTACTCTTCCAATTACATAGACATAGTGTACAGATTTCTACTTGCATGCATAATTTCTTTCACAAAAGTTTAAATTCAAATTGCCCAAAGCCTTCTTTGAAGACATGCATGTACCACACTCCAGCCTAGAAAACAAGCTCAGATCAAGCAAGTTCTGTCTGAAGGGACTTGTGGGTCTTTTCCAGTCTAGGATATTTTATGATCCATCCACTGCCTGTGATACACAAAGGAGCAGACTATCTTAAAAGTCCTTTCTAGTCTGAAAATCCAGGAATCAACTATGATCTTAGAACAGCCCTCTATTGTCATCATTATAAAAGATCCTCAGCTCTAAGACATGAGTCCAGAGCTTCCTGCTGTAGCTGGTCAAAGCATTCCAGCAAATAATCCCAATCCATGGAATACAACAGAAAACTCACTGGAGTAGAATAATTTTCACAGTCCCACATATACTCTGGGGAAAGAAAGAAGACCCACTCTCATTTTCCTTACTGTTAACATGCATCCATTTTTCTAAAAATCAGATGTGAATGCATACAAATGAAATATGGAAGCAAAACTGGGCTCTACCTTTCCCACATGGTAACCCCAAAGGTAACAGCATTCTCAGTCTATTTGTCATCTCAGCCTCGAGTGAGCTGAATCTGGCATCTGAACTCCTTTTTCACTCAAGCAGACACCTATATAGGTCAAAGGAAAATTGCTTTTGTAAAGACTGTGAAAATTGAGCAAGGAACACAGGACCTGGTACAAGTAGCAGGATGCAGTTTGCCACAGGGAGATTATGCCACTTAACTATCCATCTCCACGGTGCTCAGATTCCTCTTAGCAAAAGACACAGCAGCAGAAGCATAAAATACAGCCTACACACATTGTACTTCTGCAATACAGGAGAAAGTGTCAAAAGCAGCTAAGGGAAAACAGTGTCTAATCTAGAGACAAATGGAAATACTACGTCTCCCATCAAGAGAATGGAGTCAAATTAAAAGTACAACCAGTGACTTTGGTTATGCATCTCCTCCCACTGTGAACACTGTAATTGTAATTCTCCCTTTTTTTGCAGAGGTATGGTGCACATTTGCAACATAAATAACTCAGCTGCTCTCCTAGAGAAAGCCCCATGCTGGAAACTGGGAAGTCTTATGGGGAAAAGTATCTACCTGTTCTGCTGGTCCCTTTCTGAACAGTGACAGACCTGTGATTGCTGTACCAGGTCATCTAAGCTCCTAAGAGAGAGCCTAAAATGAGCTTTCTCTGAGTCCCACTGCCAAAATAAGGGAGTACAACCTTAATGTAATAATATGATATTGCATTTGAAATGTCTGTGACGCTTGCACATTATATGATTTCTAAATTTTTATTAAATATATTTACAGGGCCCTATTGATACCTTGAAAGTAATTGTAAAAGGGCTTTCACTTCTAAGATCTGGTAATAAAGAGTGAGGGAAAAACATAAAGAACTTTTTAGATTTACTTTTGCCAAACATTAAAAACACTGAAAGGGAAACATTTCAGAATGAGTCATTTGTAACCTCACAATTGAAAAAATTATTTAAAAATCCCCCAAACTTGACAGCCTACAATCAAATGAATCAAATAGGAACAGAACCCAGCCAGAAGCTTCTACCACATATTGACACCTAGAAAATGTGACTCTGGGAAGCCATCATTCTCCAACTACAATGGCCTGAAATTACTTGGTAAACAACATGACTGCAATGTAAAGGTACAATAAACAGAGGAATATTAAAAATTCAGGAATGACTGCAGGGACTGAGGAAATTATTACTCTATGGTTTTTGTTTTATTCAAGTGCCAACAATATTTAGTCATCTTTCTTTCTTGTTTTTCTTTCTTGCATTCCTTTCAGAATATGCTTGTTGTGGTAATGCACTGGGTTAACCCTTACTAAACAGGTACTGAGCAACCAGCTTGAGCATCAATCACTGCAGTCTTACAGCCCTGAGGAGCCTCAGCACTTATGTTTTAAAGAAAAATACACAAATAATAATCCATACAATGTGCATTGGTTGTACTCTATGGCGATTTTTATCCAAAATTGTAGACACAAACACTCATGTTGGTTTTTGGTATCAAGGGAAAAAAAATATTACTGTACCTTCCTAAAGGCCAAATAACCTTCTCATCCAGAACACACATGAAGATCATACACAGACCCCAAACTCTGAAGGGCATTGTTGCCCCAAATACTCTTTTCATTGCACAGCAGCAGATTCCCAAGTCAGATTCAAATGAGGTAACAGAGACACATATTCTCTCAAACTGAATAAACAAACTTCAAATGTTCACTTGACAAGGTGCTCTCTCTGATGGAGCCACCAAGCTAAAGAACAAGAGACGTGCCTGGTTCAGCCCCGTGCAGCCCTTCACACACACACAGCCCCACTGACAGCAGTGAAACCACACTGAGTGAAAATCAGCTGAGTTTAGAGAAAAAACACAGCCAAAAAATGTAAAAAGGACCTGATCATACCCAGCTGAAAAAGTTTGAGATCAAAACACTGCTACACTGTCCAAGCTCCAGGTAACACAGCTTGAGGATTATTCTGCCTTCCACAACAACTGTGGCAATGTTCACATTTTTGCTGTGAGACTGCTCAGAGTTCAGACAATTAAAATCCACAAGGATTAGGTTACAGGATAGGACAAATCCTTATCAAGGACACAAGCCCCTCAGTGCAGCACGTCCCTGAAAAAAGCAGAGTGAGATAGCAGCCTGTGACCTTCTGAGGACTTAAATCGCTGGTTTGTCTGTGCTGCAAAGAGATTTTCATATGAGTGCACATACATGGTATTAAGGTTAATTAAAAGAGATGCAGGAAATCTTGCAAGAAGTCCACAGAAATTATTTTGCTTGGTCACAGTTGATGCACCTGCTCTGTGCAGCCTCTCTAGTCAGAGGCTCACAGGATAATGCACTTTCAAGAAGACAGAGAGGCTGGTTGAATTCATAGTTATTCGTAGTTATAACAATTCTATGTATTGTTATCCTGACCTTTCTAGGTCAGAGGAAGATATGTGTTTCAAGTGGAAAGCCAATTTCTTCCCTTTAGTTCTATGGAAAGTGGAAACCCCTTGGGTAAAATAAAAGGGGATAAGTGACTATCCTATCCTGTTTCCTGAATTCCCAGTTGTGTTAATTTTTCAACATGAGAAAAAAACTAAAACCCAAGCATTGAACTTCTGTAATAGGCCACCCATATATCGAGGTTCCTGAGCTTGGAAGTTAGAAACTTCCAGCTGTGCAGACTCACCTCGAAGGCCAATGTCAATTGATACATCTGAAATGAGACTCAGGATCCTGTATTTCATTTGCCTAAAGTTATAAGTTAACAAGGAACTGCCCAGAATTTCTATAAATTGCTCAACTCTCAAACTTCAGATTCTCTCTTCCTCATCACAAAGTAATCTCAAGTCAAAATTATTATAATTTTTATTTCAATATTCCAAATTTTTATTCATTTTTACTGTTCTTGAAAGACCGCTAATTTTTAATTTAAACTATTTTTAATAAAATAACTGTCTATACTGATGCAAAAAAGCCCTGCATTTACCTTCTGGTCAACAAACTAACATGGAAAAATATATGGAACATTTGAGAATATGAAATAAGAGGTTTTCTCCTAAAAAGTACTTTGTAGACAAAAACTTCTTATGGTTTCCAAACCTGGACATATAAGTATTTAAACAGTCAAAAACCCAGATAACTGAGCCTGGAGCAATCACTTTTCCTTTTCTCATGCATGAAGTCATTGCCTTCTGGCAGAAGCCCAGAGGAGTTTCCCTATTTCTTTTTGTCCTGAAGCATCCTTTAATTTGCTCCTTACAACTTAAGCAAGGAAATCTGAATACAACAGAATCCCTGACTGATGAAATAATTAAACTTTACCGGGGCCTCAGAGAACATTCAACTTCAGCAAATTAAAGAAAGTTAAACTGGGTCAGAATCGGGGACGGGGCAGGAGGAGCAAAGGTGTGTCAGTAACATTTTGAAGTGATGGGAAAAATATGGGTTCAGAAGTCTTTGAAGTTATGGAAACAGGACACATTCTATTTGTGAGAGAATAATTCCATGGTGGCACAGACTGCAGGCTGGATCCTCCAAGATCTTCCTAAGGCACCCACTTCCAAAGCTTCTCAATTCAGAACACTGAAGGTAAGGGCTCATCAAGGTTCACAATAGTTTTATCATAGAGTCCACATTACAGAAAGTTGAGAATTTGACTGAAATCTTTCTTTCTGAGACAAAATTTAATAAGTAGTATTATGAAGTAATTTTTTCTTAAGAAAAAAACAAACTAATGACTTTTTTTGTGCAAGATGGCACATTTCAGAAAAAGAAACAAGCCAGTAAAAACCCAGAATGATTTCTAATTGCTATTTTTTAGCTCTTCTGAAAGATTTATGTATTGAAGAATAAACTTGTAAGAATGTACTTCATAATATCAGTCATGTCTGCTAATTTGTTTTCTTTTTAATGCTAGAGAAAAAACTGAAAGCTCTCTGCCAGGTTGTTGAAAGAATTTAAAAAAAAATTAAATTAAATTATATATTAAAGTAATAATGGTAAACATTTCAGTAATTGCTTCATATCTCACTAGAACATAGCTCTGATTGCATTAACTAGGTAATCAGAACAAGTAAAAGGGCAAAAACTGCTCATTAGAAAATAAAAAGCACACTAAAAAACATAACAGAGGCAAATGTTGCCTATTTTCATTATCTTCTCGCTTTACATTGAAACAAAAGTCCTTTTCAGCAACAGTAACTCATAGTGGCTCTGCCTGCTCAAGCTGTAGACCTTGAATAAATATTTGCCCATCCAGTGACAATAATAAGGCTTTTGGTTACTGCAGGATCAGACTCCCCATCACAAAGGTCAGGGACTATTCTTGTTGTGCCCAGCTCTTCCCATTCTCTCTCAAATGCAGAGAACTGGTTTTGATGAGAATCAGCCTGGTCTCTGAACAAGCTCATAAACTGTAGCTTGCTGCTACTCACCTGCTGGCCCATCTGTAATTCCAAGACAACTTCCAGGGGCTATTTCTGATTAAAAGTTCTGCACTGAGTTTTCAGATTTTTGCTCTAACTCATGCGTGCCCCTCATGCACCTGGATTTCCCCTGTGCCTGTCTCTGATATTTCTCTCTATTCACATTCAGTCCAGCACTGTTGACTTCTCAGCTGAAAAAATCAAAAGCCCAGCTTATACCTCCTCTTACTAGATACAGGAAATACGAAGTTCTCTCTGATTTCTAGGTTTTAATCTTTACAGAGCACACATACATTTTTCAGGCTTACTGTAAGACTTACGGGTTCAGCATTTTGTGTAATCTCCAAAATTCCAATACATACAAGACTTACACACCTTCACCTGTTTAGTTTTGTTTGTTGGATGTTTTTTGGTGTTGGTTGGGGTTTTTTTCTTTTTATAATGGAATTCATGCATTAGCCATGACGAAAATCTTTAACAGCTACAGCCATTCCTCATGTTAAGAAGACTAACCAGAGATCTCATTCTTACCTACTTATTTAAAAAGAACTGGTTTGGAACTTTTTCGTATCTTTCCAACAATCTTTCTCCTGTTCCTTTTCTGGTTATTCCTCTTCCCACCCAAATAAAGCTTGATCCTGACCCTTGCTTTATGTTTAATGCTTAATACATATAGAGGATTTCTTCCTCAAATGCAACTGCATTCACTTAAACCTCAGTGACTCTGCAGTTTTATTGTTGAATTCTGCTCATGCCTTGGGCAGTGATGCACTATAACCAAGCTTTACTATTATTTTTCTTGGTGACAACAAAAGCATTCCTAAAAGCTCACTGAGCTTAATATCATGTACCATACTTCAAAAATTCCTTTATGGGCACTTCCATTCCATCTTGACTAACCACAAATGTTGATGGTTGTGTATATAACAACAGAGTTTTCTATTTGGCTTTAATGGTGTTAATTACACTTGGTCAACAGCATTTTCACGTGGTTCACTGCATTCTCCTCGAGCAAATCAAGGAGATTCACTTATGCTCTTGAGATTCACAATGCTCTTGGCGTTGCTGCTGCCTCAAAGTTCAACATTTTTGCCCTTAATGGAAGAGTTTTCCTGGACACACACAACCAACCTTCTGTCAGCACATGTCCCTTTCCATTCCCTGTGCTGCACAACACTTGTAAGGACTGCAAATATGAAATGCCAATATATGTGCACGAGCACAGGAATTTCTACACAAACATTTTAACTGTGTATTACTGTTCACACCATATATTTTTAGCTCAAAAAACTCAGCCCTGAACCTCTTTGACATCAACAAGTGTCTCAGCAAATTAAAGACAGATGTATCTGTAGCAGAAGCTTATGCAATGGAAGGCAAAAGCAGCAAGTTTTTCTATAATTGTTCCAAAAATCTTTGTAGGATACATGGGGTTCATGGATACTCTGAATTATTTACCCTTATTCCACAAAAGGAAAAAGCAAGCAATGGCTTAGATATAAACCTTAACTATGGTTAAGGAATTATTTCAGTTGTACAAATAACAGATACCTGACTGATTGATTTGCTTTAAGAATGTCATAAACAAATATTCTGTGCCTTCACTGCAGCTATTCATAGTAAGCAAAACTCCTAAATGTATATTCATTTTGACACTTAAATTCCCAGTATCATGATGCTTTGATCTGAGCATGATGCTCATTAATCTAGCACAATTACCACCTTTTAAACATTTCTGCAGTATTTACACTTGGATATAATGAGACAGGCATTGCAAATTGGACAACACACTAGGGCAATAGAATAGTCTTAAAAACAACAAAAACACCACAAAAATTTCATCAAAAGCCAAGAAGCAAATTTAGGTGACACAGGCATTTTTTTAGCCTCATTTTTTAATTTACTTTAAATACTTTCATGCTCTGGGAAAATGCTGGAGCCTTCTAGAAAGGCTAAGTTATTAGTGGCTGTCGATTGATCTGACTAAAGCCTTCATCATAAAAAATGTATAGCTTCACATAATTAAAAAATCCAAGCACTGTGAGTTGACTAAAATACTGTGGACTTTTAAATAATTCAAATTTGTGTTTAGTTACAGCAGCTGTTTAATTAAAAGGTAGAAACTGCAACTAATCCACTATGGTTGAATGAAATATAATCTATAACAGAGTTTAATCCCCCTAAGACAGAGAACACAGATATGGATTCTAGAAGTCAGGGGCTCCGTTTAATGAATCTCACAAAAGGGATCATAATACATCTGAGCCAGTGCATCTTTGTTTCTCTGATTATCCAAATAATGAATCATTTCCCAGCTCGGTGCTGAAATTATAATTTTCTATTTTAATATTAAAAAGAAAGGTCTTTCACATGCATTATGTAAACTCCTCTGCTGGAATTCGTACTTGAAGCTTTACCAGAGTGAGAAAATAGATGCACAAGAATAGAAGAAATGCAATTTTTGACTCTTAGCTAACTACTTAATTGTTCATAATTAAAACATTTTGTAACAAAATTCTTGCACAAATGGCCTGGAAGATTTTTTTGAAACTTAAAAGTCAGCTAAGGAAACTGCTGCACACAGGAGGTCTGCAGTTGCCTGCTCTAGCTCAGCTGCAATGATTCAGGCATGATTTCCACGTTATATCAATTCCCAGAAGGATACTTCAAGGCAGGAGCAGAACAAAACGTTTTTTTTTTCAGTTCTATATTTTTAATTACAAAACAGAACGAACAAAGCTAAAAATCACCATGCTCTCCTTCTCAGATCCACAAAGCATTCATTAGTTTGGGATGCTTGTAATCATACTGAATTTTGTGTACACGAAGGCAGAGGGGTTATCAAAGCAGAAAATGGTAGTCCTTAATTAGAGAGGCCAGTTGGCACACAGAGTCACAGCACAAGTGCCTCTCCACGTCCCTGCCAATGATTGAAAACTTGACCTCAGCAGCCATTCTTCAGGGGTGAAAAATAATACAGTCACCAGGTGGCCATCTCTTCAACATCGACAGCCATCTGCACCAAAATGCGCTAAATTATGTTTAGATCTTTTTAATGTGAACCATTATCCATTAGAGTCACAGCAGGAAACCAGGAGGTCCTGTTAATTGAAACTTCAACTGTGACTTAAACCTCTGTCCCAGACAGGAGACAGACACTTTACCTGCTGAGTCCTTCAGCCTAACATGGGTAACATTTTTTCTCAGTGTCTGATCAGATATAGAACAGTAAATGGCTGATATTGAAAACAGCGGAGGCTTTGTAGAAAGACTAATTCTGTGGAAGAAGTTTTTATGGCTTCTCAGGGCTGCCTGTCAGACCAAAAATCAGTTTCATTTTGCACACCACTGTTTATTTTACTAATGAGCTGAAACACAGTTGTACTTGTGATTTGTTAACAAGCAACTATTAACTCCTTCCAAGGGATGCCCTGAGCAGATGTAAAGCAATGCGAGTTGCCAGTGCCGAGACATGTACAGAGAAAGGGCTCTATTTTTGCCAAGAGAAATCAGAACTTCTGTCCTAGTCTGCCTCCCAGTAAACAGGAATCACAGTTTTCCCGTTCTTTAAGCATGGGGAGACCAAAAGTGTACACTGAAACGCAAACAGAGGGTGAACATATTGGAAAAAAAACCAGAGGCATTGGAAAAAACAGAGAAATTTTCACCCATCATGAAGATACTCCCTCCAGTGCTCAGATTTCCCCAAGCACCTTGACTGCTGCAGCCAGGAGATGCTCAATGGGAACCTCCATCTTTATCAAGACCAGTGCCCTCTGTGGACATGTCCTAACACTCAGCAGTATTTCCCCTTTGTTATTTCCCCTGCACCTGAAAGAGATCCAGCACTGGGCAGGAACTGCCATGAGGAACAGACAGCAGAGAAAGGCCACTTCAGGGACCTGGCAGGAGGGGCACCTGCAAGGCAAGGAAACATCTGATGGAACTGGAAGCTTGGGACACATTGACCCCCTCCATTCTGCTTCTGGAGGAGTGGGGACTGTGTGAAGCAAGACACCAGTAATTTCTGAAAGGGCTCAATTAAAGGTTCATGGGCACCTCACTGGTTTGTAAAGTACTTGTGGAATCGCTGAGTCATCTGTGGTTTGTGCACTGGGAGTCCCATGCTAAGAGTTAATTGTCTGCACTGTCATTTACATCTCCAAGTGCTCAGGCAATCCCTGTAGCATGGGCAGGCAGAGGGGGTCACAGACAAGCACAGATCTTCACTCAGAGATATTTTTATTCAAACAAATATAATAGTAAAGACACAAAGTGTTATGACTCTGAGCCTGCACATTAACAGAATCATGGTTCATCAATTTTTAAATTCACATTTAGAGCTTCCTCCTAAAAGCCAAAAAGCAGCTACAATAGATAGTCTTGCAAAACACGGCATCTGTTCTCTTTCATTGCAGGGTTATAGATAACCTTCATAAGCTGATTTGCTCATGACAATAAATTTATTTTCAGAAATTATACTCCTGATCTAATATGAAAAAATAAATAATTCAGAAGTTTCACATTATTACAGGGAATTATATTTAGGAGATCAACTAGGGATCTCTGTAATGAGAAACATTCACCTTGCTGGAGGAATGCTACTCTGCATTTAATCTTATAATATTCCCTTCAGGGTGTACAAGACAGCTTGCTGGAAAATATAATGACTCCTTGACTGTTTTCTGAAGGAAAAAAAAGAAAGAGTAAAGAAAACAGTGATATGGAAATGAGATCTACATTTCATTTGAAATTCCATATGCACTATTTTAATGCCACCTTGTTTCAATATGGAGAAAAATAAAAAGATTTTGATGGGTCTGATGATGTTATTTGGAAAAAGGGAGATTAAAACTACAAAGAAACAAAAGGATGTGGCACGTGCGGTCTTAGTAATATAAAGTCACTTTTACTTCACAAACAGAAAAGAGCTGCTTCAGCTGTTTTTACTTTATTATTTGTTACTAGAAAAAGTTGGTTCACAAATTCCCATTGGCCAAAAAGTAAAAGCATCTGTTGAAGCCACAAGTGACTTGATGAGCACGTGCAGCAGCATGGGTGCTGCAGAGCACAGCTCCACTCTTACCAGCACAGCCCCACTGTCACCAGGACAGCTCCACTGCCACCAGCACAGCTCTATTCTCACCAGCACAGCTCCACTGACACCAGTACTGCTCCATTCTCACCAGTACAGCTCCACTCTCACCAGTACACTTTGGCCATCAGCACCAGTTACCACCGAGAGCTGTGAAAACAGAGCAACACATTTCAGAGTTTTGCCACATCTGAGCACACCTCAAAATAACCATATTGTAATGAAGTAGTTTTGTCCCTTGGCCACCCCCTCCAACCATTGTAATTTATGTTGGTCAAAACAAGGAAACTACTCCTTCCAACCAAAGCTAATGTTGGGTGTCTGCTGCACTCAGCGTAATGAATACTGATGTTTGCAGCCATCTTCTAAATAAGATAACTAAACAATACATACATAGTTTCCACCAGTCTGGAGTCTCCAAGAAAAAAATCATTAAATTGTCAGTATGTATGATCAACTCTGAAGGAAAAATAAACATTATTGATGGTGACAGCGTGCTATTGTATCTCTCCATCATTATGCCACAGGTGTACATTTTCAAAGCGTCCCATGAGGAGTAGACAGACAATACCAATAACTGCCTGTGGGATTGCCATTTAGATGGAACTACTCAAAAAAACCATGTCTAAATCTTCCAAATGTTTTATTATTTTTTATGCATGGTACATTCTGCCTCCGAGTACTTCAAATCTATTTTTCAGTGTAATTAAAAATCTACTCACAATTAACTTTGTGGCAGAAAAGAAATCTTAAAGACTTAAAAATAGATAATCTGAAAGATCAACTTTGATACTTCAGAAAGTACGACACATAGTCTACAATGCAAAAGAGTTCCAGAAACAGAGAATTCAAAAACTTCCATTTCAATTTCCAACCATGTTATTATTACACATCGAATGTCCACAGACAACTGTCATCACAAAAACTATTATGCTAAAAATTTCTCCTGAGGCACTAATTTCAGGGTTTCACTATGAAACAAGGATTCTGACATAACTAAAGTCTTACTGCATTTTTTTCTCTAGTAAGATTCAAAAAACAATGGTCTACATTAGATTTATACAATAACATATAGTTATTGTTTGACATATAGGAAACAAAGTTCCAGTCCCTGTACCACAAGATTCCACAACAGCAATGAGGAGACACTGACACCTGCCAACTGTCTTTATTTTTATTTTTCTTCAGTTTTGACAGAATTGACTTTATCAAACACATTCATGAATTATCTTCCTGCTTTCATTCTAGTTATTTGGAGAGCAGGTTTAGTACGTAGAGATAATATATTGTAAACAGCCGAGCAAGATCTGCTGGGCAATTCAAGTGAAAAGAGACATGGTGAATATGTAGTACCCAGGTGTAGTTCCATCCATAGGTAGTCACAGAATAAAACTCCTACTCACTCCAAATCCTGAGGAAATAATAAAGTATTCTTATCAAGAGAACCTCATTTCTATTACCTGGGAAATGCAGCTAAGCTATGGTTACAGGTGCTGGTGAACAACATTCACCACAAATATGTTAAAATGGCATATATTACAATTAATTAGATTTCCAGAGGAGTAATGCGGTATTTGGACTTTGACATTAAATCAATTCAAGCCTTACAGATACTCTTGACAACCCCACTTGTAAAATCAATAATAAAACCTTGTATCCCTTGGAAAGGACAACGATATCTATGTGAAAGTAGGAATTTAAATAAAATTGGAATTGTCTGTAGCAGGTAGCTTTGGGAATTTTCCAGCACTTGTACAGTATTTAACATGACTCCAGAGATATTCTTAATCATATATTCTCAATCACAATATAGAGGGTCTTTAAAGCTCTAATTGACAATTGTAAATATTTTCTGCATGTTACCATGTCCATGGCACTTTTTTTTTTTCCATTATCAAAGGAAAGTTAAAAGGTTTTGAGATTCGTTTAAAGTAAAACATGTATCTTCTCTTTGCACCTACTCCACCAAAGTGGCTTCACAAATCTCACACTGATGGCAAGATTCTACATTATCCAATGATAGGGAGCAGCTGTGAAAATCACGATAGGACCCAAGGGAGGAGGAGGAGGCAATATCCTTTGCACAGAACAAAACTTTTTTTAAGATGCCTTTTATTGTTGTCACCACTCATCTTCCAGTTTCTCATTATGCTAAACAACAATATCAAAGGAAAAAGTGGGTTTTTTTTTTCTAGAAAGATACCATAAGCACCCATCTAGGAACTGAGACCTGACAGTGACAGAAGGACAGGGAGAGACACACTTTCACAGTCACTGAAAATATTAAGGCCTGAAATAGGAAACAAAATTAAAGAGTCCTGAAGGATGCAGCTACCACAAAACAAGTCTGAATCTCCCAGAGAAGAGTCAAAAAATATAAATATTCATTGTGTTCAAGAGAGAATAGCACATTGCATGCTCACTGCAAAATAGAGACACTTTAGTATATGTTGAGGCCTCATAACAATGGGATTTGCCAATTAAATCTTGAGGGGTGTGATCATTTCTGTTGTGATATGGTGAATAACATGCTGAGAGATGCTCAGATGAAAGCGTTTTGAATCGCTGCAATATTCTGTTTCAGGCTTCTTTTATTTTTTTTTTTCATCCTGTGTAAATATGAGAATGAAATGTGGTAGACAGGCCTGGGGAGACTTAAAGGAAGGTTATTTTGAGGTTGTTTTTCTTTACTTAAGACAGCTAAATGCTAAACTAATACCAGCTATATTTACTTTTCTGTTAAGGCCTGCAAACTGCACCTAATTAATAAACCCTGATGAAGTAAGATACCTCTATTCCCTCAGATTTGGATCTAACAGAATTCTTCCGTGTCATGATTAAATCTTGGGACTGTGTTGTGCATATCTAAACAAATTCCCTTGGTTTCTTCCACCAAGTGAGTGCAAAGGACCAAGGATGACCATCCTGCCACTACACTAATGTTAATCCTTTAATTAGAAGCATCAAAACCCCCTCACTGTGATTCTCTGAGGCTGAGGAGGGAAAGGGAGGTCCTAATGCAACCTGACAGCAGGAGCAGGGAGCAGCACTAAAGAGCTCAGCACATTCCTGAAGGATTCACAGCCAATAATCCTCACAGGAGGTCAGCAGGTTTCCTACCCTGTCCTGTGCCATGGCTGAGGTAGGTGAGGCACTCAAGTGATGGGCCCAAGATTATCATCACTGTCATCATTTATATTAACATAGAGCCTGGAAACCCAGTCATGGACCACAACCCCCAGCCTAAGAGCATTTCAAACAGAACAAAAAGCCATCCTGCTTGAAAACCTTATCATTCAGCAGAAGACAAGGAACCCAAATAGAAATACAGAATAAAAACCTCCAGCATCTCTACAGCAGCCTCTAGTTCTTAACAACCTCTGTCAATAACCTTAAACTAGTACATTTCTGGTGTACACACCAGATATTTAAGGAGAAGTTTGAAGGAGCATCAACATCATTTTATGGGAATATGCTGGAGCTCTTCTGCTTAAGGGCATGGAACAAGGTGCTGACAATGCTGTCCTTGCACGCTGCATTCACCTCTGACCTGAACTGATGTGAGGGTCATGTTTCCAGTATGGTCACTATTACTGTTGATCTGGCAGGTTGGTACAAACCCCATCCCTACTAGCAAAGACCAGAGTACTTCAGTGCCCAGATGATTCTGTAAGACATTGTATATCATTTTAATATGACATACAGTTATTTATCTAGAAAATGAAGCCATCAAAACCTAAAACACTATTAAAAAGCTCTCAAAAGGTATCAGTGATAATAGGTGGCTCTGTCTGGAGGATCATTTAGCAGAACTGAAACAGATATGTCCAGTTAATATATTTAATAATAATATATTTAATTGACAACTTTTTGTCCATCTTGTATGAAGTGACAACTAGCAGACAACTGAGAATAAAGTATCTTATTTCAGGTCACATCCTGCAGTACCTGTTTTAATTGCTGCTCATCCTTATCACTATGTGGCAGATATCATGGAATCTTCATGCAGGAACAGAAATTACATCTAAGTTCATTTTTCTTGGTAATCTCATTTACCCTATTCCAGTAGCAAACTGCTTCCAGTGTATGCACAGCTATGTGCTAAACCCCATCTTGGTCTCTAAAAATCATTGTCACAATTTCCTTTGACTTCGGCAAGACTTGGATTTGGCCTAGGGAATTTATCCCATTTATTTGCAAAGCTTTTGCTAAGTTTGTAAATCCCTAGAGTAATGTTCATATCGCAGGAAGAGAAGTTTCTTAAATGTGACAGAGTTGATAAATTTTTCAGGCACAGAAAAGTTTGGAGGATGCTGCTGCTGTAGTCTGAGCAGTCTCCTGGCAGACTGGGTGACAGGAAACTGGTTAATCCAAAGGGCTTCATGAGAATCTTTTTAAACAATTTCTCCTCCAGCCTTTTAAATGGCCATATAACTACTGTCAGATTCTGTATTAATATGCATTATAGGGACCAAGATGTGAATAAGTTAAGCAGTAGTCTCCTTCCAGGCACTTGCTGCTGATCCATAAGCCTTATGATGTGTACTACCATCAATTTAAAGGTCATATACTCAAGAGATTTAATTTTGCTTAGTTATCATAAGAACTTCATTGCTGCAAAATAATTCTGATCAGCTAGAAAAATAAGCTCACCAATCGGTTAAGACTTAGCTTTGGACTCTTCTTGTCAGGAGTAATCCAGAAAGAAGCAGAAGAATAAAAACAAGTAAAGGGCAATGACAATTTTCATAAGCAAACTAGGAACAGCTGTTCCAAGGTCAGTAACTGGAAAAATGATGTTAATGATCCTGCATTAGCTGAGTAAAGTGTCACTGCTAAAACAAATCAGCCCAGATTTGAACCATTGTGTGGCTCGACATCAGTACCAATTAAGGTGGCAGATGATGTATAAAGAGCCTGGACAAAGGATATTATTATGTTACGAGCTATATTGATTTTTACAAGGCTTGTTTGATTGACTGACTGATACTATCAAGTAATTAGCTTTAATCTTGGGTTACAATGACCAGAAGAAATCCTGAATCAGGTTATATTAGATCTTTGATAGTACTCTCCTGATATAGGAAAGTGCTTAAATAAGGCAGAACCCTGGTTTCCTTTGTAAAGTCAGTGTTACACAAATAGGCTGTGCAGAACTTGGCACACCCAGGAGGTGCCCAGGCTGCACAGAAATTCAGGTCACACAGGCAGCAGTCAGTAAAATCCAACCTGATAAGAGATCCCAGCGCAGAAGTTCTTCATAATTGGTTTACTATTTCGGCGTATCTTATTTTAAAAAATGTATATGTAAAATAATATGCAAATTCATAATTTTTTTTGTTGTTAAAGATTCAAAAAGACAGCCATAGGGGATGGAGAGGGGGAAGATTGAGCTTCTCCCCCTGACAAAGCCAGGACACTTACAAGTGCATTTACAATTTGCAAGCTCATCACCCATTAGAAAACCACGCTGACTTGGTTCAGGAACCTGGCCCTAAAAGTGAGATGCTCCAGTGCATTCCTCATCCCAAGTCCCAGGCTGACACTTTGCTACCTGAAAGGAAATTCTACAGGGGAAGGAGACCAGGTTACAGACTCCTGCAATACCTTCCTTAGGACAACTAACAGCAAGATGTCTTGGGCTTATCTTTATTGGCCCCAGCTCTTTTATCTCCATTTCATGTATGTGCCTGATTTCAGACAGTCTGTAAGAAACACTGCATGTTTTGATCTCTGAGCTCCCCAACACACCAGTTGATTTCCACACACAAACTTGCCTCCCCTCCACTGCATTTGCTCAATGTGATGGGTCACTTTACCTCCTCAAACATCGCCTCCCTCCCTTCCCACATTTCCTCTCACAGCCCCGTCCTCCTGAGCCCACATAATTCAGCTCTGTACTCATGAAGGTCTCTACTTTCTCCTACTCATGCTTAACTCTTTTTTTACAAATATATACATATACTCCCCATTTTTCCATATGCTTTTCCCCTCTTCCTGAGCAAAATTCTTCTACTTAAAGGCATCCAGTTAGACCCCCTTCCTGCTTCAATTAATAAACCCAACAATTGGGGACTTAAAACCAGCGGGCAAAAACCATCCCTGAGTTTGCTTCCTCTGGCTTCTCCACCTCCCTTTCCTTTCTGTGTGATAAGCTACACGTGGCTGTAAACATCTCAACATACTCATTTGTAAAGCATCTGTCAAATCTTCAGCTGCATGCAAATTATAAATAATACCACTGGAGACCATGACAGCAGATGTGCCATGATCTTCCCACTGAATGAAAAAGAAAGGTACCTATCTGTAAGAGAAACAGAACATTATTTCTGCCCCTGTGCTAGCTACTGCCTAGCAGTATATCCAGGCTCAAATAAAATTTTCTTTCATTAGGATAATTTCATATTCATAGTATTTAAACAGCTTGAAAAATACCAGTAGTGTGAGCAACTTACAGATCAACTTATCTCTGTGGTGCTTTTAATGTGAAACCCTGCTCTTGGTCATCGGAGTGGGGTGGGTGGTGGTATTGCTGAAACACAGGATTTTTTCTTATTAAATCTCTCTTTTCCCCCTTTTTCTTCATTTGCAGATCTTTGTTCTGAGAATGAATTCTCAGTTCCTTTTCTGGTGACACATTTTGTGCATTGATATTTATTGTGGGTTTGGCTGGGGCTGTATGCCCCAGGGCTTCAGCTTCTATCAAGAGAGAGATTCAGTTTCTCAAAGCTGCAGGTCCTGTTTTTTTCTGGTTCAACACATCCTTGCTCTAGAAGTTTCTGGGTTTGCTTGCCTCCTGAGAATTTATAAACAAAGGTCCTGGGTGAAGATAAATGTCTGTATATCTGACAGAAAAATAGGAAAAAAAGAAAAATCACATCTGTTCTGATCAAATACTCTGCCAGCTCATTTGAAAACTGCACTAATTTAGACTGAACCAGCATAAACTGATATGTGCAGGCAGACATTTACAGCCACCCTGGAGCCCAGAACAAAGCTCCCACCCCAAGGACCTGCTGGCAGCCAGGTCCTTCTGAGTCAGGGACAAAACTTGGTTCAGCCCGACCAAAGCCCAGCTCACACCCTGGGGAGAGCAAACGGGAGATTTGCCATTCTTTTCAAAAAGAACTTCTTTGAGTTAAAACTTAGCTGGCCACCACTGAGTGCAGGGGTAAGGGGGCAAAGGATAGATTGTCAAGTACAAACAGTCTCTGTGAGTGCAAATTACACACAAACCCCTCAGTAACCAGGTTTGAGGAACTTGAATCCATAAAAACCTTATTTTATATCTTCTTTTTAAAAGGAATTTGTATAACCTGTCATTGTTTTTAAGATGGCATATTAAAAAGAAAGTTCTAGAAAACAATAGCTAGGCTGTTTCTTATAATAATTTTTAAATGTCAAACTAGTGCTGCCTGGGATAACATCACTGGTGTTGGAGATCAGGGAATGGGGAGGACAAGACAAAAGGCATCAGGTACAAAAATAAACACATACAACTGGGGGTTTTGCATCTCTTGTGAAATCATCTATCTTCACTTTGAAAATTGTCCAGCTGGTGACACAATTATCATTTTTAATTTTATTTTTCTAGGACAGTAAACGTGGCCTCCAGGAGAGAGTTAAAAAGGACTGGAATTGGATCAAGGCTTCTGCCCATGGGGACGGTGCAGAAATGGCTGCTATGTATTCTCAGGGATTTCCCCCCCTTTTCTCACTCAATACTTTTTCTTTGCTAAAGAGAGATAAAACATCCACATAGCTTCTTACAATAACTGTCCTTTTCCTTCTGATGGGATAACAGTTAAGCTAATGGGATAACCCTAGGAAGCAGAAATTCGACACAAACCAGACAGCACGTACTTTTCAAGCAGATTGCTCTGAAACAGAAATAATGCCATGTATTTCCCAGAACACTAGAAGCCTACATCCAAAGTACCAAAAGAAAAGAAAAACTAACCAAGTCCCTAGTCCCTAACACAGTTTTAGCTTGAAAACAGAGTTTGCAGAGAATCATGAAATCAAAGAACATGCTGCTTTGGATTTTCTATGGAAAATGTTCAGATAATTAATACAACATACAGCAATATAAACCTCAAGTCAAAGTTATATTTATCGAAAATGAACATATTTCACACTTAGCAGCAGGAGAATATCACATGCACATCCCACTTGGAGAATGACAGCCAAATAATTCTTTCTTGGAGTGAAATCCCAGCCCCATTGAACTCAATAGCTGTATTAGCAGAGCTTCACTATCACCTCAGTCTTTATGACTGCCAGCTCCTTGGCCAATGAAACAAAATTCAAAGAAAGAATGCTATTTCAAAGGATCTTTATTCCCTCTAATACACAGGCACGTACCAAGTAAGGTTTTTACTATTATGACAGACCTGACGTTCATTTTTTTGCTCATATAGAAACAGCATATGCCTTACTAGGCAAAATGGCAAAGACAGGGAGGATAATGATAGCATAACAATGCTGCTTAGGAGGGGGAAATGTATTCCAGTGGGTTTGGGGAGTTTTCTTTTATCTGCTTTGCTGGAAAGAACTGTATCTTTGTGAAACAGCCAATATTCAATAGCTGTGGTTGTTCTTTTTTCATTTTCAAATAACTAAGAAAAACTGGAGATAAAAATGAAGATTTTCAGATTTGCTTTTAAATTCCAGCTGTTGGACTGGCTCTGAATTTAGAAGCAGCTGTAATTCAACACCACTGCAGGAGTTCCCACTCCCTCTGCCTGCCCCCTAAATGATTTATATGCAGGAGCAGAGACTGGGATGAGAAACAGCAGATGCCAGATAAATCCACACAAGCCACGTGCTCAGGAGCTGTGAAAGTACAAATGTAAAGGGAGATGCTGTGAATTACCAGCAGGAATTGCAGCTTGTTCAGCCCTGCCTGGGCTGGGCACTCTCGTGGGGCAGCTGCAGTGCCCTAATGCCCAGTGTGGGCTGCTCACCTCTGCTCCTGGGATTTATGACACTCCTGTTTGAGCCATGCCAATGGCAGGTCTCTTTAACTAGTCTAAAGCTAATAAGCCACAGAAGTGACTACAATATAGATGTACCCAGAGAGACTATGTTTCTCTAAGGCCAGAAATCTATGAACTACTTCTGTGTTTTTCCTATTGCAGCTGCCATTGTCTCATTCCTGCAGTCAGGATTCAGTTACAAAGCACTTCTTTGAATCCAAATATTATTCCACAATATCTGTTTTAAGAACAGATACCAAAAAGAGTCAGCAACATTTCATATCATCTTACAATGTCTTGGAAAAGCACAAAACCTTTTGAACACAAGGGCAAACAAAAAGCAATTCAAATTCTTACAGCCTGAGCAACTACCAGAAGGGCTTCCCCACATACCATGTCTGTAGAACACAGTTATCTTTGTTTCCAACTTTAGATGGTTCTGGCATGGATATTCTTATAATAGAAAATATACCAGTAGAGTAATTGTCTTATTAATATTTCTTTCTGTATTAAGAAAGCTAAACATTAAAAAGCATTTTAGCAAATTAGAACTGAAATGCCTTTGTTTAAGCAACAAAACCTGTTCTCTGATATTCCAAACAGAACTACAGATCCAGTCAACATCAATAATAATGACAGTCAGCATCCAGTCAAGGCAGCAATTAAAATAATATTGTCTCCCGGGTTTTAAGAGCTACTTACTTAACAGAAAGGGACTTTATATATACACTGACACACAGATGGCACTTTAGCTCTTGTGAAAGAAACAATACTTTACTCAAATACTTTACAGAAACATTCAGAACCCAACTGGTAATTTTAGTATCTCTATTCCCAAGAGAATTGTCTGTATCTGAAGATCAATTATTAAATCACATGACTATCAGAACATGATAACATCTAGAATTTACAGTAATAAAATCAAACTAGTGCTTTAACAAGCTCACTACAGGCCCAAGGAGTGTTTCAAATCACAGCACTGTGTCCTATGGCTCTGCACCTCCACTGGGATGTGCTGAGGTGCTGCCACCAGCACAAAGAGGGGATGATGACCCTCTTTGCCTCAAGTCCAGTCTCACTTTTGCTAATCAGACGTGCAGGGTGCCCCAGCAACATGCAAAGAGGATGTGAGACATGGCTCCACAGACGACAGCAGCATCAGAGGGCAAGGGAGATTGCCTCTGGATAAGCCAGGAAAGAAGGAGGGAGAAATAATGGAGTTTGTGAGCATTATCAGCAGAACAGTCTAAGAACTGATGCAACAGGTTGGTTCACATTTAATTATATACACTAAAGACTTAGATTTGAAGTCATTTACTACGCTCACCAAAATCAGAGTGGAGAGAGCTGATGTAAGATTGACTTCAGAGACTTTAACAGTTGCCCTTTACATTTTAATACTAAGTATTCATTTTCATTTATAAAAGGCAGCCTATTCTCAACATAAAACCTGAATGGAGTATTTACATTTACTGTATGCACCTGTGCACTGGCAGAAATCAAACATTGGTAATATAAATGCTTCCATTTCCATCTTTGGTTCAAATCTAGGAGTCACTAAAGGTTGTGACCATCTGGGGGCATATGCATGATCCCTGTTAAATTAACTCCCTGCTTCAATCCATGTTTCACAGACAGCTGTCACAGAACAATTGCAATCACTTCTCATTCTGGCAGTTTCCCGGCTAAGTAAGATTCATGGAAAGGCTCTGGAAAGGGAATGAAGTGGGCTTGTAATGAGTTGTCAGTTGTGTAGGCTGGTTGTGAGGCTGCACTGGGAGCTACTCCTCTGGAACTGCTCATTCACACCTCTAAAAGTGCTAAAACCACATCTGCATAGACAGGTACCGAGTGAGTGGGAAACATCTTTCTGGATAGCACAAAGAAGAGGTCATGTACTTCGAGAACTGGAAACACCCCTAAGAAAAAAAAAACAACACACCTCATTCTTTGCTGGCAGATGCATTGAGCTTCTAGACAGAATAAAATAATCTTGTGAATAAATACTTATTTACTCTGAACTCTGGGTTTCATCTGCAGAACTCGGATTAACACAGCAGAATGTAGGTTTGCCTCCTCCACTGCTCAGCCTCACCGCAGTGTCTGACTTTACAGTTACCTGGGGGACATCAGAAGAATTTCAGTAAGAAAGCCAAGCAATTGGCAACACCAAGACTTTAATGAATCAGAAAAGATACACTGATTTGGTTTAATTTGCAGTTTAAGTTAGTAATTGTCAGTTCCAGAACAAGCAGAGAATAAAACTGTAGTAAGAATTCAGTGCTCACTGGAACTTTTAATATTTCTTCACATCACTCTGCCAATTTACTGCTCAACATGAGCTGCAAGGTATTAGGAGTGAAACGTGCAGATTTTCAACTAAATAATGGAAATGTGATTGAGCCACGGTAAACTAAATGAGAGTAAGAGAGAATTGGGAATATGCATATGCAATAAGGAATATTAAAAAGTTTCTTGGGCCCTGCAATATGACAATGCACTCTGATGATCATCTTTATTAGATAGCACTGGATAAAGAGCCAATTCATTAAAAATTAATGGGACTGTACTGCCATCCATACATTATACATAGCCATAAAGTGGACGTGGACAGCTAAATGCTAAATCTGTTGGAAAGAACTGCAAAGTGAAGTAGGAGAGTGTGTCATAAAATAGGAGGAACCATGTAATAAGAAGGCCATGCAATAAAACTGGGAGAAAAGAAAGCCAATCTCATTGTATGAGTCTGTAAAATCAAATGAGATTAGAAAAACTACAGTAAGACAAAACTTTTTCCTGGAATGGAAAAATTATTCCCAGAAAGCATACAACAGCAAATAAAAGAACCTTATTAAAGAGTGACACTGGAGGGTGGTGAATATAATAACAAATGGCAGAAAGATGTTTGATTGCAAAACAGCAAAGCTATTCATGAAAAGAAAACTGTTTTATTGTGTCTTTTGATGAAAGCTCAACAATATGGGGCATTAATATCACTGAGGCAGAATCAGCAACAGGTATCAAAACAGGCAGATAAACCTTTTTCATTCGATCACAAAAAGAAAATCTCATTTCTAGCACATTTTCTAATTAAATAAGATTCATTTTAGAGCAATTTAAAAATCTATGTTTCATTTTTCTAAAATTTATTGAAGTTTTTGATTAAGAAATGAATGCCTGTGACAAATTCCATGATTTTGGATTAAAAGCACTACTCAGAATAGTCACATATGCTAGAATGGTATTTCTAAAGTTTGCAGACAGCTTTAATGTGGACTTCAACTATCACAAATAAACTCAAATGCACCACCATTTGATACTTTCAGCCCTAAAATGAGATGCCTTTAAGAACATTTACCATTCCACGTATTTCTATAGCAAGATACTTTCTGAAATTATTTTGCTAAAGAATGATTCCTTCACAGTGCATTGAGAAATAGTGTTTCTTCATGGTGCCCATAAAGAAATGGAACTTCAAAGAAAACTGTTTAGCTCAAACAACAGATGTATTTTCATAAACGTTCTCTTAAATCATAATATTCCCGAGACTTACTCACAAGGCACAAAATTAGGTATATTCAAACACTTCTATCTTTTCAAATCAAATTTCAAAGGAAAATTACACAGAGAGCCTACCTGCTTATCTATGAAGCTAACAACAAACTGGTTTGGGAATGCAACAAATACCCACTGGTGCAATTTAGGAACCTGCACAAAAACGGCAGGAACTACAATCATTAGCACGGGGCCAGTTTTAAAACTTGACTTGCCTGGGGCACAGGAACACTGTAACTCATATGAAGAATGTCATTACAAAATACACCTAAACCAGGCAAAACTCCACTCCTTTCTAGTGAAGGAGTAACTCTGAGCCTGCAGCTCTAAGAACTCCCAGCCTGACAGTGACAGCAGGAACAACACACCGTGTCATCCACGGATGACAGGCACTGGCATTCCTGAGCCTCTGTGAATGTCTGTGCTTCATGTTTCCAGGACGTACTTTGCTTTTAATTCTCATGTTGCACTGTGATACAATTCACCCTAAAAATGCATTGGTGCACCTTAGTGGAGCTGGACTTGCTGGACTGAGCCTGAACCACGGATCCCATCACTCTGGTGTTCATTCCTCTCCCTAATAAGGCCATGTGTTGCACAATTGGTTTTACAATGTATTTATCATCACTGTTACAGTCACGTTTTGATATTTCTTCAGACAACTAACAACCTTTTCATTTTAGCGAGCTCTAATGACAGTCCTTCAGGAGAATCTAGACATAGACAAAGACTAATACAAAGAGAACTTGGAAAGCAAGTTTTTGAGTTTGGGGTAGGAAAGACCCCTCACACTTATGGCTCTGGGAAGCATCTATTCCATGCCTTAAAGATCCTTGTGGATTATAAATGTGGAAACTGAGAACAGAAAAGGAATTATTCACCACATTATTAAACATGACAAAAAGCTTCTGAATTGCAGCTTAAAACAGGCTATTTAAGATTCCAGCAATCCCTGGGACTTTGGCAACAAAAATGTTCAAAAGCCTTTTATAGTTGCTGTCAGATTTATGTAAAGCATTTGAGATTCCTGTGAACTTATTTATATAACAACCTAAAACTTGAAGCCAACTTGAAAGTCTTTCTATTCTAATTATTCAGTATTGGAGGTGCCATACAAAAGATACTCAATGTTCTTTCTTGAACATCTCCTAAAATGGTGGCCAGCAAAATATAGACTGTGGGTGAGCATTTTACAGCTGTTATTGTTGATGAGCTGTATCATTCAATATCGAAGTTACTTGGTGATTTGTTTTCCAGTTTTCTGTTCAGAGACAACAGGGAGATATCACTGTGTGCTACATTCCACTCTAATTGACTGCTCACATTCTGCCTCAATAATCTCACATAATTATTTTTAGAAAAATGCTGCAGTATGTAAAAATAAAATAGATGTTACCATCTCTTTTCAGAAATGTAGCACTAGAACACTTGCTGGAGTCAGGCTGAGGATGGAGATCAGGATATTGGGAACTGAGGCCCCACTGACCTGGCCGTAATTTGAGACCATTTGTTTTATATTCCATGTGAACACTCTGCTATTACTCTGGGTCACTTCTTCAGCTCCAAAATGGAGAGGAACATCAGGTGTAAATGCACCCAGCATCTCTCCAACAGAATACACACTGCAGGCAGGAGTCATCTTGGGAGCAGCAGCAGGACAGGACCTAACTGGGTCTGCCTGATCCAGTAAAAGCCACTATACAGTAAAGCAGCTCCCACCCCAAAAGGCCTTTCAGTTTTATCTTTCAAGATAATTTGAATGTGTTTTCCATTTCATCGCCCTCTGCCTAAAAGCTCTTAATGCCATTTCCTTTGTTCCCAACTCCCAATTTTCCTATTCCACTATTTCTCTGTCTCAATGAGGTCACTCAATCCTCTGTTGTTTCAGCTCCCAGCTTCACTCCCCCTTCTCCCTTCATGTCAGCACTTCTCAGCCACCCAGGCTGTGCACACTTTCAACACAGACTCGCTTGTCAAGCAGACTTCTAATTACCTCAAATGTCTTTATATAGATACTGCACCAGGTATGTGCAGCTTCAGAAAACCAGGAGTCTAAGAAGAAATAAATACAAGTCCTAGAATATTGACATTACTTACAAACACTGCTGTGCATTACAGACATACAAAGGGTATTTGCCTGTATTACTTTGGATGTGAATTACCTTTTATAACTATTGTGAAACTGGTCAAATTGTTTTATCCCCACATCTCTATAACCACTCAATGCCCAAATGATGGAACTTCCACGGAAATTAAGAATCTCTTGACAAAAACATCCAGTTCCTCATTATTCTTATTTCTTTCATCACTATACAACTCAGCTTGTACAGACGTGTATTAATTATTCAAAGCAGGAGAAAATTTACAACTTGAATATGAGAAGAGACAAAGTACACAAGTTCATAATTCTTTTCATTTATCAAAATCTTGCCATGCCAATCAAGAGCCAGAACTGCAGTCACAGCACACCTAAGCAGAGACCCACACATGCAATACCACAAGCCAACCTGTTTGAGCTGGGATTTTGCTTGTTTGGTTTTGTGGTGTTTTATTTATTTCATTGTGCTGATGAGCATAGTTTAACACCCAAGGATTGTTATAAGCCAATGTGTTTCCTCTCTCTTCCTGTGTTTCTTTCTTACAGGATTATTCCATATACATTCCAGCTGTGGGATTTTTATGGATTAAGACAGAAGGTAGGAGCATTCTTTATTCGCTGCTTTTGGCATAAAAACACCAGTTTGATTGCTTTCTTTTTTCTCTACTTAATCATGCTTTAGACAGACAGCATCCAGATTTAACTCATCCTGGCTCTGCTTTCCCATTTTCCCTTTAGCCATAAGAGCTAGAGACAGAGGTTACAAAGAGCAAGGAAAAGGTAATTTAATATTTAGTTCAATGACGCCTGTGGAAGAATCTTGTGAACCTGTGCTGAGATCTCCATGAATCACCAGTGACTTATGATGCAAAACCAGTGACATAAAGGGGTAAAATGTCCATAAAGTCTTTAGGAGTCCATTAGGTACTAGAAATAAAATATTAATGTCTGTAATATGAGCATCCTTAAGACATGAACACTGAATTGCAGGCCCTGGGTCAATTTAATCCAGCTTATGTCAGTACAGATCCTGCTGAAGACAAAGGTGGAAAACCCACCTGTGGAAAACACAGGGAACACAATAAAAATGAGCACCTCTAATTTCCCTTGTGTTGCTTGGATCACTTGTGCCAAGCAAAGTGAAGCCTCCACTACTTGTGTTATATTTATTTTATGAGCAGAGGTAAGAACAACATCAGCTGAAAACTCTTTGGAGACAAAGCAAAATCCAGTGCCTTTTACTTCCTGTAGCAGTTCTCACTGCCCAGGGATCAATGTGGATTCAAAGTGAACTGGAACTTCTCTCATCTGCCATACAACTTTCCTACGAAAACAAAAGCTCTGATAAAACACCTGAAGACAAACCAAAAAGGCAGGGAACATACACCTCGCTCTTCCTTGCAAAAGACACCTTTTTCCTTCTGGAAGAAGAAATATCCAGCAGTACTCACCACCCAAGACAGACAGGCATGACCTTCCTAAGGGCGCTGATCCACACAATAAGCTTGCAGCTGCTCCTAAGAAGGGCTGTTTTCATGCTTTTTGATCAGGAATTATTTACTTCAGGGGATTGTGTGACACTGAGATGGTTAATAGGATACAGAGCCTTTCACCTGTAGGTCAGTGTCTTCAATTTCCCCCCAGCTTACACAGGTTGATCTCACAACACGCCGTGTGCTCTGCAGGGACAGACCCCGGGAGACGCTCAGGGCTCTCAGCAGGGACAAGAGCGCTCCGCTCCTGGGAGAAGCAAGCTCCTGCTGACTGAAAGTCAATATGTGCTGCTCAGAGACCCAGGTGAAACACAGTGCTGTTGTCAGCTTTATCCCTGTTACATTAATAAAAGAAAACACCAGGGCTGCCCCATTTGCTGCATGGAATTGTGGTGACAGATGCACTTCCACCAGGTATGCACAGGGCCCTAATCGCTTCTGCAGCCCAGAAGAATCTCTTCCCAGCATGTAGCACATAGGATACTCCAGCAAAAAGGATGCTGCCTAGGATTAGACACAGAGTAAACAGAATGGTCCTCCAACAACAAAAATTCAGGGCCTTTTACAAACACTATGTTTCTATTTTTTTCATATACAAGAAAGATAATAATGTATTTTGAATAAATGGCATCCAGCCATTAAGGGTTACTTGTATGTTATGCAATATTTAGACCAATCTTTTCGCAGGAAATAATGAGCTGAGTAAGATCCTAACAATTCCAGACCCAGGTACAGTGGTAGAAAAAGTCAACACCTCATTTGCATTTAAGTGTATAACACATTTCTAAGTGTCTCCATTACCAATTAGGAAATGTGCTGCAAGTGCTCAGGATCAACATTCACAAATATATGTAACACAGCTGAACTGATTCAGTAACAGATAATGCCTCTTGGAAGATCAATCACTGGAATTAGCTAGAAAAATATTTATTTTCCCTAGAAGAAGCTTTAATGTGTTTGAGGGAAAACAAATAAGAGGGACTTGTCCATGGGAAATATTTAACTGATCTAAAAAACCAATGTGTTTACCTTTGACTGAGGTCAAAGTCACATGATACCGTAAGTCAAAATTGCAATTCTGACAATAAAATGCAATCTTATTTGTCTTCTAATCTCAAAAACTGACAATAAACTACTTTGCAAGACAAAATGAAGTTAGGCCAAAATCAGAGAATCGTAAAAATATGGAATGGTTTGTTTTGGAAGTGACCTTAAAGATCATCTGGATCCAACCCCCTTGCTATGGGCAGGGACACCTTCTGCTAGAATGTTCTCTTCTACTTATTATTGGAATAAGTCTTTTGACCAAATAAATATTTTCTACTAAACAGAAACATTAATTTTGACAATATCATATTTTTGCTTAGAAAATATCTTCCACAAGTAATTCAGCCTGATCTAAAACACTGGGGGGGGGTTGTATGTGCCTGTTTCTGCACGGAAGAGGTGGCTGCTCCTCAGTCTTTCAATTTTGCTGCTCTCTCCTCTATCATAGACGCTGTTGGAGATGCCACCACTGAACCCCCAAAGGGCAGTTGGCATTCACAGTCCAGTGATCCTGTACAATATATGCCTGTGCATGTCGAAGTTCTGGCAAGATCTGATGAAAAAATAACTCTCAGCATACAAAAAAAAAAAAATTAAAAAGAAAAACTGGTTTCATAATTTCGTTTCTAAATGGAGAAATGTACAATACATTTATTATGAAACTACAGCCATCGGAAAACACAAAAATAAAAATACAACCCCTACCAGTTTACAGGCTCTAGGCCTATGTCTGCAGTATTTCAGAGTTTTCTGCTCACTGATACATATTCTGCTAGCTGTCACATTGTATTTCTAAATTGTTAAAAAAAACCCCACAAAACCTTACCTATCGGCCCCAAAGGCATTCATTCTTCCCTGGACTTTATAAAAACTAGAACATGTTTCCGTGATATTTCTTTTACAATAGGAGGCCTGTTAAAAACAGCATCATGAATATTCTAGTTGTGACAGATATGAAAGGACATAATATCCAGGAAACAGTTCTTTCTTAACATATTCATGAAGAGGTCCTTGTCAATCACAGCCAGTGAATTGAATAAAAAAATAATACTCGGAGTCTTAGGAGGATACAGCTGAGTTTTACATGCTGCAGATATAAAGACTGAAGTGCGACTGGGTTCCACTAACTAGATTCCTGGCCTGAAGTGCCTTTGTGAAATTATTCAGAAACCTGCCAATAACAATATTTCAGGCTGCAGGAATCTCCTCTGCAGTTCTGCTCCGTGTGGGTCCATGTGCTGCTTCCACACACTTAATGGAGTCTCTCAGCTGGTGCTTTAAAGGAACAATGTCTGCAATCGTCCATTCATCTTGGAATTTCAAAGCAATTTGTTTTATGGCCCTGTTTCTTTTGAACATTAAAAAGCTTACATCTTGAAATATTCAGGAAATAAGAAATAAACTGCCAAATGCCTTAAGCAGGAGAACAACTTACAAGGCTACTTATATATATTTTAAAGTATAAAAGCAATATTATTTCCTATTTATGTTATGTTGTAGACTTGTTCAGCATTGATAATTAAACAAACTTTTATATTAAAATAGTTTTTTGCTGCCTTTGCTACTGTTAAAGCAGGTACAAAGCACTATATTTAAAAGATACTCCTCAAAAATATACAATACAAAGTCAAATCTTACTTGATTTTTCACATAAATCAAAAGCTAATTCCAAATATTATAACACACACAACACACAACATCAGTCTGAAAAATAAAACCAGCTTACTAAGATTTTTAAGCCATGTGTCATTCTCCCAAGGAAAGCCCTTTCCTGGAATAGCATTACAAGCCAATTTAAAAGGCTGTGTCCATTTTACAGGTGTCATTTTTACCTCTAACATAAGTACATGCCATTCAAAGTTATTTTGTATCAAGATAGTAAAAAAACCCAAAGCCAAGTACTCCAGATACATCTATTAATTAAAATCAGTGAAATGAACCCAAGACCATATTTACACCACACGCAGGATTTCACTGCTGACTACTATGTCCACAGCCAGCAAACACCCTTAGCATAACTCCTGCAGCATTCCTTTATGCCAGACTGTTTCCAGGATGCTGAAAGTATCAAAATGATTTGCCTAGGAAATGCACACTGTTTCCTGCTTGAAGATACAAATCACCTAAATTCAAAACACTGGGGTAAATTTACAACAGCTTTCAAATCCAAGCCAACCGTAAATTGCTTGTCTGAGATTAATCCATATATATGCATTTAACAGCCTTGGTCCTTCATGGAGGTGGAAAAAACTGTGCACTGCTGGACACCCCAGCCCACAGGGCAATATACAGTGTTGACAACTTTCATAGATTCAGTGTTTGCCTCCTTTTCACAGTGCATCTGATGCCAATTCAGCAGGATTTATTTCAAAAAGATAGGTATCCATGCCTAGATTCCAGAGGAGGGCTGAGATTTGCCAACTCTTACTGCAAAGACATCTTAAGGCTCACAAAAATACTGCAATTTTTTAGGTTTTTTTTAACAGGAAACAAAAATAACGTGAACTAACATCACAGAACACACTGCAATGACATCTGAAATACGGGTTACCAAAACTTTGAGGCAGAAATACCAAATTGTTTTTTAAATGGAAATGCCTCAGACTTCTCTTTTCACCTACTTGTGGCAGAGTATATGGACTAGCAAACATAAATATCCAAGCACACTTTAGACTCCCTGTGCAAGTAACATTTGCAAATACCAAATTTGGGAAAAAAACCAACCCTAAACAATAAATCTGTCTGGGTCTCAAATGTTAGTAATACCTACTACAGGTAATGTCTGGCACAGCACCACATTTATTATGTGACTCATTCTGATGAAAACAATGACTGTTCATCTGAATAATATTAAAAACATTGCTGAATCAAATGGACCCCTCATTTCAGACCCTTATCATGTTTGCACTAAAATAAATATACAGGTTTTCTGAGCTACAGAGGTAAGATTCAATCACACATTAGAAGTTTAAACGTGTGTAAGTTCAGCATCACCGTGTACCAACGTGAACACTGCAAGAACAATGAGGAATCACTGCTTGAAAACAAACCAAAACAGATCTGAAATGCAAAAGGACGAATTTTCGGGGCACAGAAGCTGTGTATTTCATCTTTCCCATCACTTCACCTTTGGTAAACTTGATTCATTAGTGTATTAGTGCATTAATTGACAGTTGCTTCCTGTTGTAAGTGATTGTTTTCTAGTTCTATTACGTACTGTCAAACAACAGCACATGATTAATTACAAATAAACCAGGAACTTTGCTAACAATGGGCTGTTTCAAAGCTCCCCACCTTCAGGAAAGTTACTCTGCTGCTCACACGGCCGGGATGTTTCCCACAGCTCCACCCACAGCGTTCCACACACACTCAGCTGCGCTGGTTTCTCAGGAGGTTTTGGTTGACATTTGTGGTTGATATAAATGGGTTATTTTTTATTTTGTGCCTCACAAACTGACCCCTTAAACGCACTAAGTCATGTACCAGTGTTGGTCAGTACACAAAACATCTATCAAATGAGAAATTAGAATGTCTGGGGAGAAGAGCAAAAGGCTGTATATCAGCCACTTCGCAGACCTTCGGCGTGAAGTCCAGGTCCAATAGAAAGCTATCCCAGCCCTGCAGCCTTCCAAAGAATCCTCTGATCAATAGTGTGAAATTAAGACACTTCATTTTGCTGTCAATATAATTAATATGAACTCTACTCCAGTGAACAGATGATCTGTGGTCTCGGAGCTCACCAGAAAGAAGTGGAAACCGAACGTGTTGCAATACCACAGATATAAAGGAAGGTGGCTGGATGGAGACCTCTGACAGGCTATTTATCACCTCCCTCAGCACTGATGGCAGGGGTTCAGAGTGATTAAGAAGATACATTCTGTCTGAGGTTGAAGTTGAGGTGGTTTAACTTTCCCTTTCAGATCTGTTTGCAGTGCATTGCCAGGGCTCTTACATGAACTGGTCCTTGAATTGCAGACTGAAAAGAAGTTCCTTAATCAAAATCCCATCTTGAATTTCTTCTTAAAAGTTCATACAAGCTGGCTGGCTAGTTTCCTGTTACTGGGATAAACTGCAACTCTTTGTGTTTGTTAAGTCACAAAGTTTCCCTCTGTCTATATTTCTTTGGGGTTTATCTGAAAATTAATTTCAATAATTGACATTCCTGAAAAGTCAGCCCTGTTGCTCTATTTTAAAGCCCATCAAAAAACTGGAATCACCTATAGTGGAATAGGTTACTGTTTCTGCTGTACAATTTAAAGATATATTTCCAAAGGAATAGTTAGTGTTACTTGGGAAAGCAGACTTACACAATTAAGATATTTTTTCATCAACTTCAATAACACAAACAGAAACTAATTATTACCTTGTGGAAAACAATTATGGCCTTCATATCATGTGGCCAAGATCAACAAAACATCCAAGGTAGCCAGACATTGGAGAAATGGAAACCACCAAGTGTTTATTTTAGAACATGGAACTTGGAGGAATAACATTTATTTCTCTAACTATTCACTACAATGAATAGTTCTGGTAAGCTCATGGCTCACATTTTTGGATAGGCTTTAAGAACCAACTCTTAAGAACCAATGAAATAAAAAATAGAATCAAAGATAGACTAGACACACAAGAAAAAGATTATTTACTTTGGCCCATCATATAATAAAAAACAGATGCAGTTAAGTGGATCCTTCAGCAAAAGCTGTTAAAATACATACATCAATCATCATTTGGGGACAGTCAGGAAAACAAGAGTAATGAAAATTGGTGCTTTGATCTTTTTCACTGAATTTTCTCTGTAAAACAAAACAACCACATATAAAAACAAAAATCTGAAAGTCAAAATAAGTCATTTACCAATATACTCAGATTCTTAAATTGCCATGATTTACACACCTCTTTTACTTTCTGGACATTTTTATTTGTTTGTTTGAAGCAGTTTTATTTAAAAGAAAGCCCAGTTTGCACCTGTCAAAGACTGCAAAAACAGAAGGGCCTAAATCTTTGTCACACACAAACAAGATTACTTATTTCAGCTAATGGTAAGATGGAAAGGTGAAGCATTTTACTGGCTGTATTTTTCATTATAAATATCATTAAATGTTATTTACCAAACTAGTAAGAAAAATTGATGCATCCTAAATGGTAGGTGCATTCACCTGCACTCATCCCTGTAACCCTTGCTCAAGTATTTACTAAAATGACAATGCCAGGCAACAGCATCCCTGGGATGAGTTTCAAAACTGCACAAGTTGAAGTTAAAAAGTTGAATTAATCCCTTGTAAAAGCTCTCCTTCTATCACAGTATCCTTCTTTTTTTCTGACAGGATTTTCTCAGCTAAGCAATTACTTATTGCCACAAAACACTAAATGCCTATAAAAAAAAAAATCTATTCAGTTTTGAGAACATGGTCTGTCCTACCAGAAAACATTAATCTAAAAAGTTTTATTATTAATATTCTGGAAAACATTCAATTTACACTCTTTCTTAATCCATTCCTCCATGCACCTTTTCCTAATTCAGAGATTATCCTGATTTTGCAATAATTCTCTACAGTCTCATCACACTTCCACACAGGATCTCACTGCTGACCTACTTCAAGTCAGATGCTAAGCCCAACAGAGCTAATCAAACACCTTTCTTCTACATAAAGTACAGTTGCATCTTAATAAACTTTCAGGTTTTCTAGCTTCTTTCCCCCTCTAATTGTTGAGCTCTTCAGTTACATTTCCCCATTGCTGACTTGCTTTCATGCCTTCGTGCTCAACCTCTCTGTAAAATCTCCAAAACCAAGAGAAGATGAAGAGAGTGAGTGAGCTTTTCTTCTGAGGGAAAGAAGTGAGGCTTCTGCATAATGATGAATTGAATTCAATGTGTCTTTGCAATATATTCCAAAGGTAACAGGAAAAGATTTTCAGAAGGAACTCAGTGTAAGAAACCCCAACAGAGGAACCTGAATACCTGACAATGAAGAAACATGAGTCTCGCTGGCTACCAGTCAAGGAAAACTACTGTTTTCAAAAATTACTTCAAGATGCATACAATGAAATGCCATTTTAAAAAATTCAGCATTCAAACAAGACAATAGCCATGTACATATTTTATTTGGTTGAAATTTTTTATGCCTAATGTTTAGGGACACAATGGAAGGCTCTGTAATCCTGTCACTATATTTCACTGCATTTCATAATTACAATTATTTCATATTTCTAGGTATAAGCAATTTAAAAACAGCTTGCAAGTAGGATTTGAAGATAGCTCAGCTGTTTTTAAAAATAACATGGAGAAATGAAATGGCAGATGTAGTAAATGATCAAATCATCATATCATATATCTGACAGATCTTTTCATAATTCCATTTTCCCAAATCAGCCACACAACTTCATTTTGTGCTTTCCCAGGAACCATCAAGGACCAGAGAGTGAAAACATAAAGGACAAAGTATTGAGCAAATGGAACAAAACAATCCAGTGCATTGTGTATGATGCAGAATCACTCAGCTGACATTCAGCACTGGCAGGGAGCAAGTACCTTCCACAGGCGTGAGCCAAACAAAACACTGCTGAATTCCTCTGAGCTTTAAATTCAGCTTTGGAAACAAACCCACCAGGCCAAGCTCCCTCCTGGGGCATTTTGCAGCCTCTTGCATAGGGTGGGGTTTGGGGCTGACTGGAATGGATGGGTGAGAGCCCATGAAACATATAGAACCAGAGTTAAACCTCGTGCCCATATGAGCACCTCTGCCTTTCCACATACATTCAGTTTGACTTTCATGCAAATTAACACACATAAGAAGACACACACACACACACACACAGAATCCAGGAAATGACTACAGAACTCACAGGGTAATTTTGGTGCTGTCATAATGTGTTTGATCAAATATCAATGTGTTTTTCACAAATATCATAAGGTCGGTTTGCCCCCTACATTTTTTTAGAAATAAGCAAAGCAAAGAGCCCTTTGGAATCATGCATAGAAATATGACATTCTCCACAAAGAATTTTATTTTGCCAAGACTCTAAACCCCACATCAGCATGGCTGTCCAATGCCTCATGCTGGTGACATCCTTAAGTCACCTTCTTTGACCACTTCCAGTGTGCTGACTGTGTTTACAACAGTAATTCAGAACTGCTGTCCCCTGCAGTTCAGCTGCTCTCCCCAATCTCCACTCCCTGCTGTGAACTCCAGCATCCCCCCAGACATTTACAACAAGACATCAGTCTCCCTTCAGTGCAACACCCAACCTGCTGGAATACCTGACATCTTAGTCCTGCTCAGAGCACATTGCCTTCCAGAAGAGCACCACCTGCATCATATTTCATTGGGTCACAGGAACAAGAGAACAAGAAGACCAAGCCTTGTTTATAATTCTGGTGTCACTCTCAGTAAAAGCCAACAGGTCTAACTCATAATTAGTCTCTAACTCTTCCCAGCAGCTTCTCAGGATCAATGGTCAAAAGAAATGTTTTCTAAGATCTCATGTTTCGAGCTATATGAAGTCTTAAAGGAAAAAAATTAAACCTCACCACATTAAAAATATACCCTAAGATCTAACCCCTTCTAGCACCATAATGTAATTTTCCTCTATTTCCTTTTCAACCATTAATGACTACTTAGATATTTACCAGAGCCCCTCATATTCCTCCATTAGCCTATTCACTTGCCTCTTTCAGGCAGGGACTGTGCTATTTAGCTGTCTGATAAGTACCATGAGCAGTTAATGCACTGCATAAATAACAGGATTGATTCAGAGACATGTGAGGAACACTGGGCCCAAACAGCTCAGAATCTTCCCCAAAAATCTATAACCATTATCAAAATCTGTGCAGTCAATTTATATAGGGCAGAGAATTTAAGATCTGTCTCTAGCATAACCTACATTTTTCCTGAAATGAGAAATATTCAGCAGTGCTCAGAGACATATTAGCTATCAATAGACCAGGGGTCCATAAATCAGCACAGAAAGGACATGCCCTGGAACCACCTGCTTTGTGACTGCCCCTGACTGAGAGCAAGGGCAGGGGGAAGTCACTGTGCCATTTTCTGAACAAAGCCTCAAACTATGAGATTCCCTCATTTCAGCCTTTTGCCATGTTCTCCCTCCCAACACCCCTGCATCTTGGGCATTAGTAATGCAACAATGTGGCTCCTTCACTGCTCTGTTACCTGATGGGTCACATGTGGTTTGGCTTTGATGTCATTTGGGATCTCCTGCACAACTGAGGATGCCCAGCAGGAGGCTGTGCTCATGGGTGCTCAGCTGTAAGGAACATTTCCCAGGAAAAGCCCAATATCCTGTGCCCTCTGTATTGTCTTGGGAGCTTTCACACTTAGAGAGGCACCCACTGTAACTACACCTTCAAGAGACCACTAATTATGGAAGCAAGACACTTTTCCTATTATGTGATCCAAAGCAGAACCCTTACCTACTAGGATGCATTACAGAACAAAGAGTTGTTTTAGATTGATTTTCATAGTACTAAATACGAGAGCAAAATTGAGCTTGAAGTTGTTCTACAAGTTCATGCTTTAGTTGCTGCACTGCAAGTTTTTTTCTCGGGGTACATGAGGACTGCAAAAAATTCACAGTAAAATCTGATAGTACAATTTTCTCTTTTTATAAAAAAGAAAAATTTTAAAAAGCCACCTCTTCTCCCCCTCAAAAAAAAAAAAAAAAAAGAAAAAAAGGCAAAAACAACAAGACACAAACACAAAAAGACCACCAAAAACCTCAAAGAGACTGCTTCTGGAAATTTAACAAGACTGATGGGTTAGACACGTGAAAAAAACCCTTTCTTCCCCCAACATGTCCCTAAATTAACAGTATGATACTAAAATGGATTTTCTTGGAGATGTTGTGGAACCTCCATCACCAAAACTCTGGGGGGGAAAGCTTTAAACAAACATTTGAGAGGCAGAGCATCAGCATAAACCAACACAGGCTGATACTGCCCTGGGACAGCAGAGCATACTGACTATCTCTTGAGAGACCTTCAAGCCTATTTTCCTACAATTCTAAATTGTGATGTGTGTGGTTTTCCCCACAAAAGGCAAACTTACACAGCCCAAGAGAAAGACAGTGTTTAGTTTGAAGATATACAAGAAAGTGCATCTCAGCGGGGGTACAAGTGGTAAAGGTTAAGAACTTCAAACATAGCCAAAAGGATAGTCATATTTTCAACACTGGTTTGAATATATTTCACACTGCTGCAAAGTGGCTCATCCCTTACACAAGATCCTGTATGTTAGAGGATGATTTTAATTTAAAGCTGTGTCTGTCAAAAGAATGTAGCTGAGGAAATAAGTGTGGGTTCTTTCGAGTGGTGGCTTTTCTACCTCTCAGCGCATCAGTACTTCCAATTATGAGCAAACCACATGCACACGAAGGATTTCACCTCACATTGTTCCAGGAGAACCTGCCCAGGATGGCAGCTGATGCACAGAACACAGCTGCACGTACTGCCCCTGGCCTCTCCTCACCAGCCATTAATATGTACGGGCTAAAGTCTGGCAGAATAGTTTAAGAAGTTTCTCCAAGTGAAGAAGCAAGGAGGGAGGTATGACAGGAATTCTCTAAGAGGTAAGAGGGTACACAGGAGGTCTTTGCATCTCTGCCTTTAAAGTGTCCATCAAACCTTCCTACAGACCAGAGGGGACTTCTCTCCCTGCACTGCACTTAGTGGGGCGCAGGGAGGGGTGACCCCAGCCCCGACAGGTCAGCACTCACTGGGAGGGCAATTCCAGTGTTGAAGTCTTTCAGGCTAGTAACAGTCTGAGTAAAGGATATTATTCCTGTATGATTTCTAGAGCCAGAGACTTGTATAAATTAGACACGTCATGAAAAATCTGAATTATGCGTCGCATGGTGCAGCAGAGGGTAATATACAGTCCTTTATTATGTAATAAAACAATTGTGTGCTGGGTTATATTTATGGCATAATCCTGCATGTCCTCATAGTACTCTTTGGAAACATATAATTTAATACACACTGTATATTTTGTCTCAGTGTGTTTACATTTAAAGTAATGCAAACTTTATTCTCTAAAATCCCAGTAATATATCTGGATAGGTTATTGCATGGCATTCTGGTAAACACAACCATAAGCCATTCTCTCTTGAAAAAGGCCACTTACTGCTAGTGACTCGTTCTGCATATTTCTTTAATGTTTTCCTTTTTAAGTCAGAGCAAGCTTCCCAAATACTTAATGAGTAGGCTCTAAGGCTCTAATTTTCAGCCAATCCTAGCTTTATTACAAAAGTTTATCAAGCTATAAACACACTACTTCACTACGCTGTCATGTTTCTATAAAGTAGTTTATAAAAGGTGACATCTGGCAAAGAGGCAGATCTATAAAAATCATGCTGGTGGATGTAGTGTCATTTTTTCTGCCATCCTCCCAGAAAGAGTAATATTATTTTGACACACACATTCATCCCCACTGTCAAGCTTCTATTTTTATAGTTAGCTTACTGCACATATCCTTAAGCTATACAAAACCTTTGGGCTAATGTAAAGAATGACATTTCTGCATATTTATTATAACACTTATTTTAGGGGTTGACTTTGCCTGATAGGATTTTTCCAAGTACAATGTCATTTTCATGACAATACACTTCGTTCAGAAACAATAAATAAAGATGCACAGTAAGTCATGAAAGGCCAAATATGCACGGACAAGTTTACAGCACCTCAGCTCAGCAAGCCCTACATTTGTCCTTCTTTAATATTTTATCAGAGGTGTGAACTGTATGTTGGAGTTCAGCACAAACTTCAGTGTATGGAACATAATGAAATCTCTCCAGGACGTTATAAGCTCCAGCAGGGTATAATTTTAATACTGTGGAGTTTTTAGCTCTGACATGTTGGGATATAATTTCTTTCAAAGAGTTCAGCTTTTTCTATGCATGTGTTGGCTCAAGCACAGCCAGGATATAAGCAAGGAAAAGAGCACTGAAATCAGAAGGCTGACGAAGCACTTTTTGTGATTTAATTACAGCAAATAACTGATTAATTGCTTCTATGTCTTAACTTATCTGCTAAAGTAGATTATATGAATCCCAACACACCACAGAAAGGTTGTTTCATTTGATTGTGCATAATGACTTGCTCTTTCTTAGACTTCCTCCAATACAATGGATACTTTACTTTTTAAATGTGAAGTCTATCATCATTCACCTCTGCTGAATGCTAGACCTCTAAAATATTTAGTTTTAAAGCACGTTCATTATTCATGAAGTGACTTTTTAGTGCCTTTTCCCAGTATTACAAAAAGGAACAGAAGTGTGTATTCACACACCAACAAGCCCAGAAATTAGAATTATTTAACTGCTTTTGAACATGACGCTGATGTAGACAAAACCAGAAATACGAGCAGGAGTCTGCTCACAGCAGCATTATTCTGCCATCAAAAGGGTTCAATATTGGAAATTCCTGAGCAGAGATCATTATTGGCAGTTCACTAAATGATAATTTGGTTTAGAAGCAGCATTCTGCTCTTTAAACAGAGCACGGTCTTTGAAGTTGATGAGAAACATTTTACACTGTATTATTTAATGCTGAATTCAAACCAAATAATATCACAGATCTGCTAAGAAACCAACATAGGCCTCTGGACTGTTCACTATAATTTTGCTACAGATCAAGACTTATTTAACTCAATTGTTCTAGGTCAGAAATAAGGATCCAATATAGGTTTTATTATTGCTGCCATTGCCCTTTTAGAGGTGCTATTTTCAGATGCAATTAACCACAGCATCCCAGATCTAAGATCCCAGTTCCACAGCCTCACATGAATAGTCAGATCTCTGCATCTGTATCATGCCCCGACAAGCTTCAGTTCCAGAACCAGGGACTATTTTTCTGTCTAATTAGAAGTGCACTAAGCCTGGAGTTTCATAGGATTTCTGGTCCTAGGGCACAAGTAAGGGCAAGAGACAGTAAAGAAATAGGAACCTGCTATGGGAGTGGAAGTAACAAAACCCTCCTATGAAACCATCCTTATAAATGCTCCTGTAATGTCTTTTCATCTTTATATACAATCAGTTGTTAAAAGCAGGCCTTGAGAAACACCAATATGCCTATTTGTACTGAAATACATATATTTACAGTATGCCATGTCTTCCAACTTGCCAGGCTACCTTTCCAAGGTAAAGTCAGAGCTAATTCATGTCTACAAACTCCCTTTGGCCACTGCATTATATTTAGTACAGAAATCATAACTCTAAAATGTTATTTACTGTCTATGTTGTATATATATTTACTGGGCACTTGGAACAATCCACCAATTCCAGTTACTCTGGCATGACCAAGGGAATGACCTCCTTTAGGGAAAAATCTTGGGCAGTGTCTCTATCTTTCAATACCATCAAATGTAAATCAGCTTGTTACTTTTGGATGGTGGATAAGGGAAAAGGGGCAAACAGACCTAAATATGAAAAACATCACAGAGGTTGTTCGGAAAAGATTAGACTGAAAAATGCTTTGCTGAAGAGTCATGTAAATATAATGCACTGGGAATGCTCTTTATAGACCTGATCTGGTTTTGATTAGTTTTGTGGTATTTTGCAAGGCAGTACATTGGAGTGTCGTGGTAATCAAGGCCAGGAAGTATTATTACCTGGAGTCAGCAGTGATGAGAACAGAACCTTTAATTTCAAACTATAAGATAACACGTTGATTAATAACCAAGGGATGATTAGTCAATCCAAGGCCTTAATGCACAATGGAGAAATTTATCCATTATCTGCTCAATGTAATTCTTCTTTCATCTTGGTGACTTTAAAAACAACCAAGGAAAATTACCGTCCCTCAGTAAAGGCTTTTGAATTTCATATGCATTTAATTAGATAACTGCCAGCCCAAGGACAGGAACCATGACAAATAGTTGTTCTTTTCAAATTAGAAGAATAGACTGTTCAATGAGCAATATTGATGTTCTCTTGTACTGAGTTATACAAGAGTCTGCTACTACTTCCTTTAATTTATCTAACCCTTTTTAAGATTTAATGAGTTTTTTAACACGGTTTTAGTTACAAATGCTAGTTGGTCATTTTAAAAAATGTTGCTAACAGCAACAGTACCTGCATAGACATAAATGCATACCCCACCACAATTTTCTGGGAATTAGGTAGGAAAGTACTATTTACATAGGAAAAAAGCCATTAGAAATTAAGAAGCCATCTTTACGTTAGTAGAAAAACAACAGTTAATGCTGTTTAAGCTGTCTAATTGCTTCAATAGCCATAATAATAAAGATTAGCTGGCTGTGAAACATCAACTATAAAATAAAGAAGGATTTATTTTTTTTTTCCCATTTCGGGTCCTGGCTGTTGTTTTCTGCTTTTGTGGGATGAGGGTAGAATGGAGGAAAGGTTCTTTTTCTGATCTTGTTGTCTGGGTTTTGGTTTGGGGGTTTTTTGGGTTTGTTTCCTTCTAAAAACCTTCCAGTAACAATCAACTATCTCCCTGCAACATATACACATGCAGATGAGGGACAGTTTATGTATTACAAGGAACACTCTGTTCCTATCACACAGAAGGTTAAAACTTGACCATCCTGAGCTTGGTACAAGAGCACTTTAGATTCAGAAGGTCCATGACAGCACCAAGAGCAAAAGACCTGCAACAGCCTCCTGAACTGCCCCTTTTTAAGACTCCCCACTGCAGAGACACGATTCCAGCTCTACTCTTGCAGTGGACTTAAAAAACCTTTGCTATGATTAGAAAAAGCACAAAGGCCACGTCTGTGCCAGCTGCTGCCTTCCCCCTCAGCCTGGCTTTAACTTAGACCTGCTCAACTGGTCAAACTTTGTAACCAGTCTGGGCACATCTCAGGTACTGACTACCCCCAGAAGTGAATTTGCCCTCAGGCTTCCCTACAGTTCTGGGCACAGAGATTTTCTGCCACAAAGAGATTAACTGCATTCAGTAATCACCTATCAGACAAGTTCACCTCAAAGGAAACCTTTCATACATTAAATGTCAGATCTGAAATAATTTATTCCTGAAAGGGTTAAGCTCACAGTACGTTTTACTAGACAAGTAAAATGTCATGCTTTCTACACATGACACACTGGTACCCAGTGATAAAATATTTCCCAATCTTCATACCATTTTGATAATTCACTGTGTGTATTACACACAATCAAGACGTACAGGTTTCAGAGGGATTCTGAGCACATCGCTCAGACTGACAGAGCAAGTATTCCAGACAATTGGCTCCCCGAGGGTCAAGACAGTGATGCTCAATCAGGATTCAAACGGGTCATAAACCCTTCATGGATCTCGCTCAAGTGGGTGGTGATGTCTCCCTGGGGCAGCTCATCCTTTTCTGCTACAGTAAAGCACTTGTCATTACAGACAAACTGCCCGTCAGTCTTAGGTACTCATTTAATCGAGACTTAGTGAGAACAGCAAATATTATCAGTGCCACAAAAGCCCTAAAGAGACAAATATATTAATCATAACTGCTGTGATGGTAATTTAAGACACTCTCAAAACTCTGCTGGTGGTCCTTATACTACGACTGCTTTTTAATGTAGACTCAGATTTGCAAACCTGGGTGCTGAAGTCAGGCACTACAATTTGGGTTCAAGCTCCTCAAGACAAATGAACTGAGAAGAAAGAGGTGCATGAGAACCCAGTTGCTAAGCACGGGAACTGGGAGTGTGGCAGAGCAGTCCTGAATGTTGGAAATCTTTCACTCAAAACCTGGGTCAAGATTTGACATCCTAATTTTAAGCACATGAAAAGGAAACTGGTCTTCAAACATTCCAAAATGCCAAGAATAACTCAAAACATTTGCTTTTGCAACAGTTCAGACAACCTGGCATATAACCAAGGCAGCTATAATACACTACAAGCTTGAAATAAAAACCTAACACAATCCTGGTAGCTTGGGACACAATGTTTTTATTGTACTGTTTTCATATCTAATTATGCTCCTATGGAAAAAACAAACAAACAAACAAAAACCCTTCCACACAAGGCTTGCTCCCTTTCTCTACAATGTCCTTCAACCATACAATTCCACGCTTATTAAGTCCTAAACTTAATCTAGCTCAGAATCTCTGAACTGCTACAAGCAGCTAGGGGTTTTATGTTCAGCTCATGTTTTGGAGTAAAGTTGAACACATGATAATTTATTTCTTGGGTTGCTGCAGCATGCAGAACGAGCTCCTCACTCATTTAGCTGTGAACACACAGGTGGACATTTGAGACTGGATCTTTTTTTTTCCCCAGAAAAGCAGCCAGCCAATATAAGAGTGATGTCATGTTCCCATGAGGCCAAAAAGCTCAGTGATATAAATCGAGTGTTGTTCTGCTACAACCTAAGGAACCTACAGAAAAAGACAAAGCAAAACAAAACGGTTTCCAGCCTTGCATTTCCAGCTGGTTCTGGTTCCTACATGATCCATATCTCTGCTCCAGCTTGCAACAACACCTCTCAGTCTCTGATAGTTTTGTGCTTCCTGGGGAATTGCAGTGCTAACATACCCAGAGAAACACTGGTGCAAACCAATAAACCAGCAGGCTCTGCTTTTGCAAGCCCAGTTCATCTCCACAGCCCCAAACCTCCTGCAATTACCTGGGCACTGGCGGCTCCACTGATCACTGCTGTGATACTCCAGGTATGTTTTCCACAGAAAAGCATAAACATCATTTCTTCCTGGCCTCCCTGAGGGACAGCTGACACTCCCAGGAGCCTAAAACTGCTTTCACATCAGAGAGTTGTGTTTAGCACCCATCAGTCCCTTTCACACACACACACATCTCTTAAGGGGCTTCAATCTTTTCTCTCTGGAAACAGGCAAGTTATTCCTATCACTTCACTTCAAAACCAAATTTCTTTTACAATGCATATTTATCAGACAATTCAGGAATATATAAAATAGATTTCTACATAACAGGTGGGTAAAATATATTTTATTAATGTAAAACGGTTTTAAGTTGAAAATCTTGTGACTATATTTCAAAATATTAAAGCATAAATCATAGTATTTAGCAGGATAAACCTAGGCAGCAGTTGTATTTCAATAATGGGGGCTTACAAGCTACTTGTGCTCTGTTTTCAGCAATAATATAGCAAAACAATAAAGAAAAATGAGGCTCCCATGGCCATGGCTGTTATTACATAAGCTTCTTTATCCTAAACTCCTTGACACTTTTCTTCAAAGACTTTGAATCTGGTCAATATCCATAACTAAATAGGCCTGAAAATCAATCTATTTGTGTTTTCAATCCCCCATATTTCTTGGAAAAGAACCCAACTATTGCATGTGAAACAAGAAACACATAACCCCAAAGCAATCTGAAACCTTTTTACAATACTCAAGACAGATTAGTTTAAACAGATTCAGTGACCTTATTTAATAATAGATAATAATGTTATATAAATAGTGACCACACCAGAAAGATCTGAAAATAATACACAGTTAATCAAACACAACTAAAAGTTGGATAAACATTGAAAAGAGTTACAATATTGGTTATTAAGGCCTTGTCCAGCCAAGTACACAAATTTTGGATTGACTTACACAGTATTTGTGCAACCTGATTTACTGAAAAAGAACTTAAAAGAATAAATCTGAGCATATAGTTATTTTTGAGTCTAATCTGGAGCTCCAATTCCTAAACCAGTACAAGTAGAAGGAGAATGATCCTTATAATAAAAATCACCACCAAAATTCAGAAGAAATTAAAACCAATCAAACAAAAAACTGCTCAGATTTGAAAAGAGCTATAATTGTCCAGTGATAAGAAACCTAGACATGTTGCAAAAGTTTAAGTTGATCAAGCATCAGTCAGGTATAAATGAGGCTCAGCTGAGCATCCCTTTGGAAGAGGGATAAACCAGATAAACTCTGAAGGTCTCTTCCAGCCTACAAATTTTGTGAAGTGATTTAGAATCTATAAAGACAAAATCCATCATATAAACATAAAAGGACTAAATTCTACTCTTTCTTTAGTGCATGCAAGGCCCCAAACACCACGGGAGAAAAGGGCTTTCACTTCAAAAGCATGAACAGCTTTAGTGCAAAGCCCAGTGTTAGGATCAAAGGCAGGTCCTGGATGGGGTGGGAGAGGAGGAAGCCCATCCCTGCTGCTGCAAAGCAGGAACAAGGAAGTACAAAGGGACATCCTCACTCTTGCACCGTGTCATGGGAAGTGTCTTCCCTAGAATTATTGCACATAAAGCAAAAGCAACTTGCTACCTGGATCCATGCTAGCTGAACACATCTGGGAACAACCAGGATGGTGGAAAGCATGGGCTCATCCTTAAAACTCTTGGAAAATTCTAGAAGAGTTCTGTATGTGAAACCACAGCCAGAAGGCACAGTATGGGGGATTAAATAATTTTTAAATGAGAAAACCTTTATCTACCCTGGGTTTTTTTCCTGTTGCCTGTTGTTTATAATATGAAACTATAACACTGAGTTTTTATTTCCCATGTATTTGAATTACCGGTGTCCTGAAAAAAAAAGTTTGAGGTTTTATTGAAATACTAAGAATGAACATACACTTGTGTCACCAAGTGAACATTTAGTAAACTTATAATTGCAAAGAAAAACAGCACACTGTGTTTACAAGTGTCTGTTCATAAACAAGGTACCTTTCTCTTGACTAGTAACAATATTTTGGATTGATCCACACATAGCAGGATATTTCTGTGTTGTAAAAGCACAAGCAAAATAAAAATATTTTAAAGCATGAACCCTCAAACAAATATAGGACTGAGGCAGCTGTTCAAGACCATCCATTTATTTAAACAGGAGGTCTGTTACCTTACAGTCTCGTGCAACTCAAGTCTGTTTTAACACACTTGCATTTTGCTTGGCATCAGCTCCTTCAGGCTCGTTTTTGGAGTTCACAGCAATAGTCCAATGCTATAGGAGGGCTTGCCACAGTGCAGACCATTTAAGTGGCAGCACCAATTCATCTCTTTTTCCAACAAGTGGAGATAAGAATTAGTGATAAGCACAGTCACAGTGTTTACCTTATTGGACTAGAGCAGGTCCTATTGTCAGAGCAGGTTCATGGGTTCATCACGATTTGGTGTCTAGCAATTAAAACTCTTATGAGAATGTGTGTGAAGGGCACTAAAAAAATGTAATAAAAAGGCAAATGAATTAATGAAAACAGCATAACAGGGGTAAACATTGCTGACAAGTGCTGTTTATAGAGATCAGAACTCATTCTGATGGACTTTCCTCCTCTTTGAAACCATTTCACTTTGTGTCCATAGACCTCTGAGGGAAAACCAGACATGATGATAAAAAACACTCATGCAACATCAGCAATTAGCTCAAGAGTCTGATTGACTTTGGGAGTTGCCAAGTACTGGAGCAAGGGCAGAGGGAGAGGAGACAGGTACATTTGCAAACAGTAAGTGTTTTACTACCCATCTCAAAATTAAAGCCACCATGGCAACTGAACATAACTTTTTCAGCACTGCAGGATGCTTTTTTATCTTTACAAAGAAACACTCACTAAAATAAAAGAGCCATCTCTGTGAATTGCACTTCTTGAATGGGTGCATTTGTCTTGAATATTAAGGACATATTCAAGAGTTCTTCCATTTTGGACCATAAGCACTTTTTCTTTTCTGCCTGTGCTGTGGGTAATTGAAGATCACTGACAATCTTGTGACTTGTAGGTTATATTTTCTGCTATTATCCTTATGTTTGCAGCCTGTATGAAAACTAAAAGTGGGTAGTCACTCCTACTTTATTGAATGAACCCTATCTATGAGTGCATGGAAAGTTCTACTAATGTCAGAAAAGGTGAATTTTCCATAGGAGTTTTACTGAAGCAGCTAACTAGAACAATAACATATGCTGGAGCACATCTGTGTAAATCCTGCATTTTTGTATTTGAATTGAGCTTACTGTACTCTTCTTTGGTATGAAATATTCATGGCAAAAAAAAAAAAAAAGAAAGGAAACCTCTTTACTATGGGGTTAAGCTTTTAAATACTGAGAAGAGTTTTAAAATATCATGGCAATGCGAAAGCAAGCAATATAAATATTATGAGTTTCCATAAGTCAAATCTTCAGATTTTCTGATAGTAACAGATTACGTTCGATATCATTTACACATTAAGGGTTATGCTTCAGGTAAATTCTACAGGTCTTTCCGAGTACAGAATTAGTGCGCTAGTTCTTCCTTTATGGAAGAACTTTTTCCTCCACAAAATCTTCAGTTTCCTGTAGGAACTGCACATTGGAAAGGGCCAAGAAGAAAGCACCAGACCCAGCACACAGAACTTAACTCACCAGCTTCCTTTCCTGACATAGAATCATCTGTGACAGTGAGGAGTTTCAATTCAGCATGGAGCCTCTCACACTCCAGTTCGTGAGATTAAAAGAAGATAATTCGAATTCAGAAACAGAAACATTTCCTTCTGGAACTCCTAAAATTCCCTTTTTTGGGAGATTAAACCTCTGCCATTTGACAAAGCAACAAGAAGAGGGGAAGCTACCTAGAACTTGATGAGTCACTGCTCTGATCGTTTTGCATTCACACACTACCCTCTCCTTATCCTTCCTCCTGTTGCTTCGAGTCCACAGGGGACAGAATTATGTGTTAGTGGGTTGTCCATTAACATATAATAAAGGGAGAAGACTGAGAAAATAAACTTCTCTTTCCCAGTCTGACCCCTGCCTCTGGCAGTGAGAAGATAAAAAGATCAACTGTCCAGTTACTGCAGATAGAAATCCCACAAGCACCCAGCTCCTCAGAAGTGACACTGTGTTCATTTAAAGACTGCTTTGATCTATCTCTCCTCACTTGCTTAAAAGGCCTGAAAAGGCACAGAGGAGCAAATCAAAACCCAGCTTTTGTAATCAAGCTGTTTTGCACTTCAAATTAATATTTTCCTATTTGCTGTAATTTAAAGATGTTCAAATTAGCACATATTACCAAGCTGACTCAGTTATGCACAATTTTAATTCTTGTGATTTGTCACTTGCTTTCCAGACAATAATGTTGTGTTGTTTCTAAACACAGATCATAGTGACTTTCTCACTTTATGCGTCCTGCAAATTGCTTTGTTTTACACAGCCATACTCTGTTATGTTTCAATTACAGTCACATTTTATAACTTTGACATTCTTAAAACTATTACATGTTAATATATTAATTTAAGGAATGTCAGATGAAGTGTGTAGACTTAGCACAGAACATATTCTGACAGACCTGACAAAAAACATGAAAAATGGGTGCTTTCTATCATAATGATTATTTTTCAGATAACACCAGCTGTGCAACTATTAAACCAAGTGACTGCTTTTCCACATAACACCAACTACCAGTGTTCAATCATGAAAGAAATATAAATCTCCATGGGCTTTTTCCACATGCTTTAAATCAGTAGCAATCTGTGCATTTGTATCTGCGCTAAAAACACAGTAAAAACTGGGAATGTCTTCCAGCTGGAAACTCTTTGGTGTCTTTCTTGATAGAAACTATGAGAGGAGTATGTAGTGCAATGTTTATAGGGATGTAGCTCAGTTTTAATCTGAGCTTCAAGTTAAATATGACACACATAGAATTTCACTAACTACCAAATAACTTGAACAGCTACAGGAATGATTACACCTTTAATTTCACCTTTCCTGTTATTTTATTCTGGAAGCCTTGGATTCCCCATCAACATCAGGTTAAAATTGGTCAAATGAAATGCATGACAAAAATTATCATTCCCTTTATGAAACTCAAAGTTTTTAAAAGGGCCTTTCCTTCTGCCCCTCTACTCTTCTCCTGTTGGACTCCACCTGGAGCAGCTGAGGGGCCCCCAGCATAAGGAGATGGACCTGTTAGAGCTGGTCCAGAGGAAGCCATGAAGATGCTCCAAGGGCTGGAGCCCCTCTGCTGTGGAGACAAGCTGACAGAGTTGGGATTGTTCAGCCTGGAGGGGAGAAAACTCCAGGGAGACCTTAATAGCACCTTCCAGACTCGAGGGGTGATAAAAGAGATCTGGAGAGGGACTTATTTACAAGGGCATGGAGGTATGGGACAAAAGTTAATGGCTTTAAAATGAAAGAGGATGACTTTAGATTAGATATCACAAACAAATTCTCCCCTGTGAGGGTGGTGAGGCCCTGGCACAGGTTTCCCAGAAAAGCTGTGGCTGCTCCATCCAAGTGTTCAAGGCCAGGTTGGATGGGGCTTGGTCTGGTGGAAGGTGTCCCTGCCCACAGCCAGGGGTTGGAACAAGCTGATATTTAGAGGTCTCTTCCAACCCAAACCATTCTGAGATTCTGTGATTCATAAATTCTTGGGTATTACAAGATTCTGTCTACGTGATGCACGTTCAAGAATAGCCTTTCCTGACAGCCAACCAACTGGATAATGTCATCCCACACCAGACGTTGCAAGGCAAAAACAGTCTTCTGCCTAATTTCTGTCCTCCTCAGTAGAGCTCATATGTGCTTATTAAACAGCTTTAATACTCTTTTCAGTCTCAGAATCACACATCAGCATTACATTTCAGATCCTGAGGAGATGAAAAAGAAATACAGTAATTTTTCTGGGTACATTATTTGTGGATGTGGTGAGCTAGGAATTTTCCAGGGCAACAGTCTTTTGAAATGATGATGTTTTGAACTGGTCTGTGACCCCATAATATGAGAAATGGAATAGCTTAAAAACGTAATAATTAGATTGAAATATCTGATTCAGACTATGACACCAATTCTGGGCTCAAAACATGCATAAAATGCTCTCTGAAGAAAGGTTCATAGGTTATAAAGAGGGGGAAAAAGCATACCTCAAGTTTGGCTTAGTGCTACATGTAGGGCAAGCAACTCTGCCTTGTGAGTAATATGGCTCATAAAAGGTTTGCTCACACTGACTGATAAACAGTTGCTTAGGGCCAGCATGAATTAACCAAAAAAGCACACCAATGTCAAGGCAAAGCAAAAGAAACTTGTACAGTGCAATGAAAGATGAGCAAAACCCTTCCCTGGAGCTTCTGCTGGCGCTCACCCAGACCTGCCAGATTCTGTTGCATTTCTCTCATTTATGGTTATGATAGAGAATAGCAAAAGTTTTTTAAACCTAGCTGGGCTGAGCTGGCAGCTTGCCACATACATTGCTTCCTTTTAGTATCTCACACAAATACTATATTAGAACAAAACTGGAAAGATGAAAGGATAAAGGAAAAAAAAAAACCCACACATGATTCACTTAAATCGTCTTTCCCCCACTCTCAGCTCAGGGAGCCACAGGGGAAAAATGTCTCAGAAGAGTAAATAGTCCACCTACAGGTATGACACTTCACTGGAAAATCAGAAAATCTAAGTCAGTAAAGAATCTGCAAAAATAATAAAGAAAATGCTTTACTAAGTCATTGTATTCAGACAGAAAATTGAGCCAAGATGTGTTTGAACCCACTGGGTACCAATGTCCCTCCCCTTTAGTGGGAGAGAACACAATACTTATGACCTGCCTGTCAGGCACTCGAGACACTAAATTACAAGCCCTAGTAGGTCTTCTGCTCTATCTGCATTCTCTGACTTCCCAAACTCCTTCAGCAGACACATTACAGTTATTCCCCTTTTCTCCAAGGGCAGACATCTTGCAAGCAGGTGGTTTCTAAGAGCTCTGTGGTTCCTTCAACATTCAAACCCACTCATGAACCACAGCACACCAAACTCCCTTAACAGCCCACACCATTTCTCCACAGCTCCTTACAATGCTCTTTTCTGTCTTTCTGGCTCACAGTAAGAGGGAAAAATTCTATTAGAATGAAGTTTTTAAGAAAACAACAACAAATCAAACCAACACAACAAAAAACCCAGCTATCTGAACCCAACAGCTGTAAGTCACATGAATAGATGAAATTATCTGCATTGGAACCAGATATGCCCAGAAAGGCCTCTAGGTCATTGTTTCCATCCACTGGTAACTTACCCAAGAAGGTCAGGATGTTCTACCTTCTCATCTCTTTATTATTCATTATTGTTCCTAATTTCAGCAAATCACTACTCTGTTTGCAACACAGGGATTTCACTGTGGTTAGTGGACTTTGTCCTAATTGGAAAAAAAAAAAAGGCAAAGCACTGCACTGCCAATCAGTCACAGCAAGCATAATCTAAACAGATGGATTATGCTCCTTGGGGTGATTTTTCATGCAAATATTTTAATTCCAGTTCAAGCATGGTTATTATTTCAAAATCTTTCGGGTTTGACTTACTGGACTTAGAAACATCCCTCTTGAACAGCTGCGGTTCCACAAACACAACAATGCTGAATTATTTACTTGTTCATCAGTGAATCTGCTAAAGAACATCTTAGTATATAAAACTACAAAATGAAGGGACTCTGCTTGGAAGCGTGAGGAGGAGAGATGCTGGGAATCCTTAGCCATTTCTGTCTGGCCAAGAAAATAAACTAAGAAGCCCCTAGCAGACTGAAGCCAACCTGCTGTTATCTTTCCAGCCTGTTGATCCCACATACCTGTCAGGTCTTGTCAAAAGTACGGCTCGAGGGAATTGTTTCTGGTGAGTGTGCTGAGCAGTGTTGTTCCAGTCGCTGCCACACATTTTGCACGTACAGAGAAAACGTATTTAATAACAGTATCACCTGCACACGGTAGGTGCTAAAGGCTACAATCACAAAACTGCCAAAGGACTAACTCACGGTTTCTGACACGGAACAGCCCAGAAGTCGGCAGTTTCCTGGCAGAGTGGAGCTCTGAGAACTGCCCTGGAGGCTGCTCACTCTGTAGAAGCAGCTGAAAATTCAATGGAAACAGCAACCGGGAACCAAGCATCTTGAGCCAAATGAATCAGGTTCAACCAAATGCTCCTTCTAATTCCCTTGATTTGCATGGAAACCAAAGAAATTCACTGTATTTGGGAGAATAATTTTCCTTTCATTTAAGCCACGAAGGTCTTGAAGCTGATTTTTAACCTTGACCAAATCTGTTCACTCTTTAGAGCTGCCTTTTCCTTTCACAGTCATTCATGGATTTCGCTCTCTCAGATTTTTTTTTTTAAGTCAGCTGTATAATATGTGAGAGCCTTCCACTCAAAATCGAGCCAAAATAGTTCTAGATAATGAACACGAATCCAATTGTCTCATCTTATGAATGCTTAAGGGAAGATGGAACAGGACACATTTTTAATTTTTTTTTCCTCATAAATTCCTTTGTCCAGGTTTGACACAGGGAATTACTTTTCCAGTAACAGAACTGGCAGACTCAGAAGTGCAGTATCATGGATTTCTCCTGCCAGCTTGTCTAGCAAATTGGTCTAGCAGACTGGAAATACAGTTTTTCTAATGGGTGGAGTTCTCCTTCATGATCTTCTGCTTACAAGAACTAAGCCTACCTTTTCTTCACATTTTTCATAGAAATTCAATCACTTCTGTAGCTCAGTAAACCAGTAAAACCACCTGCAATATTTCTGGGGCTTGGAACTGTGTTATGCTTAACTTTCCTGCACAGAAATTATTTTATTAAGTGATTCAGTGCTCTGCACAGACCTCAACCCTCTTTAGAAAACAGGTGCTGTTGACTGCAATAGATTTTTCAACAGAACAGTCAAACAACGCACATGATTTGCAACATCACAGGACCCAGTAATTCCCACTATTCATCTTTTCAGAAGAGCTATGAATGCAATGAAGATTTATAAGCAGAAAGTCACTTTCATTCTCAAATAATGTAAAACATGTAAAATTGGCCATGCAAGGTGTACACGTTTTAAAAGATCTGTTTTTTAACATGCTGCATCACTTTGTGGTATGACACACTGGAAAGTCTGACCTACTTTAACATGACAGCTAAAATTTAAAGGACAACATTTCCCACTTCACTTCCAATAGGATAACTGCAATGTTCCAACAAAAGCTGGGCAGTGGAAGGAGGGCAGACGGGAAAGTGTCCGTGGTCTGCCAACTTCAAATTACTGTTGAGTAGTTCAGCATATCTTGGGGAAAAAATAAAACCACTTAAAAGAGTAATTAATCATCATTTAGGAAAGGTCTTCAGTGAAGTGCATTTATTGTCTTTTATTTGTGTATTCCAGTTTATCAGCAAGCACTGAACTTTCCTGCCTGCTTGTCCCTGCATTGATGGCAATTCTAAGTCAGCAGCTTTGAATTGACTCAGAAGAATATAGTCATTCTCAAACCCAAAACAAAGAGTCCTCAGAAGTACCTTAATATTCTCCAATATTTTTTTTTTTCCCTTGAGATGTTGGAGTCCAGTGTCCAGAAACAGGACACTTCTCCATTATTAAAGCACCTCCTGGGATAGTCTTTTTGAAACTGTAAAATGTGCTGTATTTAGGCATAAACAAATGAAAATCAGAGTTTCATGGATTGCAACAAAACAACTTAGTGATTCAGGGGTTCATAAGAGTAAATTCAGAGAGCAACAAGTATCCCCCAGCCAGTCCAAGGCTTCTGCATTGTGAGCTTAATTGGTATCTGTATACCATGGGTAAGATCCTGAATGCTTTATTCTTTCCACCAGGATATGCCCAGGACCTGACAACTCCAAGCAGGTACACAAGAAAATTATCAACCCTGTTTTAACTTCTTCACTTCACCTTCATTTCTTTCCTCACCAAAATGCAGAAGTTTTAGAACAACATATCAATCTGATTTGCATCAACCTGTAGAAAATAAAACAAAATGCCACCTCAAATTTGTATTTGGCTTTATTAAGCCAATATATAAACAGCTGCATTATAGAAAACAAAGGATGTTCTAAAAAAAAATTTTCCAACCTAAGCAATGTTCAGCCCAGCAACTGCAGCCTGCACTGTATTTCAGTCCCCAGCCAAGCAGGCACTGGAGTTCAGAACACAGTCAAAGACTAAGAATAATGTCTTTCAATCAAAGCAAACCCTAATCTTTTGTTCCTTTCATGATGGTGGGACATTTAGAAAATTGGATGATTTTCCCAAATCATCCTAACATGTGGAAGATATACGAAAATCGCCATTTTCCTCACCTCTGTGCTTCTTTCCCTGACTGAATGCCTCAGGCAATTATTTTAAAAGGCTAGTTAAAAATAAAGAAAAAATCTGTGGCAGTAGAAGGATACTTGCTGGCAATGCTTGCCTGTATCTTCTTCAAAATTAGTAGTGATTGTAGAAGACCTTATAAAACACTAATAAAATCAGTTTTCATCTTTAGTGGCAGGTGCCTTCAAAATCTTGGGGGAAGTGAACTCTTGCTTGTGCTGTCTGGCTTAAGTCTTAATGAACCACTGAAATCAGTGCAAAGGCACTGCTGTCTCCAACAGAGATAAAATAATAATTTTTAGAGTAACTCTTATTTCTTCAGTGAATTAATAACATTTCAAAGAGGACTTCTGACCCATCCTTTCAACCTAAATTATCCAGTTATAATTACCTGGTAAAATATTATGTCATTTCAATATGCGTGGCTAAACCTGGCCTTCTCATGACTAAGTCTGATTACATTCCAGAGCTGTAAATTAAAGATTTTTGATACCCTTAGAGAATTAAAATATATCAGAAAAAAAACCTAAGCAATGTGAATCTCATTAAGGAATCATCTTTAGTAGTTCAAGCAAATGTCTCATTTATAACTTCTAACCAGCTTGATTTTTTTTTTATGCCATTGGCACACCCCTGGAAGTTTTGCACAGTGACATTTATTATTGATCTCTCAAGAGTTCAAAGGAAACACCTCTTTTCATTTAGAAAATTCCCCATTTGGGATGGCAGGGGCTATGGCTTCATCCTAAATATCCACCCCCTACTATCCACCTTAGTGCTCATCTTAGAAATAGCAATGAAAAGCTAGAACAATTTTAATCTTTTTGTAACCTGAATACTAATTTCTTTTTAACAGAGGTAGCTTTCTGTCATGCTAACCCTTGCAGGTCAAAAAATTATGTTATTTATAGCCTTTCATAAGAGGGGTAATAACTGAAGTCCATGACTTTTCCTGGCATCAAGGTCAGGTTGACAGGCCTGTAGTTCCCTGGATCCCCCTTCCAGCCCTCCTTGTAGATGGACACCACATTTGCCAACTTCCAGTCAACTGGGACCTCCCCAGTTAGCCTGGGCTGCTGGAAAATGATGGAAAGTGGCTTGGTGAGCACTTCCAGCAGCTCCCTTGACCCTCAGGTGGATCCCCTCAGCCCCATAGGCTTGTGTGTGTTTCCAAGTGGCAGAGCAGGTTGCTGGCTTTGGGTTATGGGGCTTCATTCTACTCCCCACTCCTGTCTGCCAGCTCTGGGGGCTGGGTACCCACAGAACAATTGGTCTCACTGTTAAAAACTGCAGCAAAGCAGGCATTAAGTACTTCAGCATTTTCCTCACCCTTTGTCACTATGTTTCCCCTCACATCCAATAAAGGATGGAGATTCTCTTCAGCCCTCCTTTCGCTGGTGATGTATTTATAGAAACAGTTTTATTGTCTTTTACAGCAGTAACCTGATTAAATTCTAGTTGGGCTTTGACCCTTTTAATTTTCTCCCTGTATAACCTCATGACATCCCTGTACAAATCCTGCATTGCCTGCTCCTTCTTCCAAAGGTCACAAACTCTCCATTTTCCCTGAATTCCAGCCAGAGCTCTCTGTTCAGCCAGGCCAGCCTTCCCTGCCTGCTTATCTTTTGGCATGTGGGGATGGTCTCCTCCTGTTCCCCTAAGATTTCCTGCTTCAAGAATGTCCAGCCTTCCTGGACCTCTTTGCCCCCTCCTTTGTCCCAAGCAACATTGCAACCAGAGTTAAAATTATAAATTCTAGTGAACAGAAATCATAGATTGGGAAGTTCTCTGAAGCTCTTGGACTGAACAAAGATTCTCAGGCCGCCTACAGACTGAACTACTCTGGTCATGAACCATTACCTTCCCAGCATGTGGTATGCCTATCAGCAGAAAAGTGGTAAAAAAGAACTGACTAACTTTATTTATTACATTTGTATTGCTTACAAAACCATTTACTTAATGGATGGGTATCATTAGCAGTCCAACCACAAAAAAAGAATACAATGATGTGTTACATAGGTTCATTAAAATAATATTTCAAAGCAATCATTAGAACAAGAAGCTAAAGATCCAAGAGACAGTAAGTTATCTGCAAATAAATGAGGCAGAACAAACATGTTTTGAAGTAAGTTAAGAAACATGTTTACAAATATATTGCACCATAAAGAAAGCAGGGTATGAAGCTTAGAGACTGCTGCTCATGCAAGTTATTAAATGAAACAAAAGTGGTAACTAGTTTTGAATCAAAGGTCCTCAGATCTGTGGTCAGCATGCTGTGCTAAGGAGCATGTGCCTGAACACAGGGCATACAGAAGCTCATAAAGCACAGTAAAGGTAAGGTTATGCACAAGAGTCCTTTGGACTAAAGGCAGAAAACTATAGACATTGTGACCCCCTCCTGTGTATAAAAAAAACCCAAGCCAAAACAAAAACAACAAAAAACTCCTACAATAAAAAAATACCCCCATACCATTGCAGGAGTAAAGAGCATTCTTATGCTCATAAGCTGCCACTGTGAAATAGAAGCATTTCCAGTACACCAGGCAAAGGAATGTGCTGCTGTGACAGTTGGGGAACTGCAAGTTTGCCTTATGGAAAATTCAGTCACAGAAACATGAAGGAAGGTTCTAGAGCATGATACTTATTTACTTAAATAGTTATTGAGAGGAAAGAGGAAAACAGAAATAGGGGGAAAAGATTTGTCAAAGCATAAAGGTAAAAGGCCGATACCAAAATCATGCTGGACAAATGCAACCAAGGGCAGAGTTATACTAGAAAAAGTTCAGAGAAGGACAAAGCACAAAAGTATAAAACCCACTCCATTTTAATATATTCCTCTTCTCTCTAAAAAGGGACAGTGATGGCAATGATGTTTTAGAAGAGTTTAGCCTAACTAGAGGGAAAAAATGTAAAGAGTATTAGCATAAAAGCCTCATTTCTGTACGTATTAAATGTTCTACCTGATTTTCATTGTTTTTCTGAATCTTTAATCCTTAAAAAAATGTAAACAATTGCTGCTGCCATGAAAGTAGAAGGACTAATAATCAGCCTATAATCAGCTGCTTAGAATTGTCAGCACCTTTAATTTTCTGGACCACCTTCTATCTAATGAAATTAAGAAAGCTGTCTTCCAGACATCAAAGCACAGAGCAGCTGATGGTCTGAGAGGAGCTCTTGTGCTCCCAAAACCACCTGTGCCACAAATGTTTTGTTATGGGCCAGCAGTCACACAACTGTGCCTGTGTCAAACAAGCAGCATGATAGAATGATTTAATAAAGAATAAACTGAAGGAGGGAGCAAAGAACATTACAGAAAGGCAGTAACAGCTCCTGAGTTGAAGCTCCAATCAATTCCTATTACAAAGCTCTCTTTTAGTAGTCTTATAATCAGACCTAGGTTGGAAAAGGTGCTCAGCTCAAAAAGTTGTCAGATTTATCCAACAGCAAAAGGGAAAGTTTAAACAGGCTTCAGTTGTAACCTGTTAAAATACTGTTGTGTTTTGAAAATGCCCACCACATTCCTTTGTCCCATTCTCTGCTTTAAAATAAAATAAAATTACCTTTCTCCAACACCCCTGCATCTTTCAGCCTTACATGGTACTTAGCACTCCTTGAGTAGATGAGAGCACTCAAGGATTATACATCACGATAAGCAACAGCAATTAATAGGAAGTCTATGTATTCTTGCTGTGGATAGTTTGGGTCATATCAGATACCTGGGAGTCTTACCACTTACTTTGGTAGGATTTTCTGCATGCATGAGTAGTCATTAGCTAGTGAAAAGTAATAAAAAGAGGAAAACAAGAATAAAAGAAGGGGGGAAGAAGCCCAACCACCCAAACCAGAAAAACAATTTTACAAGTAACAGAGACCTTCCTACAGAGTGAGCACAGAAATCTGTTCGGAGAGGGAGCATAAGTGTTCCTGAAACTCAGCTGTTTCTGTGCCCTAATGGCACAGGGGGTTAAGTGACAGGTTTCTACAAATAGCAGAACATAGATTCACTTAAAATTCCCAAACCGGAAACAGAATTGATGTTTTTAAGTCTAAACAAGAGATCTCTAAAATGCAGAGCCTGAGTTTAGGCAACGAGAATGTGTTCTGTGCACAGATGAAGCCTGAGTTTAAGATGCAGAAACGTTTCCCTTTCTGAAAATGTCATGACACTTGTAATAGTTCTGTATGAACCCGCACCAGCCCAGCAAATGAAACACTGATATTGACACCAGGCATGGAACAAGCAGGTTTTGTGGTCAAAACCAACCTATTGCATTGATTTGAAACCAATGAAGGTTTTCAGGGCAGATGCAGGCAAACCATCAGGCTGCCTGACATGTACAGCTATGGACAGTGCTCATGCACATGAAGGAAAGGCAGATCTGATGTTCCACCAGGGAATCATGGAGCAGTTTGGGTCGGAATGGATCTCCAGGGGTTATCTTATGCACCCCCACTCAATGTCCTTGTTCAAGCAAGGTCATCTACAGCAGGTTGGCCAGAACTGAGTGTGTCCAGGAGGTTTTTTAATATCTCCAAGCATGGAGACACTGCAGCCTCTCTGGCAGCCTGTTCCAGTGCTCAGTCAACCAGAAAGAAAAGCTGTTCTTCTGAGAGATGAATTCCCTAATCAATTCTCTTTCTTCTAAGAAATGAAAAACTTCTAAGGACTCAGCAAAACCAAGGGGAAAAAAAAGTAGGTTGACCCAAAGTTATCCAATATCACCAGCTTCTAAACTAGTGTAGAAACTTACTCAAAAAAACTTCTACAGCCTGGGAAGTTGTGTTTCTATTTTTATCTTACACCAAAACATCTGCTTAATCAAATAATAAATAATAAATGCTATATCTAATTTTTAATGGGAGGAGGCAATGAGGGAAGAGGTTATGGCATTTTACATTGCATTTAAGTAAATTTAAATGACTTACCAACAGAAGATAACATTAACTGGCCTAGAGAGAAACAATGCTGATTTTTTATTTTGTTGTCATATCCTTAAGTGTTTATTCAATATATCTCATTATTGGAAAACTCAGACTTGTTTAGCGCACCGAAATAGAAGCTGACAAAGAAATCTCAGTTGTTATAATACCTATACCATAAGGGATTGGGATGGGATAGAAAATGATAAAAGGAGGCACTGAGAATCATTGTTAAGAACAGTGGGGGAAAAAAAGACAAATGAGAATAAATCACTAAGTGGTTGTTTGTTTTTTGAGTATTAAAATACATCAGCCATGAATTGAACGTCTTAGGAAAACAGCAACCACAGCCAAGAAAAGAACTACATGATGCACCTGTTGGCCAGCAGATGCTCCAGGTGAGGGCAGTTCCTGCCTGGGGCGAGGAAAGCCCTGCTCAGCACAGCCAGGTTTGTGTGCAGCTGCCCAGGGCAATCCCCATCACACTCCAGACCTGATGTTCCTTGTCTCAGGACAACTCCTGAGTGCAACTGGGGCCTCAGCCTGTGCAAGAATGCCCAAGGGTCTCTGCATAAATAAACCAAGAAGAATATAAAACAGGCAAGTGACCCAGTTTGATCATGCCATTTTCACTGAGTCTGCCCTCGGGCTAATGCAGATTAATCTTTTTCTCTGAATAACAACATAATTAGAGAAAATAAATAAAGTTCTCAAGAATGTGTGGAGTGTCAGCACCTGCATATTTGCACGAATGGCAGCTTCTAGAGCTGCAAATCCAGGCCACTGTGTAACACAGGGCACAGTGACCTCTGTGCTCATCTCTGCCAAAGCAAGGACTGCATTCATTTGACAAAGGGAACTCTCAGACTGTAAAACACCATGAAAAACAGATGAGGAGAGTCACAAACTGGTTGATTAGTTACAGGCTTATTGCAGGAGAACAAATTCATATTTTTACATTAATTTACCTGTTACCTAAACAATAAACTAAAATTTTCTAAGCTTGGTAATACAAATATTATACAGAGTGTGCATTAGTAAAAGAGATACTTACCTATGACCTTTACTTGTGATAACAAGTGCTAGAGGATTACTCATCACACAAGAATCAGCCAATTTTTGCTCTTGCACTTTCAAGATCTACTTTATTCAAAGTATCTACAATTCTATTAACTGGCAAGCATTTAGGAGAAGACGGTGGCAATTGTACATCATATCAAGTATCAGAAATTCCTGACTATGACCTCAGATGACAGACTGAGCACTGTCTGCTGGTACCAGCAAGTACTACCCCTGTTTTTGTGCCATGAATATCTAGGGTAGGATTTTACCAGCTATTATGAAAAAAATTTGCTGGAACCCACCAATATTACACAAATTCTTCTATGGCTCATGTAAATTTAGGAATCAGACCAGTTTATCAAGCAAGGTGTATATCACTTTGATAGGATGAGGATTCTCATGAAATAAAATGCACTATTTTTTACATGCAGTTGTCATCCTGAAAAACTCATTAAACAGACAAATATCCATTAGATACTGGTTGGGTGGAGCCGAAAAACATGAAACAAATGTCAAAGTCTTTCCCATCACAACCATTACTGAAACTCAGACATGACTGAAAATAAAATAACACCCCCTCCTCCAAAATAAACCCAAAACAAAACACCACTTTCCCTGGGCATCCAAAATGAGGACATACAGGTAGTAAGGGGACTATGATAATTTACTTCCTGACTTAACAGTAATTCCAGCAGCATTTACAGCTTCTCAAATTCTTTTACTTTCCTAAGGAACAGCTACTGCTCTCATCCTGCCCTCTTTGACCAACACCCTAAATAATTCAGCTTGTCTAAAGAAAAGAGGGGAAACAAGAAAGGGAGAGTCACCCCCTTAGTTCTTCTAAACCCTTCTCTAAAATCTCACCTCCAGTGAACCCTCCACAAAACTAGTGCTGAAGAACTACACTAAACAGCTCTTTATTTATTGCTTCACTCATCCAGCGAGTGCTTAGAAAAATCCAATACTGAATTCATTAATAATATTAAAGCACTAAATTCTATGCTAAAGTTTACAGTTTCAATCAACCACAATTCAACAACATTAAATTAGTGCAGTGTCGTGGGTTACCAGCCCCCCCTGGGCTGAAATGGTCAGGCCCAGGTATAGTTCCGGAGAAAAAGCCAATCAAAAGTTATAGTAACGCCTCTGCTAATGACATATTTAAGAAAACGGAAGAGAAGGTGTGTGTCGCAGTAAGAAATTCAGCCGCCATGTGANTTAGTTCTTCTAAACCCTTCTCTAAAATCTCACCTCCAGTGAACCCTCCACAAAACTAGTGCTGAAGAACTACACTAAACAGCTCTTTATTTATTGCTTCACTCATCCAGCGAGTGCTTAGAAAAATCCAATACTGAATTCATTAATAATATTAAAGCACTAAATTCTATGCTAAAGTTTACAGTTTCAATCAACCACAATTCAACAACATTAAATTAGTGCAGCCACAGCAGGTGAGAATTAAAAATTATGGTTACTAAACAAGAAAAAAAAAACAGCTGGGTTTTTATTGTTGTTGTGGCACATCTCTAATATACTCCATAGCTTAGTATTGACCAGATTAAAAAATACTTATTTATAATTTTAATGCATGTTACTATGATATATACATCTAATGCCTACCTAATGAAAATATAACATTTTCAAAAGTATTGACCAACAAGAACACTCACATTGAGGTCAACAAAACCTTGAAGGCACTCAATACTATAAAAAAAGTCATGTGTGGATAAGTACCAGTATATGGAAGTAAATAAAATTTCAATTTTAAAAAAATTCTATCTTCAATATTTATTTTGATCTTCAGTTCTTGGGGATGACGACGAGATTAAATAATTTAAGGAAAAAAGTTAAAAGCAAATGATTAAAGCAAATGCAGATGAGAGTCTGTGATTTTCTACCAAAAAAAGAAGTGTTCTTTCCTCTGAAGGTGTGGAAACGAAAAGCACAGAAATGTTAAGTTTCAAAGAATTAATTTTGTATCACGTTTATGTAACAGCTACAGGAAACCTCAAGCCTCACAGGCAGAAGAATTACCATCTTAAGAAAAGAAAATCATTATAATGGAGAAAAACCCACAGCAGGTAACAACAGCAACCCCTTCTACCCTCAGGGTAAGGAGTGCTCCAGGCAGCACAGTTTGATCAGTTTTGGAAGCTCCTGAAACTCATTAACTTCTGCTGAAGATATGCTAAAAGGTAAAGGAATGGCCTGATTGTTACATGAAATAGAGAATTTCAGGAAAACAAAATCTTTCTACGCAAACTGGCAACAACATAATTCTGCCAGCATAGAAGAATGGGGATCCTCTTCCCTTGCTAAAAAAAACCCAACAAACAAAACACCAAAATTTTCAAATAATTCCACAACTGAATAGCAGATTCAGTGTAGGCCTGAAAGGATACAAAGTCCACAACTAGGCATAGATACCCAAAATTAAAACATTATTTATCTTTGAAAATAAATAAATAAAATTGTTGAAAGTTGACATGAAAAATTCTGGGAAAAAAACTCCTAACTAGTTTAGTCCTCTATCTTCAACAGAACAGCATGGATATTGTTTTATTATGAAATAATATAGTTTATGGGGGTTTGTCACTAGAGTTTTGGAGAGTTGTCTGGGCAGCAGAGAAAAGGGAAATGCCAAAATGGTGGAAGTTGTAAGCTGTGTGCAGCTGGATGTTGACTTATGTAAATATGAGACAGCAATTACAACCATGATCACACAAAATGGTTTGAATTTAAAATGGAGGAAATCAGATATATCTTCAAAGGACAGAATATCAGAGGAACTTACTAAACTTCATCAACTCAGACAAAAACAAGCGATAGGACATTCTCACACATCACAAGCCATGCACTTCTAAGTGCTATAAATAGCTCTATCCCAGGCAGAGACTGTTCACATGGATAAAGGCAACCAATTTCATTCCCCCTACCATGGGAAGTAACTGGAATTCAGCTGTGCTTATCTGGACAGCAGAGTTTGTCTTATATGCTATTAAAAGTCTGGTACATAAAAGTGAAACTATTAAAAATCAGAGCATCACTGACACAGAAAGTGTCAGTAAGACAGGAGGACTGTGCCACTGCAGCAAACCAATTTGGAGAAGTGAAACGCTCGATTTCCAGTTTCAGGCTGTTTTACTTGGCTGTGCATTGAACAGAAAACATGAAAAGCACAGAGAAGCAGACTACTGTCCTTGAAGGCTCTGATCCCCAAATGAATCAAGGTTTGCTTGCTGCATCTTCCAGGACAAGAACTATTTGATTGGAGATAGTTTCCTGTAATTAAATTTGTCACATAAACTTGAGTATCACGTATTCAAGAGCTGAAATTAGAGCTCCGTGGTTTGGCAGCAATGCTGTCTTTGAGAAACACCAAGGCACTTTATTTCAGAAGTAAAGAGTACACCCAGCAGCAAGAACAGACAGGGTGAAGTACTTCCATGTGCAAACACATACATGGTATACACACATGGGTATACATACACCTGAGGTACTCAGTATTTGTTGCAAGTTTCACTTCAACTTTACAGGTGACAACAAAGAAGAAAAAGAACTTTGTAGGCAAAACCACTCAACATGAACCTTCTGTGCCTCTCCTTTACTATGGATGTAAAATCTCCCTCACACAAGAGAAAGCTGAAGTGCCTGTCCAAGCTTTTCCACATCCCTTGTGGTGGCTTTAGGCTCTTTGCTTCAAAAGTGGGGATGTGATTTGGCCCAAGACAAACAAGTAGGACCTGCTTAGTTACACCACTCAGCTGTGACACCAGCCCATTCCTCCAGCAGTCAGCCAAAGCTCTTGGTCACAGCTCACACACTCATGTACAATACATGCAATCAATAAAACCCCTCCAGTGCCAGATCCTCAGAGCTCTTCCGCACGGAGGAAGAGCCCAACGGGGCAGAGTGGGGAGCTGGAAAGGAGCAAAGGTTCCAAAGAGCATTGTTACTATTACTGACTCCCAGAGACCTGTCTCAAGGTGTACCAAGAATTAATTACTCCACAAGGTACACAACTACAACATCCCTTGAAACTATGTGACATTTTTGGATAGTTCCCAGGCATTTCTGGCCAACAGGTGCCTGGTAGTTGCACAATTTTCTAATTAGTTCATGTGCTGTACTTCAAAACTAATTACCGAAATGGCTGGATTATAATGTTGCAGGGAGTCATTCATGTGCCACCTACCATTAAAGGGGAGGGAAATTTTTTGAAGGTTAATTAGCATTTTTAAAGTACTTTAGAGATTAAAAGCTTTAACTATATGCCTAATAAAAGAAGTAAAGGTAATACTTTCTATTCAGCGAATTCCTTTTTGCATTGAAAGTGAATTGCAAGGGTTGCTTTGAGTCCAAGAACATAAATTTTCATGTACAAGGGATTAAATCAACTCCCAACAGGATCGATCTGTTAGAGGGTGGAGACCTCCAGCAAGACACAAATTATCAGAGGTGACCACAGAATCCTGGTGTGAGAGGGGCTGGTGCTGGTTCCCAGACAGAGGTTTTATGCAACTAAAAGACAACGTTTCCCTGTAATGTGCCCTTGAAGAGGTCAAAAATATCAAACCATTATGAACAGACACCTTTTTAATTAAAATAATGAACAGATATTCTCCTCTTGGGTCATCTGGTGGCTCTTCTCGGCTCAGAAAACATCCACCTGCCTCTCTAAGAGGGGATCTATGTGAATCAATCTTTACCTGAATTTGCATCCTCGGCATTTTGCACTCTTCCTGCCTACTGTTAAGATTTTCAGAGGGACAGAGGATATTAAAAACTTTTTCTGTAATCAAAAAATTGTCTTCTTCAGACTTACATATAGTATATTTAATGAACTTATAATTGCTTTTTGTGAGCTTGGGAGAAAATATACAAGTCATTATTAAGCATACACATGTTTATTTTGTGTAAATTCTGCTTCTTCAAACAGTAATGGGGGGGAAGAGTGTTCATTAATTACAAAAACTGCATTGCAATTATTTGGTTCATATCATTACTATTTCTGCTGTAAATCCAAAATTGTCACTGACTTAGAAAGTTATTACTGTCATCAATAGAAAGATTATTTTAGTGCTACAGATGGTTGTCCTTTTATAGGCCATTTTAATGACTTGTTCTTATATAATCTGTCATGCATTATTTTGTTGTCATTATGAACTTTTTAAGTTTCATATCAATCCATTTTGATGTTTAGTAAACAGATGGTGTTATAAAAAAAAGGGAAAAGCATAATAATGACATTTAGTTCTCAAAAATATTCAAACAGCTACACATTTATTTTGTCAAATATGAAATCTATGTCATTTGTTTTGAAAAAAAAAATCTTAGCACAGAAACAAAATTATTCATAAGTTGTAAAGTCGAACAGCTTACAAAGCAGAACATGAAATCAACTGAAAGAAGGTTTTTCTGAAAGGAGGTTATTGAACTTCAAAAATGTTTGTCAATTAAGATACATTAAGACCTTATTTACTGTTCTCAGCATTCTTTTTTTCTTCTCCAAAGCACTACTGGCAAATAGGTGCAGTAATTGCTAAGTGATGTAGATAATTATTTAATACACAGGTGTGATTCAGGTCTGCTGCTCAAAATCTACTTGTAAATTGTGGTAATTACATGAGCACATCAATTTACAGAAAGTTTTGCTTTATCATTGTAATCTTTATGATTTTTTTTTGTTTAATCAGTGCACTGTTGTCAAACAGACACAAAGACTTGGAGAGCTGAGCACTACAGCAAACAAAATTGCATCTAAATGAACTAAGAGCTCAGAGGATTTTAAGTGACGTTCTACACTGGAACAACACAGTTCAATCTCAGTTCACCAGCATGAGCTTAAAAACCTTTCCCCCCACACATAACTTAAGGGATCCCTTAACTCCACACCTTCCATACCTGCACTGCAATATGGGCTTTGGTTATAGAATGATCTTCATTCCTCCTAATTTCGAACTGCAAACAAAAACTGCTTGTGGAGTTCATCTGATTAATCTCCAGTTTCTAACATTAAAGTGGCTAAACGAGAAACATTAGAATAATCATTAGACCACACCTCAGAGTCTTCCCAAGCTTTGACTATCTCCAAGGATGGGTATCTCACAGTCTCTCTAAGCCTCAGTTCCAGTTTGTAATCACTTCTACTGAGAAAGATGTTTTCACTGACATCAAGTAAAATTCCCTTTGCTGCTACTTGCCTGTTCCTGTCCTTTCAAGTTGCTCCTCTGAGAAGAGTCTGGCTTCCCCTTCTCTCCACAATTTGATGTGGTTTTGTGTTTATGATAAAATATCACAAGTACAATACAACTAATTAGTCTTTGTTAATTGTGTTACCTGTTTACAGCACGCTGCAGTGGAATAGGTATTATTGTTTATCTGCTTTCTTATCAAGCCAACAGATGTGTCCCAGCAGGAAGTTCCTTCTACAATATATACTTAGTATGGTTCCTGCAAAATGTGGATTTCTCTTGACACAGGAAAAACATTGAAAAGGAGGTGAAAAAAGGCATGATATAGATGAATTACTTTTGTCCAGGGAAATGAATAAAACCTGTCAATTTGTATAGTTGTCTCTAAGAGGGAAAGACAGAGTTACTAAATTCCCATTGCCCTAACAAGAATAAACATCTGTTGGTGCAGTAAGTGACAATGGGCATGACAGTGTTTGTATTCCTGGTATCTAAACTGGGAGAAAACTATCTCTGGTACAGCCTTGTTTAAGTCCTTGGAATTCCACCCAGTGTTTGATTTGATGCTGGTCATTAACAATAAGCTTAAGGAAGGGCTTTTAGCAAGGCTGATCTCATTCCATGTCTTCAACATGGAAAAATTAGAGTTGACTTGAACTCGGGGTGACTTCAGTTTTTTTTCAAATACATTTGGACTGGTACACTATCAATTTCTCATTAAACTGAACTCATTCAGGCAGTGATTGCAGAGAATGAAAGTAAGTTGAAAACTTTCTACCTTTTCTATTTCTGAAGCACTGAAGCCTCTCGTTTATTACAGAAGCCCAACTCCAATCCATCTCCAAGTGCAGGAGTATAGAAGTGAGTGAAAGCCACTGTGCCTGTGGCTACAGGCTTATATATAATGAATAACATTTAGTTTCTTAGACAAAATCAAGCTCTTTTAACAGATCAGTTACTCCCTGTTTCATCTCCACAGTCTCGCTCCATTTGCATGTCTGGTGTGGCAGTGGTTGTGCTTTAAATTAGTACAATCAACTGTTCACCAGGAAAAAGGAAATACTGAACTGTCTTTAACATGATGAGAGGGTTGGATGAAAGACATCTCAGGGCCAAGCTTTTTGTTACATCATTGATGGCTTTAACCTGAAATAATACTGTCTGTAAACATATTTGTTTCAAAACACACTCGCTGTTCCCGTGTTTTATCTGAGCTATACAGAGTGTCACAGATCCAGCACACTCTGGGCCATTGTAGGAGGCTAAAACAAGACTCATATTCCCTTGTCTACGGCTGGAAGAGGCTGAATATGTCACAGTCAAAGAACTACAAATGGTTTATCGGAATAGACACTTCTTTAGGCTGCCACACGCAGTAGTATCTCCTGAAAGGCAGCCAAGCCACAGTCAAAAATCACATCCCCAGCATCAGACTGGATGGTTATGAGAACCAAGGGATTACTGTGTACAGCTCATCACTCCCCCAAGAGCCTCAGCTCCCCAGAGGCTCAAGAAATGCCTCAGTCAGGGATGCAATCATAGCTTAATGATCAGAGGGCTGGAACACCTCTCCTATGAAAACAGGATGGCAGATTTGGGTTTCTTTTGTGGGAAGAAGGGAAACATTATTCCAGTAGTTGAAGGATGCTTATAAGAAAGATGGAGAGATTTTTGACTGGGGCTTGGAGTGATAGGACAAGGGATTAGTTTTAAACTAAAATAGCTAGATTTAGACCAGATATAAGGAAGACATCTTTATGCTGAGGGTGAGGCACTGGAACTTCACCGTTAACTTTTAGAGCTATGTTTAAAAAAATAAAAAATAAAAAGAAATACCACAGAGTGTGCAGAGTTGTTGCTGCTGTCTGAAGCAATTCAGTACAATTTCACAGAAAGGTTAAACAAATTCTGCTGGATGCTTGATTTAATTCTGTACCAGAGATAATGAGACCACCTTGCCTGTCTGTAATTTTCCATTATTATTTAACAACTTCTCTGGCAGGTCTGTCTATAAATATTCCTGCTTTCCATAATTCTGTGACTTTCACAGCCAAATCCATTAACCAGCTTTCTCCCCCCAATGACTGCACATAGAAGCATCATTTGGGGTCTGAAAGTTGTTTTATTAGGAGAGGTTTAAAACACACAGAAATTGCAGAGAAATATAATACAAAAAAGAGCTAGGACTGCATAAAAATTAAACCAGTTTTTGGATGTGCTTTTTGCCACTCTAGCACTTCCATCAGTGAGAAATGCTCTTCTCACACATCAATCCAAAGGCATGGAGCAAAATATGGTTTGGGTTTTCAGCAACTCTTGTCCTTAATTTCAGTGCTCTCTCTTTCTCTTCCTCTTTTTGCATCTTTATTTTCAGACAGAATGAGGGGTGTGAATGCCTGAAATACAGACTGTTCTCTAACACTCTGTCCCTTAGGAGATGCTGACACAGCTCAGTATCAGAATTCCATGAAGCCTAGAAAACTTTTCCAAAGGAAACACCACAGGAACATTTTCAAAAACAACATTTTCCTTGGCTTTTCTTTTTTGGAAACAAATTAATAACTTCACCTAAATTTTGCAATATAATCAACAAAAAAAGGGCAAATGTGATGGAACCATTCAGCCTAAGATCTAAAATGTACTGTATTCAGAGCATAGCCCTGAAGATAATACCTGGAAGAACTACAAGGCAAATGAAAACAAGATGTTTGAATGGGATGGTTTGGATATCTCTACATCAGTGCCATGTACAAAATGGCAATTTGTAATTTTAGAACTGTTTTGAATGATATTTGCAGAGCTAGGAGCCCATGATGTGAAGCTGGTCACAAGTTTCTGTTTAATAAATATTGAGTTCCTACTCCACGTGGATTTTGCTACCTCAAAGCAATTTTAAAACACATCAATCAAATCCCTGTGAATCAGCAAAAGCAGATGCTGCTGTTACAGGCAATATCACCTGAAGTTTCATTTTCCACAGTGCTCAGTTAATGTAAAATGCATAGGAAATCCTTGGAGTGGAGACTGGGTCCTGGGATTCCTGCCTATAACTTATTTCCCTTAAGTTCCTCAATCTCTAGGCTGTGGCATCTGTCTACCCCTTTCCTCATTCTGACTGACTGAAGCTTGAACATGTTCATAAATGTATAAATACACCCTCACTTTTTTCCTTTGCATAAGGCATGGATAACCTGAGAGGATGAAACAGAGAGCCTGTCCTGAAACATGAGAGCTGAGGATGGATCAACTTGATCAAGACTGACATCCCAAGGGAGCCCTTCTTCACGTGCTGTGTGGAGGAGGCACCACTGCTATCCCCCTTTCAAATTTGCTTTCCAAGAAAGGGACATTCTTAGTTCAGCTTTTGATGATGAGGGTGCCCAAATTCCAGAGGTTGGACAGAGTGCTACTCTGTCAGAAGTACTCTATCCCACACCTGAGATAATGTCCAAGTTCCCAGAGTAGGATTTAAACAACACTTATTCCTCAGTGCTCAACAGGAACAAGCTCAGGTCACAAAGACAGTGGCTGCCATATCCCCCTCTCCCACACTTCACACTGCAGGAGCCCAAACATCAACTCAGCATCAACTCCGAAGGCCAGTTATGCACTGTGACAACTCAGCATCCCAAGGTCCAAGTCACTCTGCAGGTTCAGTCAACAGGGCACTGTAACAGCAGCTACTCTCCTTTCCCGCATGTTTGGAAGAACTATTATGGAAAAGAATTGGGTAACCCCACATACCATGAATATGTAAATCAAATCTTAAGTGGCAGAAGTGTATTGTGCCTTTAAGGCACAGAGTAACTACAGGCCATAAACCACTGTTGGCTCACACACAGATCTCCCACTGCTGTCAGTGGGAATCTCAAACGCAGACTGAGATCTCTCTGTACGCCCCTGAGAGTATTTATTCAAATAAGAAATTTAAATGACTGGTAGAGCTATAGGAAAAGAAAAAAAAAAAAAAAGACAAAACCAAATCCTACTGCCTTTAAAATGGGTAAATGAAAATCATGGTGTATGCCAATTATATCTCAAATTTCTTTTTTGATTTCATGAAAACATAGGCTTAATGTTTCCAGCTTTCCTTTCTCTCTCCCAGAAGCCACACTCTGGCTGTGGAAATGAAGAATCCCTCTGAGAACAGCACAATTTTACTTTGGGCCAAGTGTCTGATTTTGCCAACAGTGAAATTTTACTTATTTAACACTAAGAAAAATGTGCAATGACAGATTTGTCTCTTTTCCATATCAGATTCAGCTCACTAAATTTTATCAATTCTTAGCATTGTCATGAAGAATTTACCCTCCAGTGGGGGAAACCCAAAATAACCAAATCAAAACCCAACAAGATAAACCAAAACAAAAGGAATTACAAAACCATAGCACATATATCTCCTACTGAAGTCAGTTTTGCATGTCACAGCATAATTTTACTTTCATCAAGGACAGTTTTCCCTTTCATGCAATGGGAGTTAAGCAATTTGCCAGCTAATACTGCCATCTAGAAAAGTGAATGATTGCTAATAGGATAAAATCTTCTCCAATGTAGACTTGGGGACTACAGGCCAATCAATTAGACCTTAGTGGGGAATTACTGAGAGAGTAATGAGTATTTGCTCTCTGTAAGGATGTCTTTATAAGTAGATGTGATCCAGAAAATGTAAGCTAAGAGCGAGCAAATTACTCCATGTGCGTATGTGTGTCTAAGTAAAACAAGGATAAACCTAAAGCTAATGGGTATTTAAGGAACTCCAGCTCTGTGTTGCCAAGACAAACCCACCCTATTCTTCAATGGCAGGTCAAGGAGCAGTTGTGGGAATTCAAAATCTCTCAACTAAATTACTTGAATCGATAGGAGTGAATGCAGAAAGAGGGTAACTACTGACCACAGCATGCTCACTCCTAACTAAGAGTGTGCTCTACTAAATACTACCTCTAAATTACACAAAGTGTGAGAAAATTCACTGTGAGCTTGATCAGTGTGAGCTACAACAGCAATAAACTGCTCAGAAAGTCTGTCACTATATCAAGAGCAAGATATTGTTCATTTGTCTATAGCAGTACAGTGAGATTTGTCTGTACTAAATCAGTAATTATACAGTAAGTATACAACTCTTTCAAACAAGTAATAACTTAGAAAGAAAACTGCCTTTCAAAAATCACAGAGCAAAATGCAAAAACTCAAACTGTTCTATTAACTGTTGATATTATTTCCAGAATTATATATATATACTAGCTTTTGTTCATCCTTAAAATGCATATACAGGAAGAATGGTCTAGTGTTACAAATATTAGTGAGCAGTCAGGTCAAATAATCTGGCAGTGGTGGAAAAAGCTGATATTGAAGCTTATATCAAAGATTTACAAAACACCAAAATTCCTAGTGCATATTTTGGAACTAAAAATGCTTCCAACAGTTTTGGTTTGCCCCTATCCTTACCCTGTATTTTGTGCATGTCACAGAAGAGACAAAAGGTGACAACACACTTCTCCTCACTTTCCTGCCGTCAGCTTCAGAGACCTGGAAACTGGGATATTACCTCTCACCTTGGAATCAAATTTTGCCTTTCAATTTAGGAGTCAGAGGCTCCTTCAGATGGCACAGAATTTGAAGGAAACATCTGTTCTTTTCTGCAACAAGTAGGAAAAAGTAGAGCAGGAAACCAGCAAACAAAAGCCTGAACAGAACGAGTCAGAACTTAAGATTTGTACTTATGGAAGTCGTGATATGGAGGCAATTGCATCTGTTTATCAAGTTATTCCCATGTTAGGAAAAAAGCTTGTATAAATATACATGCAACCTGCTGCCTCAAACATGGATACTATCATGAAGGAACATGTCTTGAAATAATTATTTGAAAACAATTTTTTTCCTCAAAATCTCATACAAAAGATTATTAAGGAAACTAAGTACCAAGGAATGAGAAGTGAAATATGATCTTTGGTCAAAATTTGTCTAAAAAAGTACAGACATTAATTCAGATGACACTAATTAAGACAAAAGCAAGAGGTCATAAAATGTAGCACAGATATTCCTAATGCATTCTTCTTATTAAAGAAGAACAATGAATTTTAAATAGTTGGAAGATAACTTTCCCAGACACTCAGTCCCTCTCCCCTCACCCATGGCATGAGAAGCTTGTAAAAGATAAAGTCTCAAGAATTTGATACAGCAACTTGATAGAAAGAAGAAACAGAGGAGGTATTTCTAAAGCTCATAGGCAAGGGCAGTATGAAGAGGGAGAACTGCATGTGCCCACATTCCAAGGGCTGTACTCCAGTCACAGTGCTAGAGGTTTTTTCCCCAACCTCTCCCAAGAACCATGTCAGTCCATGATATTATAGAAAGTGAATTGTTTCAGTTTCCTTTCTGCATTTGATTCTCAGCACTGCTAGAGAAACAGGATAATGGACACGACAGACCAGTAACGTGATGCTGTAAAGCAATTCTTCCATTCCCAAGATACATTACAAGGATTTGTTAGTTCTTCAGTGAAGCAGGGAAAGGACAATTTGTTTATCAGACTTCACACTGCCATGACTGATTAACAATTAATACATACAAGAGAAAAGAGACAACACTACACACTGAACAGGAGAGATGTTTCTGATACCAGTTTGGCAACTCAGTATCTTTCATTTCTAAGAGATAGTGAGAAATAACATATTAATCATTTGGAATGCAGAATATATTATTTTAGCACTGTGATCCCTGGACAAACCTCAAAGCACTTAAACTTCATGTAAACTCCTCTCTGAGAGCAAGCATAACCCAAACTGTCTTGCAAGGGAAGATAAAATGTATCAACTGTTTTCTTGGATGACTTCTACATCTCTCAAACCCTTGCTCTCCTGAAACTATTTCTAATAGTTCAATTACAGTTCTTAGATCCACACTGTGAAAATAAAAACTCAAAGACAGAGGATGCAAATAGGCTGCAAAAAATATTTTAGCTACAGGAAATCTACTTGTGCAAGAGAACACACTGTTTGAAAGTCCAGATACTTTTCAAGACTTGTCTTCAATCAGAATGCATAAAGATACTTTTACTTAAGAACAGAAGTAGAACTATCATGTTGAAGCTCAAAGCACATGAGAGCTCAAAGCACAATACCATCTCCATTACTAGAACCATCAAATGTAAACAAGGTAAGACAGAACCACAAGTGACCTATCACTCACCTACCAGAACAAATTAATTACCCCTTGGCATAAGTATCATTTTTACCTACAGAGTCTGGCTTATAATGAGGTCTTTACTATGCAACTGTATTTCAAGTAATTGTCATTTGAAGTAAACATGTTTTAATTACTGTCACTTTTTTTCATTATTCATTCTCAAGCCTACAATACCTCTCAGGGCTTAATGGATTGTCATCTCCTGCTACTTGGATGTGGTAACATATGTCCCCGTTTATTTCACCCAGAAACTAATTAAAATACCCAGACTATGCAATGAATTTAGGGTAATTCTGATGGTGGTGATGGCAGTTGCCCATCCTAACAAGCCTTCAGAGCTTTTACTTGCTTCTCTGAATACTTTCATGGTGCTTTGTAAGTGGAAGTAAGGTGCTGCTGATGAAGTGACATTTGCCACAAGCACCAGCACTTTGAAGAGTATCCAAGGAACAAAAGGAAATCAATGTAATTGCCACATGTGAACTTTAAATTTTTATTCAATTATATGACACAGAATAGCATATTGAGAATAAGTTCACCAGTGGAGAGAAAAAAAAGAGTGCATTCTGGAAACAAATACCACCCTTTCTCATATATAACTCTTAATACCCTTAAAAGAAGGCAAATAACTTCATACAGTTAAATAAAAGCTCCTTACTTATGTGTTGAGACATGTTACTTATGCTGTTTATCACCATTAAAAGTGGTCCATCAAGAATCTGAAGGCCAGTTCATTCTACTACTCAAGGATGCTCTTAAAATGTTTCCTATTTGCATACAAACGAGGTATCTTAAATGTTAAAGTAGATGCCATATTCTCAGCAAACAGCTGTGGAATCTACTTTGTCCAGCAGTGCTTCATCAATTCCTAATAGATGTTTTCCTGGAGCCCTGCAGGGAAAGCAACAACTGGGGAGTAGTGTTCAGAAATGTGCCAAACATCTAACCTTTATATAAATAAAGCGGTAATTCTGATAAAAGCACCTTCATAACACGTGTAAAAATGAAAGTTAAAAATAAAACGTAAAAGGGAGAATAGCAGGAGCAAGCAAAGGAAAAGAGTGGAAAAGATAGAGTGGCCTGGCTCATGTCTACTTTAACCCCACTGACTACAGGGTCTGTACATCAGAGATGATACCAGATACATCCTGCTCTTGGAGCCATTAGTGCTGTTTCAAAGGTAGTCATCAGCACAGTGAATCACATTTGACTCCTTTCCAACATCTCTCTTCTGAATGGAGACATTAAAATTGCATTGCCTGCAGAAAATAAATGCACACACCTTATTGGTAGAAATTCTGATCAGCACTACGAAATCAAAGATTAATATTTTTAATCTCATTAAAAAAACTCAGTGACTTGTTTCTCTAAGCCAAATACACCTCTCATTTTCTTAACCTGACACACAGAGAATTGTCTGCCTGAAAGTCAAGTTTTGAAATTAGCATCTGTCTGTTTTTACCTATCAAATACAATCACACTGGGTACGGCTGAAACTTTTATTGCTCTCCTGACAGACACCTGGAGCCAGTGTTGTCATTGCTCCTTTTTGTTAGCAGTGAGGAAGTGAATGAGATGGACAGTTCTTCAGCAAAATGTTGAACAAAAAGCAGACTAAAGCCTTTTACAAGGGCGTCACCTTTTGCAATGCAAAAAGATTCTTTTTGTTTGACTTCCTAGCACTGTCATATTTAGCAGCTCACCTTCCCCCTTCTCAGGCAGTTTTTCCCTGTGATGAACCTACATTGTGAAGGAGACTAAGATAATCCCCAAAAAGCAGAGAGAGGAATTCAGGTCAGGTTGTGGAGGTGAGGTAAAGGGGAGACTGTGCCTGTTACAGGCATTAACAGGTCCTGGAGCAGCACGGGCAGGAGCCGAAACCCTGCTGCACTTCTGAGGAGAGCACACGAGATCCTTCTTCAGTTCCAGGGTCACTGGGGCAGTGGTCAATGCTCTCACTTCACCTTCTGCTCTTTCTGGGACAACCACTATCCGAGAATTACTCTGAGCAAGGCCCTGTGTTAGTACAGGAAGCTAATAAAACATTCTTTGTCCATTTGAAACTGGACTGTATTCATTCTTGATAAAGGCACACTGGCACCACTTCTAGGTTGGTGGGCAGCTTTATGAGCTGAAGAGTTGATGGTAACTCTGGTCCTGTTAGAACACCCTTAGCCTGTGCCAAATCCACTGTATTGACTTCTGTGATGATATTAAAAACATGTCTGTAGCATCTAAAAGGGTTCAGCCAAGCCTCTCTTAGTTTCTGTGCTGGAGAGTTAATGCCAGCAATGTACAGCCAGGATCATGATACCTTGCACAGTGTGAGCACACCATGGAATAACACAGCAAAATGGCCAACAATGTTTTGAAACTGTCCAGAGAAAAATTAATTGATTCTTGACTATATCCTAATGCTAATCATTGCTGCCTCTCCAAGTGATAAGAAATATTTGCTTTTCTTCATCAGAAAGGGACAGTGGCTGCTGGATCCAGCATGAATTATTTCTTTCATATCCTTGGAAACATACTATCCAGCCTTAATTAAAAGAGATGTCCAAAAGAATAGCAAACCACTCTTAATGGAAAAAGGACATTCTGGCTTTCAATAGTAAGGAAAATAGAATGCATTTGTTTACTTCCCTTGATATTATATAAGTCAGGAAAGGTCTGCTCTCCATATCTCACCTGCCAAAGCTTTTGATTTGGTCTATTCTGCAGTATTGTACTTCCAGCAAAGATCATGGGCTGTAACACACCAGCTTTCTCTTACAACATTTTTCTTTGTCCTCTGTACCTACATTTAATACAAGACATTATTTAGAAAGAAGAAGAAAAAATATCAGGAAAAGGGATTCTCCAAGGCCTCAGCATCCAGAAGGATGGGCAGCAACCCCTCCACAGTAAAGACGAGACCAGGAACAGACTTGTGTTCATACATCACCCACTAATTTCACTAAATTGGAAAATTCTAACAAGACCCTTGGGAAGCCTCAGAGGAGGAAGAAGAAACAAGGTACAGAGTGCTGCAAGTTACACATCACTGAACACGTCACAATGGTGTCATATGAACCACATTCATATCTGGGTGAGAAGGGAGGTAAGAAATAATTACTGCAGTGCTGATAAACAAAGAATCTGAAAGCTGCCAGTTAGGAGCAATTACTCAAACAAGACTCCTCGAGCAGCCTTGTATCAACAGTAAGAAGAATATCTCCTTTTACATTAAGTACATATTAATGCAGACTTTTATTTGAGAAAGTGGATTTAACTGAGCACAAGTTGAAACCCAGCATTAAATATGGTTCAAAAACTGTTATTTCTAAACCAGCAAAGAATGTTAATACACAGGAAAATAAATTTTAGGTAAATTTTAATACAGTAATAAGGTAGCAAATAACACTTGTAACAAACACATAGGAAAAATAACACTTAATTTCCTTGTACTATTCCTATGACACAGCTCAGGAGTAGAGCATAATTACACTCCTATCCACTGCCTAATCATAACCTAGGTATTCCAGCAACAAAGGTGATGCATCTCTTCACTTAGTACACAGACAAAAAAACATCAATGGGCAAAGCCACACTTGTTTAGAAACAGGGTAAGACAGGCTGGGTGTTGCTTTGAAGCTGTACTGTCCCAGTGACTTCTAGCAATAGTTATTCTACATGTCTGTGATCATATGTGCCAGCTTTAAGGTTAAAACTTAGGAGATGCCATTTAAAAGAAAGGCAAACCTCTCTTCTGAGATGGTTCCTGCTTCCTCAGGATGTCAAATCAGGTCCTGTGCAGGTTTTCAGTTGTAACACGTGCCCCAACGCTTTTCCCCATCACAGACACACAGTGATGACCTCTCTCTATATTGCCCTCCTTCCATTTCACACAATCCCAAAATGTACTTTTAGATTAGAAAAATTAGTGAGCAGCCTCTTCAAGAAAACTGCTCCTAGGAGAGCAAGTCTATCAAATCTTGTATCTTGTTTTTCTAACCTGTTAGGAGACTTAGCACCCAGTAACTATTCTTCACCAAAGCAAATCCACACAGACATATTTTCCAGTATCTTATCAAATATCCATAAAATCTCCCAAGCAACTTTCGGCTTCACTTTTCTGGCTACAGTTGACTATGTTTCCACTGAACATTGAACAAAGGACAAATAAAATGAGTCAACTTGGAAGAAACTTGGGAAAAATACAGCTGATCCTCTTAAAGCCATGATCCAACTCCAAGAATTTTTCTTTTTTTAACAAACAAGAAAATGTAACCTGCTTGACACTGGGGATATGGTTTCCTGAAATCCATTCCAATTGCTGCAATTAAATGTGGCACATAAGCCAAGAACACAGAATTAGTTAGATTATATGTGACACACATGAACAAGCTTAACCTTGAAAAACATTAATAGCAAACTATCCCTTTGCAAAGATAAGATTGGTGAGGTTAGATAATTTCTGCTGTCAATGTGCTTTCCTTAAAAATTGGTCACAGCTGGAGTCCCTTCCAGTTTCTTTCCATTCAAAATGCTTTGAAGGATGTTGCCAGAAAGAGAAGCATGCACAGGTCATGCTGCCCAAACTTCTCAACATGGATATTACACACCTTGAATTTTCTTAACAGAACAGATCCTCCCCCACGATCCACAGTGAGTTGCTATAATTAAATGTAATTAAGTATTTGAGGCTAATTCCAAGAAAGATGGGTGCAGTTTTCCAAGTTCATGGGAATGCCTGCACTTGTAGACATGACAAAGCCCACCAAGTAAATATTTCATCTTCAAAATGTTTACTCTGTGTGAGCAAAACATCACACCTCTTAGGTAGTGTGTTTGGGATAGAAAGCTCTTCAAACCACAGGCTTCAGGACAGCTTTTTGAATCCCACTCTGTTGCCCCAGCATTGGCAGCAGCAAAGTACAACTCAAGGATTTTAATTTGAGTGTGCTGCTGCAAAACACCACCCCTGCTTGTGCTTACTACAAATATTCCAAAACAACTGCAAACAGACATTTGTTAATCCCACATGAGAAATGCCCTCCTTCCTTGTGAGGCTGTTCTCAAGAGCTAAGTGTTACTGTAGCAAAGACAAAACCTATTTCATTTCTTTTCCCCAGACAATTGCCATCAAACAGGGACTTTCTGAAACATATTACAGCTTGTCTCACAGACATCTGGAGCCAGGGCTGCCACAGACTCTCCGCTGCTCAGAAGAAAAGTGAAAAAGACAGACAGCACTTCCAAATAAATCAATCGCATTTATTAGCTCCTTCTGCTGATGTTTTGGGGAAGGAAGGAAGAAAGGGAAGAAAGAAGAGAGGAAGAGGTTTTTAGCATTAAAGGTCTTATTTTTGTTGCTGTTTAAAATTCCTATTAGTTCTAGTCAGATCAATGGCATTATGCATTTTCCAATAATTTGTCTGAGATAAAACTAGAGCTATAAAAGCCTCAGGATTTACTAAGGACATCTATTTCCCTTCTAAGAGCTAAATAAAACCAGAAAGAGAAGTAGATTCAATTTGAGCCCAGCATAGTTGGGTATACAGTTGAATTTCCACACAGAGAAAGCAAGTATGACCCTCAAATTTGCCTTGAAGAAGTTCAAAAGTCAAAACATTTGCTGCACAGATTTAAGAGTATAATTTGTAAGAGTTCACACATTGCTCCACACTGTCACCTTCAAAGCACAACTGATATTCAGGCATTTTAGGAAATGTACTGCAGTAGCTGCAATGTGCTGGAAATCGGATTTTTTTTCCACCTAATATCCTAACATTCATAAAGAATGGATCATTAGAGAGAGCAAATACAAACTCTTACAATAATTTTTTTTAAAATCTTCTTGGATCGGAAGAATGTGTCAGGCTTCACACAGAAGGCTGGAATACCACATCCTGTTTGTCAAACCCAAATGAATTCCTCTAGCAACTCTTCTGGACAGCAAAATAAAACTGATAAGCTGTCAGAATACTGGAGCCTTCTGAGCTATATGCAATTGCATTGTCTCATTTCTCTTAAAATAATGCTTGTCAGCACAATTAAACGCAGAACTAGAACAGCCAATTCATTAGATTCAGTTTTCCCTTACACTACCATAAATTGGGAGAGATGAAGTGAAATACACTGAGTTAATTCCCAATTTGTTCTGATGACAATCAGAATCTGGCTTAAATATGATCATCTGCTAAAATACGTGAACTATGAATTTCAAAACAAAACAAAGTCTCTTCCTACAGAAGGCGACTGTGAAAACAGATGTCTCTGCTGTAAGAATGTTCAGTTTGATGCTATTATAAGAATTATAAAAACCAAGATCCATGGAAACTTCCTTCCTGTTGGAAAATATAATATGGTTCACTTCACTAAAACAAACAAAGTCTGTCATATAAAAAAAGGCCAAACAAACCTACGCTACTGTTGCATCATTAACAGTAGTTCCTACATTTCAAATTTCAGTTGCTCTTCTCACAACCTGAACAAGGTCTCAAAATACTGAAGTAATATTTAAAAATATTTATGATTCTGCTTGGTTTTAAAAGCAAATCACTTTAAAAGTGATTTGGCAGATGAGTGGGAGCGGAATGGGAACCCAAGAAATCAGAATACTGTAAACTCGTCTTTTGAGCACAAATACGGAGAACGTGGTGTGGGGACAATGCTGCTGTGGGTGTTGTACTAACCACTGAAAAAGGCTACACTCAGTTCCATACAACTGTGTAGGAAAGAGGCAGAGAACTTCTGAGGCTGCAGACATTGAGTTCAAAGCAGTCCCAAAAACCAGTCTGAAACAAATCCTGCAATGTCAAAGATCATTAGTAACATCAACATACTAAATAGCAAATAAAAAAAATGAGTGGAGGCATTTTGTTGATATGTACAACACTCATCAGCATCCTCTGTTACCAAACACAATGAATTCCAAGTAGGCTCAGTAACATGGTCTGAGCTACCTCCGATTTTCCTCCATCAAGCTCTGTGGATTCTCAAGTCTGGCTGAAGCACCACAACTATTATTTACCCTCTCCAATATTTCACAGGCAGATTCCTCTCCCAAAAGGCTTTCCAAAATAAGCTTTTATGTCTTTATCTTGGCTTTGAAGCTGACACCTGTCAGATGCACATCAACATGCAGACAGAAAATAAGAGCCTTTTGCTCAGCCCCAGTTTAATTGAAAAGGATTCCTTTCCAAAGTCTCAGGAGCAGCATTCTGACTCCTTCTCTGTAGCAGAAGCTAGAAAACTTGTTGCTAACTAAGTCTGGGGTTTTCACTGCTTCCAACTGTCTGTCAGATGTTCAATATAATCAAGGCCATGCAGATGTTTTAGATGGGACCATACAAATCAGCACACACTCCTACCATAGCTGGGGGAGGGACTGGGACTTGGTTTACACAATGCACAGTGCAGAAACTGTTACCTTTAGAAAAAAAACTTTGAATCTTCACAGGCAGATGACTCAACTTCAGTAACTAAAATTCATTATTTGCAGCAACAGATACTGGTTGAGAAAAAGAAAGTGATTTTTTTGGCTGATTGATCTCTGCATTCATGTCTACATATAGAGAGATCACATCAACAATTCACACAAACTTATACAGGCTTATACAGTGCTGTAACTGTTGAATGAAACAGCATAGTCAATTTATAGTTTTATATAAACAAATTTGTATTTAATTTATACTAATACTAATTTATACTTTGTTGCTCCTTTGAGCCATTTAATAATACTGCACACACATCCATATCATTTCTACTGTGTCCATTACATAATACTCAAAAAGATATCAAAGTCATACTAATGAAAGCTATAATAGAAGTCAAAGTCTTCTGGAGAAACTTGCAGAAGTCTGCAAAGCTCTGTCTTTGCTGCTAAAAAGAATCTGAAGATGATAAAACAGAGCTATAGCTGAATAAAAAATACAGCATTAAATATTCCATTCTATCTGCAAGTTAATTGGCAGCAACAACTGGACAACAAAAACTACTCTCTGGAGCCTACGTGGCTTCCAGTGATACAACACACAGCAGCATCCAACTTCAAAGAGACCATGTATTTTCATGTATGAAATGAGATGAACAATATACTCTGACATTACTTACAAAAGCAATTTCACTATTTCACAGGAAGACAGAAATCACACAATCTGTTGTTAAAGAGCTCTGAGATCAACTGAAAATTCAAGCGCAAAATATCTGAAAAAGGAAAGAAAATGGCAGTGGGGACTAATCATTTAAGGCTTGCTGAAGAACCAGGGACCTATGAATTACTAAAACCTACTTTATTTAACAAAAGCATTTGTAGAAAAGACATTGCTGAGGGGAAAAAGCCATTCAAACACTTTTCAGACATTTCCAGGAAGTGATTTATCTATTGGAGCAAAGGTTAAGAGCTCAGAGGAGTAGACAGGTTAATTTTGAATGCAGGAAAGGAATCCACAGGGCCTGTACCATATATGTTGGCAAAAATAACATCAAGGGGGAGATCCTAACTTTTGACATTTAATTTCTTTTTTATTTATATTCAGAGGAGAGACAAAATGCAAAAATTTAATTTTGTGCTGTCTGAAAGTTAAAGGTGCCTTACTAGCACAGCCAAAGGAAGGCATAGTTATCCAGATGGCTTAAGATGGCAAACAGTTAAGCAGAACCATAATCCTCCCTAAGGTCAAACAGGGCAAGGCAGAAGAGATGAACAAGGTCTCAAGAAAGGTAAAAATTCATCCAGCAGCTCTACAAATTGTTACTTGCAATAATGGCCCAGGTTAATATCACACTTATGAGACTACATGCAATTTCCCAGAGGGTCTTGTAGATCACAGCACTACAAATCAGGGGTTTTAAAATTAAATTTGGCAAGTAATAAGTCCTTAATAGGCTATAATCACTTTTCATACTTTTGAGGATAGGGGAAGAGAAAAGAAATATCAAATACCCACGTTTGAGATATGGCTACTTTGGATTATGGTTATTTTGCATGTATATTAAAAACTTTCTCAAAAGGATTTTACCATGCCTTTAGTGCACATAATAGACAGGAGTGGTTCCCATTAGGAAAAACTATATGTCCTTAATAAAAACATATAGAAAGGTATATCCCTAATAAAACAGCCAAGCACCACTCAATACTGGCAACCTTTTAGTAGACAAAATTACACATCAGATACTTGACACACCTGTTCCTTCATAGAAAAAAAGTCACAGATTCTCTTGTCTCCTGGCTCTGATTCTGGCCCTCCATCACCCACACTTGGATGCTTTCTTCCCAATCCCAGGTTATAAGCTGGTCTACATTCCTCTCCTGATTTTCTCCAGACTCCACTCACCTAAAATTTGCCATCTATGTGATCCCTCTTCCCTTGCCAGCACCACTGCTGATTGTATTCCATTTCCCTCCTGCTCTCCCTGTAGCCTTGTGATATCTTCATCTCCCTCATTCTGAATTCCTATGTCATTATTCCAGGCTTGTTTCTCGCCTCACTTCTCACTTTATGTTATATCAATTCTACTGAGCTTTTCCTGACTTCCTGGGTGATATTCTAAATCCCCTGAGCTCAGTGGGAACTGCCTGCTGAGTCCCTTGGATCGGAATTTTACTTTTCATGTAAGGAAATATCACAGTGGGTTTTCTAATCCCCACTCTCACTTCAGGGATCTGTGATCAAAATCCCAGATTTTAAACCCTATATAAATGAGAGCACTATTATCTGTCACATCAGCCAAAAGACACAAGCCAAACACTGCCAATGGTAGAAAGTGTTGCTATTTCCTCTTCCAGGAACACTAGTTACACACTTGGAATCATCCACTTGCAATAAACATACTTATCCTATGCAGAATGCGAATTATTATTGGATTTACAAGTCCATGCTGTGCTGAAAAATGAATGGGTGGAAACATTGCTATGAATTTGATCACCAAGATACATAATGACCAGTACAAGTACAGCAGACTATAAAAGACCCTTGGACAAAAAAAACACAGTTACAACCAGATTTAATAGCAAAACAGATCTAAAAGCCTCAGACCTGGTTAGAATCACAGAATCGCAATATTCACAAAATTACCCAGAAGCATCTTTGATTAACCTAGTGAGAGGAAGGAAATGAAAGCTTGTGTTACTTTTTCCTTTTGGGCAAAGTTTGGAGAGAGTTGAAAAGGGTACATCAAATAAATTGAGGCAAAGTGATATAAAAACCATGATAACATAGGAGCTCATTCTGTATTCAGCCACCACAGACATCTCCTTCACCTCCATGACAGCCCTTGGCACTGCTCCACCAGGAAGGACACGGGGGGTTTAGTTCTGTCTCATGCCAAGGAGACACTGCAAGGGCAGAGGCAGATAGGACAGAGATCTGTGATACACACACAGGTGCACACAGACAGCAACCCTGCTCACACTGACCCAAAGTGAGCCCCAGGAGTGCTCTGTTATCAGCAGTCCTGTTAGCCAGCTCCACACATGGCCTCACACTCCAAGCTGACACCACAAACTTCATGGGGAGACTGTTGGGAAAACCATGCAGCTGAATGGTCCAGGCAGATCATCACACAATGATCCAAGTGTTGAAGTTGCTACTCAGAGACAATGAATTGTAAAGCCTGGATCTCTGAAATAAGTGAAATCATCATAATGCATAATAAGGAATTGAAAAGTTTTGATTGCAAAAAGGTCTTGGAAGTGACACACTAAAACTGTCTTTACTTGGACAACAGTGCTCTAAAAGGCCTGAGTTAAGCAGCACTCTAACATGTATTTCATTACATTTTTGAAGGCAAATACATGCAAACATGGACAAAAGCTAAACTGCTCATTCAACTTTAGCAAAGAAATGCTTTCGAAGCTAAGAAGAAAATGAAGAATGTGTATTCATTAATAGCTTCCACTTTGGGAATTTTGAACTGATTCTTTATGTATTCCTGCTGCAAATGTCACCATTCTTCGATGATCACAAGACTGATGGAAGCATTAGGAAAACACATTGTTGGATCTCACTACAAAGCATTCAGGGCTCCAACTGGCACAAGGTTCCCTAACCAGATTAGAGGGAAAGGGGGGTCACAGCAGATGCCCTGTCCTGGTTCATTACTCAACACCTGTTAAACTTGATTAAGAGCCCCAGCTAATTATCTGTTAAGAGTAACTCATGCTGTAACAGATCCCAGAGGTCTGAGAAGTTGACTTCATTTACATGTTTGTCTCCTCTCACAGGGTCTCAGTTAAGCACCACTAAAAAAACACCTTCCAGAAAACAACAATCAAAACCTTTTATCCAGAATACCAGTGGCACCTGTGTGAACTATTCTATAGTGTCAGATGTTTACCTGCAGGGAAAGCCTTGCAACAGGACTTGAAATGCTCAAAATACACACCTGCCCCACAATTTAAAACTGTTTCCAAACAATGTGCAATAAACTATAGCCATGTGCACTGAAGCAGCCAAAACAGATGCCATGGCAGTCAAATCAAAGATGTTCTAATTTCCAATTCAGAATTCTGTGCTTGGGCACACATGATTTCCCTAACATAATCCAAAAGAAGTGATATTTCCAGGTGCTGAATGCATAAGTATAAATTATACCTAGTATAAATTCTTCTACTTAGCAAGGTAGAGCTGACCCTATCACTGTTTTGACTAACAGTTTTCACACCAGTTTTAGTACTTCTGTAGATCTAAAATCTTATGTTACCCTTTGCAACCAATAACACCCATAATCCCTAAACTAAGAGATTCCAGTGATTATGTTTTCTGGTGCACCAATTCCTAAGAAATGCAATGATTTCTGCTATGTAGCCTGGATATCTGATCCCATGATATGCCCCACACATTGTTTTCCATCTCTCAATCACCCAAGGTGATGAGGTGTTTCACGTGTTTGTCTGGTGTTGGTGTCCTCAGGGCACAGATTCCTGTGTATCAGGGACACCAACTGCTCTTCTCCACATGTCTCCAGCTGCAGTTGTACACTAAGAACCAACGATGTTATTTCCTAGAGTTTTACATCCAAAATTTTCTTATACCGTAATTTTCAAATGTTTAGTGGGAGCATCACAAGTTCAGGCACCTCTTTGCAGCCTGCACAAATGCCTGTACCTAGACTCTTTCAATGGGATTTTGTAAAGATTCAGAATTCAAAAGAAGTATTTATGTACCAGCCTTACACTTGTAGGTGCCTAATTTCAAATGCAAATCCACTGTAGTCGTCTTTTTTTAAAACAGTGGGGCCTTATGCACTAAAATCACTGAATTCACACCCTAAATACAAGGCTAAAAGCATGATGTTCCAGTGGCATGTTATACAACTATACCTCACATGGAAAGCAGAGGTTTAGAACTACATTATTAGTATCATTTAGGGTTAATGGGCCACAAAAGCTCTAAAGACAAAGTATCTCTGCTCATCCCAATGATAGAAGAAATTTCTGCATCAGAGAAGAAATTTCTCAGTCTGTTCATGTGAATTTTAAGACAACACATGCAAAATCTCTGCAAAGTAAATAAATAAATAAGCATCTACAACAGCTGGTATCAAACAGCCAATTCATTTTGTAATTAGATATTTATTCCAACCAGCCACCATATTTTCTAAGACTGAACTGGAAGATGAGTTCTGGACAAAATTAAAATTTGTATGATACTGGGCAAAAAATAAGGGAGAAGGGCATGCTAAGTATATCAGGACAAATATGCTGTAAGTGGACCACAACTAAAGAGCTGAAAACATTCTTCTGTCTCAAAATATGTTTTTCTTTTCCCAGCAATATAAGTTGATCTAATGAAAGACTTCACTTCTCACAACCATTATATTGCTTATGATTATTCTAGTATTTCTTTAGTATCCTAAATGTCATATCCAATCACTTTCATCTGTTCTTACTCCTTTTATGTATTCCATTCCCTTGATACTATTGGAATCGACCCAGCTACAATCAGGACTGTCTGTTCTTCCTTTCTTTGTGCCTTTTTCAGGGCATGAAAAAACTGGTTAAAACAGAATGTAAGGAAGGATAAAAGAATGAAGTGGCTATATTCATAGTTATTTTTGCTTGTATTAAACAGAACAATTTTCTACTTTTCTGAAATGATATATATTTTTATACCAGCTAAATAGATAGACAACAGTTAAAGAAAATTAATTCCTTCTGTAAATTCAAACACAATGCTTGTATTAGATCTCCCACCCCAACCTTTTTTTTTTTCTTTCCTGGAAGAACTGCATATGCAAGGATACACAGGAAATAAAATAAATTGCACTACTATCAGAAAGCCACATGTATTTGTGTTTTTTCTAGACTTTCTAACAGCAGCCAGTATTAAAGTCATTAAAATATTTTTCTTTTCTTCAGACTCTCATTTTCAGCACAATATTTGTATTTTTCCCCTTTCCAAAGGACTGTATATATCCATGTATTTACCAACAAACTCTTAAATCAGTTCTGTCCCTCAGCTGTATCAGCAATGAACTCAGTATCCTTGTCTGCCCTTACAGGCAATATCTTCACTCCAGCATATTTCTAGTTCTCCCTTCCTTGTATCACACCAAGATGTAGAATTGTGATTTAAAATTCAGATCCTGATATCATCAAATATTAGCTATCTCAATTATGGAACATTTGCTGTCCCTTCCTAAAACTGAACACTTTGTCTCAGCTTGCAGCTTGTACTTAGAAAAGAGAAGAAATATTTCATAGACTGCCTGTAAATACAGACATTACACACACTCATTTCACACCTACAGCAAGATTTTTGTGACAGTGCACGGTGCTCAAAGACATGTGTTCCTCTCAGAAATAACGGATCACAGGTACATAAAAAGATGCAATTTCAAGCTCTAGAGGAAGGAGTGAAATTATCATGTCATCAGTCTAAATGTCACCTTTTATTTTACCTCCTGCTGCCAGGCTCCCATTCAGAATTCCTGCATTAGCCAGCCTGACAAAGGTATCAGTAGAGTCCTTGTCTTCTTTACTTCATTTGTTTCCTTAAAAAAAGTTGCCAAGCATTCAGTCATTATCCCTGATTCAGAATCATGATAAACTCTTCTTTTTATCTTCATGTGTGTGAAAATATTGTTGCACAGCATATACATCTCTCTATAAATACACAGAGGTGTGAAATGGTCCATAGTGGTAATACAGAAATAGAGAAAGCTTTTTCATCATCCTTACACCTCTGTGAGAGAAACATGAGGCAACAATTTTATGGGCAATATTCAGCCTGAATCCACAGCAGAAAGCTGTCCTGTAATCCTGCAGGCCACCTTTCCATATTACATGAGATGGGCATGTTTTTAATTTTTTTTTAAAAAAAAGAGAGAAAAAGAAATGTATCTATTCCACCAAATGAAAAGAGTTTAAAATTTGTTTTTGATTATGGAACATGACAAGTTTCTGCACTTGCAGATGTGACACAACAAAGAAAAAGGCAAAAAGTAGAATAAAGATAGAAATTTCAAAGACAGTAAAGACTAATAAGGACCATACTGATTTAGTTGGAGGACAGAGCTAGCAGAAAGAAAAAACAGTTCATTAGTAAAGACATATATTCATAAAGCAAGAAAAACTGACAAGGATGGTCTAAAAACAGTTTCATACTGCCAGGTTTTTTTTGAATTTTCAGGAAAGAAACTCTCATTTCCTTTCACAATTTCGAAAGTCATCATTTAAGGAGTATCAGAGCTACCTAACTCATCTTGGCAGCAAAAGGAATGCTGGAGGCTGTTCACAGTTCATCTCACAGCAGCTTTGCAATGTGAAGGGAACTCTCAAGCTCTACAGTAACCTATTGGCCACGCTGATTTAGCATTATAGGAAATGGAATGAAGTGATCAAAAAAATAGAATAAAATGGGCTGCAATTAATGCTAAGGGGGAGGAAAAAAAAGGAATTTTCTTAAACAAAAATGAACAGTGAGGATGATGACCTGCTGCTCCCCAGCATCAGTATCAATCCCTGAAAAAATTTAGATGCCACTGAAAATGGATGTCCTTCACATCACTTTTTCAAAGCATGGATTTCAGAGGGACCAAAAAGAGAGGAATTGCAAGCTAAGGAAAATGGAGTATGTCTATTTTACCTGAGTGAAAAATCATGTAAATTCCAGGCACAGAAATCATGTCAGGTATAAACCTCGCTATGAATAGCAACTGACAATCAAAGGAATCATCAAAAAAAACCAAACCAAACCCCATCTCAACACTGAAAATACCTGATGAAAAAGAATTTTTCCATGAGGCAGCAGCAGAAGTTAGAAGTAACGAACTGCAGAGGAGGCACAGCATGCCTCTAACATCACTGAAGGAACTAATTGTTACAGGACAAGATAAAATAAACATACCATTTAATATGTTATATGCACACACATTACAGAAAACAAAAGGTATTTTTCCTTTCTGTAGAAGATAGACAAGCCTTAAATGCCATTTAAACCTGCTGGGAAAAATAAAGATTTTACTGAATGGATCATAAAGTTAGAAAAGTCATAGACTGATAGCAAAGGTGACAAATCTGTCTGAGAAGATAAAAGAAAAACTAGCAACAAAGGCATGAAAAAAGCACACCAGAATATGGTTACCCCATTGCAGTTATCTGTAAAAGGTGACCAAAATAATCAGCCTGCCCATTTTAAACTTTTAGCCCTTTTTTTGAAGATGTACTTGCTCATCTTAACAGCATCCTCATTTTGCAGTTCCAACTCCTATTTTCAAAGCAGTAAAAGAGTAATCAGGCTCAAAAATAGAAAATATTCTCTTCTGCCCACAGGCATCCACAGGACATGGAAGCAGAAAATTTACTCTTCACTTACCCCCACTTGTGTGCCTGGTTTTAATCAATGGCACTTCCGAAAAAAACGCGATAATAAATATCACCACTTATCAGTTGCCTTCTGCATGAAGAAGCTGCTTGTGCAGACAGAGGCATTTTTGGTTTATTTTGATTGTTTATCACTCCTGTTGAGGCTCAGGATGCATCAGTTTGCATGTGGCTTCTTGCCAGGCCCACGAGAGACTGACACGCAAACCACAAACACCTTCTGCTACTTAACACCACACAACACACAGAATATAGAAATATATCTAAAAGAATCAAAAACCCTTCCCTCATATTTTGATGGATGTTAGGGCAAACTGGTAGGTTAAACAATTCCAGGCTGCAGCCATCATGTGCTGCAGAGCTCTGGAGATTATCTCCAACACACCCAGTGCTGCTTCGGAGAACTTTGTACTTGTGACCAGTTCTTCTCTTCCATAACCATTTCGTCAGAAGACAAAAATACCTCAAAGTTAATGGAAGCACAATTATTTATACCTGGTGGGACTCTGGATACTGATTTTACTAAAAATCAATTCTTAAACTGTGCAAATTATTTAAAAGCTATAATGTATCATTTTCTACCGCTGAACTCCAGTGCATACAGCAAACTGTTATTCTGTATTTAATGTACAGTGTCCAACATTTCATTTTTTCCCCTTGGCCCTAGTCTTTTTATACAAAACTTTCATTTTTGCTTATTGTGTTTTTAGTTTAAAAAACCGCATCCATGTCTTGTCACTTAAACTTTTATGAAGAATAATGCACATGTACAACTCAAAAATACCAAAGTAAAACATTTTCATTTACATGGGTAAGGATGCATGAAGGTAAATGCCTTTCACAACTTGATAAAGGTAAATCACTCTTTTGGAAATGCTTTATAATGATGATAAATGAAGATATAGAGAACACTTTTGAAGTACATTGAGTGACTGTACTTCCTCATACATTGAGGTAATGATGTTTTCCTTTCTTTTTCCTGATAGCAACAGACTTTATTATGGTCAATATACAGTTTTCATCCTTTTCTCTTTTTTTAATTGGCTTTGAAACTGTCTGATAAACAGCACTGAAAAATCAGTTGAGCAGCACTTCTGATTCCAACTTGGATTTCAGTATTGCAACTCAGAGGTCTGAATAAGCATTCACAGGCTTTGGTTGCTATTTTGCCTGACTGGAAAATAAATAAAAAATCAAGATTGCATGTTTCCCATCCCAAAGCATACCAACCACATTAAATCCAACAGCTCTGTGCAGTCTGCTTGCTCTCACACACTGTTCCTTATGGCACAATCCACTGCTGTGCAGTGCAGCCCCTGAACAGATTCTTTGCAAGGTAAGCTCAGTCATGGAACAGTTTGATAAGAAGAGGAATAGTGTGAATATCTGGCTTTCTGTCTGAACACAAACTAGAAAGTAAAAACAACAACAACAAACAAACAAACAAGCAAAAAACACACTAAAGAACCCCCAAAGTGGTTTTGATTAAGTTATTCCATTATTTATCTTGTTTTTTCCCACCAGAGTGCAATGAAACAGCACCAGATTTTCTCAGTTCAGCACAACATTGTTAATTCAACCTGACATCAAATATTTATCGTGGGTATCCGTAAGAAAGGCAAGCAGAAAACAAGAGCCCACTTCAAAAGGGCTGAAAGTAGAGCCAGTTCCCTTCTAATGGTACAGCTCAGAGCTTAAAATGCCCTTCCCTGAGCCCGGAAATCCGTGTTCATTTGCTCCTCTTTATCTCCCTGGAGATGTATCACAGACACTCTGCTGGTGGAGCACTGCCAGTCTCGCAGTTAATGCTGCTCTACCGCGTTCACTGAAGCAAGTCTGGTACTCCAGGAATCCTCCACAGAGTAAGAACTTATTCCTTCTCTCTCCTTAAATGATTGCTTCAGTATTTCCAGCCAAAGAAAACAACCCCAGAAGGAACCAAAGGTGCTCAAATAGTTACAGCATTTACCTAAGCAGAATTTCAGCTTAATCAGGAAGGGACTCCTCTTGCAGATGTCTTGTAGAACTATTCCCTGGAATGGGCTGAATTGCTTGCAAATACACAAAGCTCCAAACCTATCCTATAGGGATTTTCAATAAGAGTGTACACAATTTTATTAAAGAAAAAGGAGAAAGCAAAACATTGTTTTATTTGGATTTATTTACTAGCAATGGGGGGTTTTTTCTGCCATTATTGAAGAACTGGGAAAGAAGCTATAAGAGTTTATAAATATGTATAATTTATACAAAGAAAAAGAAGTAATGAGAAAAAACACATGTTTATGTAACCTGAGAAGCTCTAACTAAGAAAACATATAGAAGGAAAATGCTATAGCATGTATCTTCTAGAGATACTGACTGGTTTTTAATGTTAAATCAATTTGCAGAACTAGGAGACTAATTTCTGACTTGCAGCGATTCATTTCTTCAAATGGAGGCAAATTTAATAACTGACCATTTTTAAAAGTGAAGTTTTATAGGTGGCAGTTCAGCATTTCAGGTGCTTAAAACATCAGAACTTCAAAATGCTTCTGACATTTTTTACAAGTACAAGTAAAACTCTCAAAAGTCCTCATGACAGAGACTTTTTATTAGCTTGTCCTATCTGAACCTCACAAAGATCCATTTCTTTGTACAATACAGCTTGACAAGCAGCATCATATGTTATTGTATTTTCATAGGAAAGAAAATCCCAAAGTTGTTTATATGCAAAACTGGAGCAGCAGATAAAATTTGTGACCAGTGATTTGTAAGAAGTAAATGCAGATGCTCTCCTCAAAGACAGTCACACCTGAAGAAAAAGTAGAAACAATCCTACCTCATTTAAAGATAAAAAAATGACACAAAATCACTTAGAATAATGAGCTAGGGGACACAATATGAGCATTCAACTAATTTATCATCTCAATTTATTCCCAAACCCAGTGGTTTCAGTATTCCCACTGTGGAGAACAGTCAATTGCAAAAAATATTTGATTAATATTCCAATACTCTTACCAAATAAATACAACACAGACAACAATATCCTAGTTACAGTCTAACAAAATGGTCCCTAGATGAGCCCTCTGGCCAGTTGCTTTAAAAATAGACAACAACACTGGAAAAAGGTAATGAGGGAAAGGAAGAGGGAAATGCAGAACTTCAGGTTTGACTGTCAGTTACTTCCCATTATTCCCAAAGCTATAAATTTTACATCTCAGCTACACAGTCTCCTCTTGTAACGTGACCAGGTATCTTTATGACACCAAAGATCAGCAATTTTACATTAAACTTATTTTAAATAGTGTCTTACTTTTTAAATGCCCAATATGATTTGTTTCCTCCAGCACTTACGGAATCGGAAAATAAAATCAAAGTTTTTGGTTTTCCATATTCCAATTAACAAATCTGCAAAGCAAAAAGAGGTTTGAATTATTATGAACACACCAAGCACATCTTGCACAAGGGAAAACCACTGGGCTTTAAAGCCAGCAGCTATGGGTCAAGAGGACTAGAACCAATCCTGATTCACAAATGGAAAAAATATAAGCACCAAAAACCTAAGTGAAATAATCCAAGGCCACGAAAGTGCATCCTAGAAACCAAGCACCACACTGGTACTTTTCCTGAAACTTTTTCCCTATCAAAATAATGCTGCCAGTTTGCTGAATGGTACTTTTAAAGTTTACCATGCACATGAACACACAGACACATGTTCTTGAATTCTTTTCCCTCTTTTCCACCCACACACAAACACAAAATCTTGCAGTGAAGCTCCAAAAGGGTCACAGAGAAAGCAGAAGCCCGGACTGTGGTTGCCTCTCTGCCCATCCTGGGTGTTAAAAATCACAGCAACTGCAGGAAGTCACTAGGCAAAAAAATCCTAAGCAGATCTTTGCTGGAGATTGATTTACTGTCCAATATGTACAGACAAACTACAATATGCTTTCTGCAACAAAGAGATTAAAGCCAAGTTTCATTGTTGTATAGACTGTTTTGCAAAATGGACTATTTGTACATATTGACTAATCGAATTATTTTATTCTACAGGTAAATATGATTCACATTCCAATTCTAAAGGAGCATGTACAATTGCAGTATTACACAACACATTCAGCAGAACTATGCTTACAAAGATCTATCACTTCTTAACAAATTAATGGCTGTGACACTAAACCTATATTAAAATGCTCCTTGGTCATGTTCCTAAAACTACCAATTTCTAAATTGTACACTGTAATAAAATATTTAACTTCACAGTCCTGATACCTCACTGGAAGTGCAGGCATTCTTTATACAGTAAGGCCCTGAATTAATGGATCCAGACCTTTACAATCTCAACCCCAAAGGAACTGGCCCTGCCCTCCAACCCCACTGCCAAAAAAAAGATTTTTAGAGCGTTGGAACATTTGCTTTTCAGTGAAGAGCTGTTAGAAACGTGCTGCACCTTTGCATGTGGATCATTATCCAGCTAAATTCCCTTTGAATGCCTAACACCATTGTTTCCAAGCAGATGGCATTTAACCAACCTTTGCAGCTATTTTGGTCAGCAGGCTTTGTGGTGAATAAGTTTCTTTTACCTATTATAAAAGTTTGGTGACCTTTTCCTTGATTACCCTCCCGCACTTTAGGTGTGAGCAGCGGGAAGGAGGAGCTCACTGGGCATTCTTTGTCAAAAATCCCTCCACATTTGTGTGTGCAGTAAAGTCAGATGAAGAATTGCCATTTCAACAGCCTCAGTCAAAAAACTACCATCACCATCCAGCCTCCCTGTGCTAAGGTTTGATGTTTCCACAGCTTAGTGCTAAATGAAAGGACCAGCTCTGCTCTTACAGATCATCCCCGGGCTTCTTTCCTCACACATCTCTCATGAGATGCAACCACTCGTACGTTACCATGACCACACATCCTTGAGGATGGAGAAACTCCTAAATTCTGCTGCCACTAAGAATTGGCCTAAACCAGAAGGGAGAATTAAACTGATTGGTAAAAGTATACCTCGAGGAGGGCAGTACCAAAAGATAAACAGTTGAACTTATTTGTCCTGTTAAGAGCTCAGAGACCAAGAGAATTAGTGATGGGGAAAGGAAAATGGAGGAGGTAAGTGTGAAGATTGAATAAGGAAAAATCTGGTCAGGTACCCAACCAGCATGAGAGAAAAGGACAGACAATCTAAAGTGAATGACACAGGAGGATTGTGCACCAGAGCAACAGAAACAAAGCCTGCAAGTTGTGGTGCAAAATAATTTATTTTGTGGGTTTTTTTATTGAATATTCCTTAGTATGGTGTGGTGCTGATTTAAAAAACTACTCCTTTTTTTTTTTCCTCATCTCTGCAAATAAAGGAAGAGATGAACTTTGAATGTTACAAAGGTACATAAAAGAGAGCTTAGAAAAATAATGCCTTGGATTGGGCTCCCTAAATTAGCTGATGTTTATGCTCACTGTTTCTCTACCTATGAAGATAAATGAGCATAAAAACCATCACATCCTTTCCCAGCAGAGGTAGTGTGAGCAAAAGTTCATTACTTTTGTGAAGTTCATACAAGCAGATGTGATAAGTGTCACAGGAAAGTCTATAAAGCAAATAATACTGCAGCTAGCCCTAGTACAGTGTATAAAAACTAGGGCCATACACTCAATCATGCAAGGAAGCAAAACCCTCAACAGCTGCTCCTGAAGCTTCCACCCCTCTTTCTGCATACTGAAAATGCAGAGATCTTGAAAAAGAAATAGTTTGATCACGTAATTAGTGTTGGCACGTATACACAGGAACCAAAAGAACTGTGCAAAGTATTCTAATTCTGCTATTTCCTAACTCCTGACTGACTTTGTAATGTCAGTTTTGTTCTAGGTTTTCTGTATTTATAGAAATAGAGATGACATTGAGTTATCTTGGTACTCCTCTCCCTTGCAGTCTTCACTAGTTGTGTTGGAATTCCGTTGGACAGAGCGACAAACTGTGTCCAGCAAATAGGACCTGTGTGATTCTTCTGATAATAATAATAGCTTTACTTACTCTAAATAAAAAAGCCCCTGTTATTAAAGTGATTTACAGCATGGCAGATATTCTTGCATTGCCTGCATTGAAACAAGATTCATGCTGCTGAGATTACAATTAAAGCTTTCCAAGTTGACACAGGAGAAAGAAGGACTGTCTAGAGTTGTCATTTGGGGAAAACAATGATAGGATTGTCATAGTTAATTAAAACACTCTTAAACACAGGAATGATTTCTGAGAACGGGGCCTTTGTCTGTTAGATTTTAAAGGATTGCCTGTGAGGATACCATGTGAAGTAGAAATAATCATGGCAAGAAAGGAAAACAATTTGAAAACAAGCTCAGACATGCCAAAGTGGATTTCAGCTGGCCCTGAGGGAGGGCAGTTCAGTGATGTGGCATGTGCTTTTCCAACATGTGCTGTCTGTGGCTGCAGAACTAACAAAGCGAGGGAATGTTGATACCTGACAGTGAGTTTGTTGCTCCTGACATGCTTTGTAGGAAGCAACTGCTTTTCAGAGGAGAGAGAGAGAAAGAGAGAGAAGAAGAGGGAGGGAAGGAGAGGGAGAAGATAGACCACTGGAACAAATCTATTTTGGACCTTTTGTAAAAAATGTTGTCATTGCTGTTACTTCAAAGAACAGAAACAGAAGGGGAAGGGGGAGGGTGGAGGGAACAGGAAATGCATAATGTGGGTTTAATAATGATCTGAAAGGCTGTGTGAGGAGAAATTCCAGGAGCACCATATGCAGAATTCAGGTCAAAGTCTAGAGGAAAGGCTGTAGATATGGACACTCAGCATGAGTGAAGAAAGGAAAATATGTTCTTTAACTTTTTCATTTATACTGTTATGCCTCTGTTGAAGTTTGAAAATCAGCATGTTCTTTTCAGCCTCCTCCCATCCACAATGGCACGTCTCATCCTTTTTAGACCATCACTGCTAGGCAGCTCCTGTACCATTTTCATTGTTTCAGTCACACTTGCATATATTACAAATTAATGTTTGTATTTCAAGAATTGAAATAATAAAAACCTAGAAAAAGCCTATGAAACACTACCAGATCAGTATGTTAGCCTTTATTACCTGTAACTCATAACTGAAGCCACATGCTTTTAACTCTTCTCACCTTCCCCACAGCCATACAAGAAGGTTCTTGACAATATCAATACAAATGTCAATCTTGCTTTGAGTTAAAAGGCCAAATATATTTGGAAGCATCACGCCAGAAGGTCTCTCTGGAAGCAGCAGAGAGGGAACAGAGGTGCTTTCATGGTGCTGAACCTGTTCTTCAAGTGAATAATGAACTTCTGTATGAGAGCACTAAGAGTATGTGTTTCATGAAGTACAGTTGGAAAAAGTGTAGAGCTGCTGCCAGCTTCCCCAAAACCTCACCAAACACTCCACAGAGGGTAATACTGCTCAAAATGAGATCTCCTCTCACAGAGCATTTTAAGATTTTTACAAAGTGCATTCTTGAAGTAGCTACATAAGATTATGATGTTTGTCTAACCCCCAAACTCTCTATCTCTGTCCCCCCCCCATCCAGTATCAGCATCCTGAAGAATTTGTATGTTGAAATACATAATTTCTGACGAGTGGCACCTTTGCATACACATTTATCTTTAATTCTCCTGCCAGTGAGATATGGTTTCTGTTTGTTCAGAACAGAACACCACACACTGCCTGGATACAAGCTGCTGCTTAAGATAAGCTCACTGCAATTTCAGTATACAGTGTTATATTTCTTGTCCTGGAATAACTTGAGTTTACAGCAGCTGGATATGTGCCAGCTTCTAATTGTGTGTCTTTAGACTGCTGACTTTCTTCTAATTATTCTCTTCCTGGGATACTTGGCTCATCTACTCCTCATTTTGTCCTAAATATTCCTTATAAAGTCTTCATAAGCTTTCTTGACTTCTTGTATGTCTCGTATGTTCACTATGAAATAAAGTCTTTTATTAATCCAAGCCTGGCAGTCAAAAGCTTTAAGAGCCCATGCTATCTCATTTTCCTTCCTGTAGCCAATAGGCATTCCAGTGATTTCTTGGCATTTGAAGCCTGCCATCCTCTCTCACCTAACAAGTTCCTGGGACATTTTACAGAATGTTTACAAGGAATCTGGAAAGCCTTGTTTGTCCAGCAGTGTCTCTTGTCCACTTTGATGTCGAGTTCCAGTAAATACATCTTCCTGGCACTTTCAGATAATAAATTATCTTTCCATAAGCACTAGTTTGCCCCTGTCTTTCAAATCTGGTAGGGGAAAATCATTTTCTTTTCATTCTTGTCTTCATATGTGCAAAGCTCCATAAATAGAAAGGTCAGGGACAAAGGGCATTCACTGATCATACAACCCACTATTACAGGAACCACAAGCAATCTTTGTATAATTTGCACTCTCATCTTTTTGGGGCAGGAACATGTTTTGGTATGTGTTGTAATTAGCTTAATAGCACTCCTGATTTCCAGGTTGTGTCCCTAAGAGTTAATGTGCAATGAACAGATACTACTATTAGGCCTGGGAAAAGCATCAAGATTTTTTAAAATGTGCTTACTCTGTTGGCTCGTGCTAGTCAATAATTTGGCATCATATTCACCCTGTCCACCACACAGACAACAAAACAGACATCCCAAGAGGCCAATTATAGACCAAACTATGGCTAGCTAGCAGTGTTCTTGAAGAAATCAAAGTTACCTGGTAGTAAGTAACTTTTCTTCTTGAGAACTGCAACCAGTATTTTATACACTTTTAAATATAAAAAACTTTGTCCACAAATTTTGAACTACCCCTCTGGCTTCCAAAGTAATGCCTGCTAAAGAAATTAACAATTTTTATTCATTTTCTAAACCCAAACTATTTATTAATTTATATATTAATTTATACTAAAAATATCTCCTTATTATGTTCCATGCATAATAAGGGAGAGTGTCTCAAAAAGGTTACAATTTAATGAGTACATTTTTAAAAACATGGGAGGGAAGTGGAACAATTATTCTGCCCTGGTATAGAGAGAAAATGAGACACAGGCTAGGATTGTGCCTAATTAGCCATCCTGCTGCTTTAGGCACACTTTGTCATCCATGGAGAAACTGGCACTGCTTTTCCATGACATCATTTCGTAACCTAAGTGAAATCTGAGCTCTCGGGACTTCCACAGACTGTGATTAGAGTTTCACTATTGCTAAAACATAGAAAAAAAAGAGGTAGGAAGAGATAAAAATCTTTTCAAGGTCAGAGATGGTCACTGAAAGACCAGAGACTTGACCTCATGTCCGGCAAGATTCAGTGCAGTTTTTTTATCCTGTTCTACATCTTCATTCAAAGCCCACTGAATGCAATGGTCAGACTCTTATGAGAAACCAAGAAAAATCTTCTATTAAAACCCCAAAACCTTTCGGTTACTCATTTTCTATGATGACTCCAACTGTAAGAAACAGTGTCTTTAAATATCTTAATATTTAACAGCAATAGTAATTAACCACAAGCCTTCTGAATTATTATTCTAGGAATATGAATACTTTCAAAAACATTTCTGCAAAGTGGGAAAAAAATCATAACTCATGTACATTTATAGCTCTCAAGATACTTTTTTTTTTTTAAATACACCCCGCTCGGTTTTTTTAAACTCAACAAAGGAGAGCACAGCATGAACAATAAAAGCCACACTAGACTGTTGTATTGACTTCAATAAAGAGTCCAGTGGCACTTCAAAAACTCACACCAGCACATAACATTTCCGTAGAGTGATTGCAAACTAAAAGAACGAACGTATGTATTCATGTGGAAAATGAAATCACTTCATCCAATATTTAGGCCTCTAAAAGTACTGAGAAAATCTAGAAGAATCAGGTTACTGTAAGTCCTGCATGTCTGTTGGAATCAAAGAGATAGGATCAGAAGGTATGGCAGCTAATGATGGCATGATCAAACCAATGCAGAAAAGGAGTTGTAACTTACATAATTCACACAAACTTCAAGGGGTTTCCTAAGTTTTGTGGTTTGAAAATAAACTCAAAGCAATTCCTCTAGGAAATGTTAAAATGGAATTAAACATCATTACAGAGATTTTGACACTTTGCCCTCCAATGATCCACATTACAGAAACAGGACTGTGTACATAATGATGTAATTACATGCAGTCATGAACAGTTTAATTACTCCATGCCTGAGCAAACCTTTTCTAAAAAAAATTTGAGGGCACTGTTGGAATTTTCTTTATTCTATACCTGACTGGTTTCAAGTACATTGAAAGTGTAGTCCTAGAGCAGAATGCCAGCATATAATTCATTCCCTTCTGAAACAGCACAATATAAACAAAAGACAAGTTCACACCATGGATTAAGAAGTCACTAATAGGTATTAAATACTATGTGTTTCTTTTTCTTTTTAGGAATGTTGCCTGTGGTCAGACAGAACTGTAAAAGGTTTTTTTAAAAATTACCAAAGTAATTTTGAAGCTGTTGTTGGATATTCAGCTGCATCTTTAGTGCCTAAACAGTTACTAAATTCTTCCCTTAGCTCTTCTGCACAGGGGAGGTTCTGTTGGCAAGGTAGGAGTTGTTTCAAGTGTACATTTGTGAAAGACTGTAATCTGGATCACACTGTTAGAGTCAGGTAATAACAGTTTTCCCTAGAATTCTCCTGCATTTCAGTGGTCACATTTGATTTATAAATAAACTTGACAATTTCTACAGGGTTTTTTTTAAAAATCTTCTCAATCAGTGCTTCCACAGGATTAGCCAAGCCCAGGGAGAAATACATTTCAGGAAATCGCCTAAGGTGCACGGCAAGGGATGAACTGCATGGCACTGGAGAGCTGGGAGGGAGCACTAAACTGCCTGTGCTTCATTATGGGAGAGGTCAGTGGGGGTTGTGGATGACAATGGGACACCAAAACCAGGTCTTCAATTTTCCATTAAAAAGAAAGCAGACTGATGCCTGCCTTAATATGTTTGTACTCTCACACTCTGCACTAAAAAGATATCGTGAAAAGTTTGGTTTCTCCTAAGTATTTGGCAGCACTGCAAGGTACAGCTAAGATAAACCTTCAGTATTCATTGCTCATCAGTAAATTAGAATTCACAGTCACAAATCGAAGTCCTTGTTCATCTAAACATCTGAAAATCTCACACAAATACCTTAAAAATCTACAATTGTACTTGGGATCCTGCATTTCCAGCTACAAATGACTTTAAATTCTACTCCTTTTGATAGTGAACATTTGCATCCACATACAACCCTTCTCTGTCCCATGAACTCTACAGGCTGGACAGCAGCTTTTCCCAGTCCTACACCTGCAAGCAAGGGGACAGCAAAAGGAGCTGTGTCAGAGCTGAGATAGAGAGCAGGTAGAGGGCAATTCAAACTCTAACCCAATAAGAACCTTTTTTTTTGTTTTATTCTCAGCTTCACTTTGCCTCAAGCCATTTCTCATTATTAAATGAAATCGATTCATCATTCCATAAGTGGGAATGTCTATTGCCAAAAGGGAAAGCACCCAACTTTGCTGACCAGTAAATTGCTCACAGACTTTTACAGAGAAATTAGTTTTTCCTGAAAACAACATTCATTCTCTGTTCTTGATTAAAACAAAAAGACACCTTATACAACCATTGCTAAAGCCATGTTTCTATTAATATTAATACCAAAAGTTAAATAACTGTGAGACTGAAAGGAAGGCAACTCTGCTCTGAGAAGCACCAGAGAAAACTAAAATTCAGAAACCTTCCTCAACCTGGAATCACTTCATGCCTGCACACTTTGGACTGTTCAATAAGAAGTCCTTTTTCCTCCATATCATCAGTTCTTTACATTCCACTAATAATCTAAGCATCGCCCTGTCTAGTAATTAGGTTTCAGTGTAATTAAAACTGCAGTAGCACCTTGAAAATTCATCCTGGGGAGGGAAGAGCATCTCAGAATTCAGACTATAATTTTAAGAGGAGGAGGATGGCAGCAGCCAGGCAGATGCTGGAATGAGCATTACCACCCCTATATGCACTACTGGCACATGTTATCTCTCAGCATTTCACTTGGCAGTTTCAGCCCATTCACTGGAGTTACTGCAGGACATGTTGGAATAACTAGTGTTACATCACATGGAAATGCAGATGATAACTCATGTCAGCTCCACTGGGACCTGCTTTTAAAACATACTTTAAGACAACACTAATTGCAGAGAAAACCCTATTTGCTTTAGATTTTATTTCCAAGGGTTCAGCTGTTTATCTCCCTGCAGATCCAAACATTTACTGTACTCTGAGAGTTCACTGTACTCTAGCAATTAAATTAATGGCTGCAGCAACAGCAAGAAATCCTTTAAACCCCTGTGGGCTTGTTCCTTTGATTAGACTAGATCAGTGAAGCTACAGCTATTTGCAGGCAGATTAGATAGGCTCGGGTTTTATTGCCATTTGCACTAGAGATTGAAAGGTCATGTTTGTTGACATCTTACGAAAACCCATCTGTGAAAGTTTACTTTAAAAGTTATTCTTCAGGAAGATTTTTAATTTTTAAAGAGTACCATATGGATCTAAGCAGAAGAAATGACCTAGACAGTGTAACACAAAGCAGAGCACTCCATTTTCACAGGGAGCAGCAGAATCCATCTGGCACCCACACATGTATTTTGTCTTCTCTAAAAGCAAAGTTTGAACAAATTAAAGAATACTGGGTACTATTCATATTAGATTTGGGAATGAATCATAAGGTAAGTCACGATCTGCATCTCTGTGATCTTGTTTTGGCTGGAAGAATGACTGTGATGTGTGCCATGCTATCTTTCAGTGCATCATGTTTTTTCCCCAGTATTTAAGAGTGTTAATGATGATGATGTTGTAGGTAGTAAAAAGAATCTCAGAACATCTTACAAGCATTAAGGTTCTTATGATATTTGAGGTGTCAAACACCAAACATTCTGGTATCAGAAAATATCTGTTCAGCCTTTTGAGACCAGCGCTGCCATTTCTGAGTTTCTGAGACAAAGATGAAAGAAAAGAAAGGAAAGTTAGTGGCAGAGCTGGGAAGTGAATTTGGCCTTCTGAAGACCTCATTACTGACCTTAACAATGAGATGACCACCATCTCAGACGAACTTTGCAGTAACACAACAGTTGTGCTTGAATCGTAATAATGCTTTGAGACCCTCCCCAAAAAACAGCAAGATGACACCAGAAGCCAAACAAAAACCTACAAAAAGTGAGCTCATCATATATCTGTACTGCCAGCAAAGAGCAGTAGGCTAATGGAGTTCTGATCAAATCTGTGTTAATCTCACACAACCAACCAAAACAGCACCTTTTCCTGTACCTCCTTGCTCTATACAACCCACAGGTCCACTGAACATTAATGCTCAAACTACTGAACTGTTTGTTTGCTTTAATTTCAACACTAAAGTCAGTAATACCAATCCAAAAAGACACGGGCTAAAAAAGAAAGTGTGCATAATTTGCTACTACATTATATACATCACCTAAATATTTTCCTTATTTCAGGTTTAAATTCATATCTAAACAATTCATTAAAATTATTATTGTAAAAGACAAATTTTCCTTCCCCCAAATGAGATTTCTGTAGTTTGGTTTTAAGAAAATGGCATTTCTCATATCAATATCTTATTTTGAGATATTCCGAGTTTTTAATACTTGATGATTTTTATAGTAAAATTTGTTTAAACAACTAGAGAGAAAACCACAAAAAATATATTTTTTATAAATGTAAAATATTTTGCCCTTTTTAACATGCAAATTTCACACCAACTTATTCTACTCCTACTGTGCTGCCAATACTAGGACTGCCTCAAGAAAACAAAACCTTTAATTAAACTCTTATGAGAGGATAAAAAGAAATCATACTTACTTTTTTCTTATTGATATTAAAATAGGTCTCTTAGGCCACTGAATTATAACTCTGTAATCCCACTCACTGCTTGTGCTGCTGGTGTGAAGCAGATGTCTTCAACCCTGCTCATAAAGGCATTGCTTTCTGTACGGATTTATGTCTCCTAAGGAGATGAAAGGTTTCTACATTTAATTTTGAAGGATGTGACCTCACCTGAAATTTTCAGATTTAAGACTACTTGCAAATAGCAGAAATAGTCATTTCTACATCCCTGTTGCAGCCCTGCAAATTCCAGTCCCTTTCCCCTCTTCTAACTGATAGTACACAGAACTATGTTAAAACCGTAATTAAAAAAACAATCCAAACCAACAAACTCAAAAAGGATATAAGTGACCATTTCCCACCAGTTTAAAAATTATCTTTCTTAGTATGTATCCTATTTTCTTTAAAGACTGTATAAAAAATGCATCCAGAAAAAACATCTCTCCTCTGCTCACTCGGCTCTTGGAAATTCCATTTTTGCTGTCAGAAGTGTTGCTGTCAGTATTGTTTAAAAATTACGGGGGGTGTGGAGGGTTAGAGAAGAGAAGGCAGAAGACCAATGCAACACATCTTCCTAAAAGTCACACAAATCAAAAAACACCCCTAAAGTATCTTTCAAGATGTCCAAAGGCAAAATTTCCAGACTGTTCCTTATGTACAGTCATAACATCCTGTTTTGTCAATGTGTGTGACAACTGTAATCTGTGAAAGTTCTGGGGAAGATTAAGGGAAATTAAAATGAGAAGATGCTGTATCAATTCAGTAATTATTTTTTGTATTTTTCATTTTAAAGGAAACAAAGTAGAACCCACAAGGAAACAGCCTGGAAAAGAGCTGGACACGGGATGTATCAGCTTCCTAAGACCAGGCATCAGTCTGAGACCACAAGGTGTTTCTCATTACCTTGGCTCCCCACACGAATGCTCTGATAGCCAGTGCCAGGCTGTTTTCAGCTTCTAGAAAACACACATCTCAAAATCAAGCACCAGCAGTTCTTCATTTCTACTTTATATTGTTCAAATAAATATATGCCACCACAGAAACGTGTTCTAAGGTAAAGCACAGAACGCAATAAAACTGATCTTAAATGTTTTCCAATTTCAAAAGCCACGAAGTACTTTATGGCTTATATACCTGGAGCTTTTCAGTTCAATATCTGTGCAGGAATCCACTGAGAACAAGCACATAAGAAAACCACAAGGCAGCAAGAAATTTGGGTTGTGACTTACCTCCTGATATCACCACTCCTTCATTTCTTCACACCCTGCAGCGCAGCCTCTTGCTCACACGTTTGCTAAAGAGTCTTACGAAAGGTGTTATTATTTCATATATAAGGCAGTAGCAACAAAAATATCTCCCAGACTTAATTTTTATATATCTTTGCATTCTAAAGGGAGAGACAAAGTAAGAAACCTACTGGGTCAAGTTTCTGTGTTAGTTCTCTAAGAAACAGCTGCCTCCTACAAGAGAGCAAAAATCTTTGCATTCAAGTGAAAGTCTCTAACTCTTTCCAAACATCTCCACTACAGCTTCAAAGGAAAAATTACTTGATTCTCTACCTAAACAATAAAGTTCACAAAAGAGAAATGAGGAAATCCATCAACTCTATGGCATCTTTGATTTTTTTATTTGTATACTCTCTTTATGCCATGCACTGGTAACAAAATAGGGAAGTTAATCATTCAGCAAACTAATATAATTCAATAAACCACTGAACTTGAATACTCATCTTGGGTAATAGCAATTTACTAGTGGCATGATTGGTGCAGTTCCTTGGAGAGAATTCAATTATCAAAACGAGATTTGCTCTGCCTTTTTTCCGGGCTCTATTCTCTCATTGTTGGTTTTATAGTAAAAATTTACACCAACCACAGAATCACAAGTTTATGCACTTTTTCTCATACCTGTCTTTAAAAGCAGTATGTAACCCTCTTAACTCAAAGTGACTAAGGAAACATGGACTAATAATCTACCAGATGCTGCTTCTAGGTAGGAAGGCTCTCCAATTGCCTAGCAGATATGTTGCCCTTCCTCACAGGGCTCTTTTTCACCCCTCACCCCCAAATCTTCTGGAATTAAAAGATGCCTCAGTTATCTGTGGAAAATTGCATGTTATAATATTTTGGTAGTCAGTTCATGAAACTCTTAAGGTCCTATGCTGTCTTTAGAGTAGGAGGCAAACTTCTATGACGTTGTCTGCCCCAGATTAGCCCTGGCTAATATTTCAATGCTCTTCAGCCTAGAGGACCCTTTCAGGTTTTGTTATCACCAATTATGATCTTTCTTTTCAGAGAAAACATGAATGGCATTTGAGTTCCATAGTCTTCCTGCTTAAGGACACCGTAACATTTCAGTACAGTTTCACACAATTTATATTTCAATATATTGGCAAATAGGCAGGTGGGACGATGGCAATACTATGAAAAAATTTGTATTTAACTGCAATCAACAAATGGGTTAAAAATTTAGGTTGCTAATTTGTCATGTTTGAACTTAGTTTGCAGCATCACCTAGAGAAACATCCCTGTAGAAGGACTTGGCTGCACATGCTTTCACTGTTGTCTAATGACAGTCTGTTGCTTTAATCCATGATCTGGTTGTGCTGAATGGGGTTAATTTTTGAGATGTTTAATTGTAATCAAGCATTAGCAGGCACAGGATCTAGGATAACAGTCTATGGACTAGTCATTAGTAAAAGCACTTCCTAGGGCAAATATTACCAAGTCTATTAAATACCCCACTGCTTGACCCCAGTGATTTTTGTTAGATAATAAAAAATGTCTAAAAAATTTAAACATAAACCTGCAGATATTAAAGCCCTGTCTTGCAACTCTGCTGATGACAAAATACAGTATAAATGATCCACAACAGCCTGGAGCAAGGGCTCCAGTCCCAACCACCTCACCTTGGCAAGGCTGTCACTGGCCTTTACAAACCATTTGGAAGGTGCCAGGAAGTGACACAATATAGATGGAGATGTGCACCCTAAAGAGTCTGTTTGCCTTGTGCCAGCAGCAAAACGGAGGAGTGGGCAAGAGATCACAGGGCAATCCACTACCCAAGAGGAGACTGGATCAATCACAGCATAACAACAGTTTTCCAAGAAGGATGTGCCAGCTGTCCTGAGCACAAGCCAGAGCCTGACAAAACTTCAGAACCAGCCAGAGGAAAAAGCATTTTTCACAGCTATTGCCACCAAAGCAGACAGTGTGTGACCAGCCTGCCCTATTCCCAGTGTGGCCTCACAGGGCACAGACTCACCCAGGAACAGGCTGGAGACACTTCTCTGGTGCTGCAGAGAAACTATGGGCCCTTCTCTGCTTTACAGGACAGAGCAACAGGATGTCTGTGTGACACCCACAAGGGAAGAGACATTTTATAACACAGACTCTTGAAAATTCAAAGATTAACATACATGGCTATTGCTGACTGCATTTATTTCTAGTCCATGGATACCACTAGGGGAATATTCTTTTCATATCATCTTTTATTCTCAATTTAAATGAAGCAGCATTACCAGCATGTTAAAGAGTTTTATTCATTAGAATTAGAAACTGTCTTATAACACCATAATAGCTTTTTAAATTCTCTAACTGCATATTTGTATACACATATATATGTCCCCTCCATTTCCAATGCATCATTGAAGTTCAGCACATAGATATTTTTATTTTGGCAATTCACAGATTTCCAGTGTGGTTAATTCACCCCTACTGACAAAATTCTTCACAACATTCATTTCACACAGAGAACCATCATATTTACTCCATTCCTTCAAACATATTACAAAAATCTGGGGTTTTGGTTTTTTTTTTAGCCTATGTACACTTTGGATTAATAGAAAGTCCCAAAACCCTAAAGACATTACTCTTCAAATGAATAGAAATGGCTTTTTGATCTTAAAATTGCAGCAATTATCATATCTCATAAACTGAAGGAAAATCAAGTGGCTTGAATAAACAGTACTTGCTTCCCTCCAAAAACTGGCATCTAGTATTTGCCTCACTGAATGTTAAAGCATACAGGAGAAAAGGTTGCTTTTATTCCTTATGCTAAATTAAGTAGATCACGTTTCATTAATAACATGTGCATATTATTAAAAAAATTCAGTTAAGCCTTGATTTCTCAAGAAAAGTAGGTAAATCAGGATTATTAATTCTAATTTGTTACCGTCAATAAGCCAAGTAAAAAATGCTGTGTAAAAGAAGAATACTTAGAATTGCAAAGCTCAGGGATAAAGTCCCTCAGGCCTTAATTTCCCATCAAAGACTCTTGGGAATTTCAATAAATTAAATCACCTAATAGTACTTCTCCACAAGCATAAAACCTCCTCTCCTACTGTGCAGTGTTGTTTTTAACCCTTAAGTTTTACAAATACAAGGTAGAACACACTATAAAGGTACTGACTGCACGTCTTACTCTCAGAAACTTTCTGACAGTCAAGATTTCTTCTGATGCTTTTTCTTCCTCCCTATTGTGTCTTATTCCCATCCAGTACATTGCTTTTCATGACTTGATAAAAGTTTCTCTTCTATTCAAACGTTCCACAGCAATCCATCATTGTCTAAGGCAGAATGGGTGTGAGGTATATCCTCTCCTCAAAGAATAACCTCGTTGCCTTCTTTGATAGCAGCAATCACTTTGATACTCATCGTGACAGTATTTACGACAACAAAGTGTCAGAGACAGCACAACATTCTCCTCCATCATGACTGCTCAGGTGGAAGGAGTTACACACCAGAGATTAAGCTGAGTCAATATGCCAGGCACTCTCAAATCAGCCCCAAATATAGATTGGTTTTGGCTTGATATCACTGCACTATGTAGTCCAAACCCGTAATTAGTCGATCAAATCACATGACAAGTTTGTTTATTCACCATCTGTCAGTACCTCTAGGTGGTCATCATCTTCCAGAAGAATATCTATGCCTGTATTCTTGCTTTCCCAGATGTTATGGTGATTTTTCCTACCTGTATCCTATCCATCAAAGCCATGTAACAACCTGCTGGAAGCACACACAGCAATGTTGGACAAATCTACCGCAAAGCCTTTTGCTCTCTGCCGGGAGGCAACAACAGATTCGAGCACAATTCAGCTGAATGATACTAAAACATGCTCTTCCAGCTGGAATGCTCAAAGACACACTCTGAGCATTATGAATTGTCTGGGAAAGCTGAAAACAACTTGGAGATTCTCCTTCTGCTGTTCTGGAGACTCACTGCCCTTCCAATGCCTAGAAACAGTATGGCCCTTTCAAAAACAGGCTTGAAGAAAGAGAACGGAAAATAAGAACACTGTGTGGGAAAACAAATCTCTTCCTCCCACTGCAAAAGGAGTGATGTGCAAGTTTTCTGTTCCCTTCCCCCAGGATTTACAGGAGCACATGGAGCAATGTTTCACAGCCCCTCCGGAACTGGTGCAACAGCAATAAGATAGTTGTTTACAGACGTGAATATTCTCTGCTAAGTTTCTCTTAGTTTATTCTCACTAAACAACTACACGTTAATTAAAAATAAGAAGGTAGATAATTCCGAGTCCAGCAGGTTCTTACAGGGTCACTGTGCAACATACCTGCCTAATATATGCTTTGAGAGAAATTGTGTTTTAATTCTCAGTTTATTTATTGGTGATAGTAGTGTGAAAGAGCTGGACAGAAAAGCAGCATAAAGTCAGCTGAGAGGTGACTTCAGGGTTGCCATGGAAATTTGTCTGTGAGTGTTCTGTTCTGTGTGTACTTGGGTGTCAGGAAATTCTGCACTGAGCAAAGTGAGCAGATAAGAAGACTATTTTAGGCTGAAGAAGCTTGGAGAAAAAGCCTGCATCCCACAGCCAAATTATGCAAGGAAGTTGGCACCAGCAATGGTTTTTAATTTCTGTAAGCATCTTACAACTATGAATAATTGATGTACAAAACCACAAGCACCACATCACCCGCATTCAACCGGAGCACCCGAGGATTCCGTCAGCCTCTCACTGATCAGATCAGTGACCAGGAACTCACCATCAGCCTCTAGTGCTGATGCAAGCAGGCTAAAATGGGGAAATAATTACAAATGGCTACCTCTGAAAGAGCTTACATGTAGAAAGTTTTACTGCAGAACTATCTCACTGTACTTTTTGTTTCTGCCCTCTAAAATGGCCCCATTCTGTGTCATAGTTCTGATTAGAATTATGAATTTACTATTACCTACAGGTCTAGATAAGCAAGCACTGCCTTGCACCTTACAAATTGTTCCTTTAACAAGTCTCTACTTCTAAATAACTCAGAACATTTCTTTCAGAAGAAGGTTTAAGCAAAAAATTTTCACACAGGTGCACACTGAGCGAAAGGCATTTTGACAAGAGCTGGAGATTCCTCATCACTTCTCTGTCAATACGACACATTTCTGACAATTATTTCTAAGAAAACCTTAACAGTTTTATTTTGTTTATAAACTTGTTTTCAATAGAAAAAAGGCCTCACATCAAAATGAAAACACAATGCAAGAAGAGGTCTCTTTGAATAACATTTCCTACAGGTGAATTGTTCAAATGAGCTCCCACACTATGAGAAGCATAAAACATTTCAACTTTATCATACGGGTTAATTTTATTTTAATCCTTCTAGAAACCAAACCAATATTCCAGTTGAGAAGCACTCACACTTTGTATGAAAGATGGAATTCATCAGCAGGAGGTATTTTCATACTAGAGAAATTATATTTTCAAACCACAGAAATTACATTTTCCTTATGATCCACATATTGTATTTTCCCCGAATTCAATTGAAATCGACCTAAGTTTATGTTGTGGAAATATCAGATTCAAACTTTTCATTCTGATTTATTTCCAACTACTTTTTCAATAAAGAGAACTTTTTATAGGTTAGTATTGCTACATCCTACCAAGTCGTCTCCCTAAACTGTGTTAAAAAGCATTCTACAGTAATATTATCATATGCTAAAGATATGCTTCATTTTACAATTCAGGATACTTGCTCTTAATTCATGTGTAAAAAATGTCACTGAAGGCCTGATTACTCTGGATAGGTATTACAAATATTAAGGGTGTGGTCATTTGTGTGTGCACATATGTACCCATGTACACTTTTTTCAAATAAAGAATCGGGGTGGGGTGACCCTGGCTCAAAAGACCTGCTCTTCAGAGCAGATTAAAAACACTTTAACCATAATTGACAGGTCTGAGAGTGTTTCTTAGTTCCAGGTTGGTAAAAAGGAGTTTGTGATAGAAACGCTGACAAACACCACAGCCATTACAAACACAGCACTATAATTATGTTCTTTGATTGCCAGCTGGTTGAAAGAATTGCCATCCAGAACAAAACTGTAATTTTTAGCTAGAAACAGTCAATCAGAACTCCTGGATTATAGAAAACTTATACAAGGCACTATTATCTATACAGCCACAGCCAGAAGATGTCAGGGAATCAATTCACATAACATGCCAGCTTAATAAAATCTGCATACAGAATTTATGAATACAGTAATATTCCTTTATATTGTGAGTTATTAATGGTCAATTTAATGAATATCTACAGCTGAAGTGCTTTGGTTCTGTATGATATTTTAATCATCTTTAGGCATGCATTTAAATGCATTTCATTTTATAGCCACCCGCACTCCTCACAGATAAGACACCCATTACATTCACTTGGAGACATGCGAGGTAGCTGCTAATTCTGTCTTTAAGCTGTTATTGATTCCCTAAAATTTACTACATCAGGAACAGAACTGCATGGGCCATTACAACAGTACTTTTTTTTTTAATGCCCCAGCTAGACTAAAAAAGCTGTTTAGGAGAAGTACTCTATGTGAAATCATTCTAATATTTCTTTACGTTCACAATACACGGCCCTACATGGCTGGAAAATCAACATTCCCTCAAGACAAGGGTGAATTCAAATACCAGTATCCTTAAGATAAAGCAGTGTTCTTATTCCATGTTTACATCAAAGCAACAGAATTGTTAAAAGCTTATTTTTATTTTAATTAAGGTATTATTCAAAAGTTCACTCTACATAGAAACAGTCACGAATATAAACAACCTTATAATAAGTATGTGAAGCTTCTACTTGGATCCATGGTAGGGTAGGAAGGCAAATTTAAAAAATGAAGTCCTAGGAGACTGGAGATTCTCTTTTTTACACAGGAAAAGAGCACCTTTTAGATCAAAGCAAATTATTGTTCAGTGAAAGTCAGTGTAAAAGACCTGAGAACCCCTACAAGCCAGCAGAAAAGATTGAGACTCCAAGATGAGACATGGTAGGAATAGTTTTACAAAAGAATTCCACTCGCTGACAGCTAACAGCCTTAAGCACATGGGGCTTGTCACTGAATTCTCCACCTGAGAGTGACAATAAGGCCTACTTGGCTCTGCAATTTCTTTTTTAAACGTATGCATCTGTATTGCCTTTATGGGATAAGAGATCTTTTTAACAGAGTACCAATCTAAAAAAAAAAAAATGTGATAAATGATAAATTACAAACCTTATCAAGCTGGGTTATAAACCTTAAATGACTATGTCATCCATAAACAGATATTTCATAAACATACTTTCTAAGGGGAAATTCATGTCCTACTCATAAGCATATGTAACCTTAAAAACTTATTAGTTTCCATAGTTGTTAACAACTGAAGTGCAAAGTATGTGCTGAACACATGCCCTGACTCTAATAAAAGCAAAAAAAAAATAATTTGATGAGATGTGATTTTCACCTTGCAGTTTTTTGAGGAAAGCAAGTAATTATTAAATTGGGGGTTTTCTTTTTGTTTGCTGTTTGTTTGGCAGGTACAGCCAAAGGAAAAGGAATGGAGAGACTCTGCACAAAGAGATAAAGGACATCACTCAGGACACTTGGGCATGATTAGTCCTCTTTCAAGTAAAGTCTACAGCAAATGTACACTCCTATGGAGAACCAGAGTCACCTGTGCTGGGAAGCATAAAAGACTAAATCTAAATCTCACGTTTATTTTCCATATCATAACTCAGCTTCTCTTAGCATTCAGTTTGAGCTAAATATAAACCTTTGTAACCTTATACAATTTAGATCTGCTCCCATAACTCTAATGGCTCAGAAAGCTATTTCTACTTCAATATATCTTAAGAATGCAGGTAATTATAGTTCATTAAAATGCATTTTAATCCATTTCAATTATTCCCATGTCATCAAGCAAGATATCATACACACAAGCATTGAACTAAAGCAACAAACTAACCTGTGAATGGAAACAGCTAAATTAAATTATATTGTACTAGTGCTGCAGATTCAGCAGCAAAATAAAATAAAACAAAAATAAAAACCATGCCTGATAAAGAATACCAGCAGAATTTGAACACATGAATTACATTCTAATATAGATATATTTTAAGCTTTAGTATGATTACAATATTATATGCTTATTAAAATATTTCAGAGGCTTCAAGAGAAATATGATTCTTAAATAGGAAAACATTCTTCATTTCTGTATCACTAATGATACTATAAACACAGAGTTTCATAATCAGTGAAAATAATTTAAAAACCCACCCAAACTCAAACCATTTTCCTATGGATTTATGCCTCGGGGAATCAGTTTACTATAATTTGTCTACTGTCTGATAAAAGGCAAACCCCTGTAAAATCTTCATATTGGACGACCATTAGTATCTCTCCTCCACTCTGCTGCCTGCTTATGTTTGACATACAATCTGCTCCCTGCCACATCTGGCAAGGAATTAACTCTTCCAGCCTGAAGATAAATGACAACATTTAAATGTTATCATGATACACACATGATAAATGCTTACTTTTGTTCACATCCAAAATCCATTCTACTTCTTTACTTGCAAATTTAGCCCAAACAGGCAACCTCACTTAAGAAAGACAGTTGAACCTCTGAAACAAGGAAGAATTGATCCCACATATACATCACTCCTTTTATTTAGAATAAGTTAGAAATGTGTAACGAAAGACAGTAATATGAAATGTCCTCTATTTCTTATTATGATTTAATAAAACTTTGAAATTATATTTTTGCTATATAAATACAGCATCTGCTCCAGGTAAGTCCTATTCAAAGCAAGTTTTATTAACTGACCTCATTTGAATCAGTAGAAAGAGCTTAAATTAATAAGGACTATTTACAGCAATACACAGAGGTCAGGTGATCACCACCTTCACTGGTCTTCTGTGTTTGTTTTATTCTGTTCTGTAGGCCAAGTGTAATAAGCTAACAGAACACAACTCTGCAAATCACATAGGAATTTGTTTATGTTGTATCCATGACCGGGCCAGAGCCCCAGGCAGCCCTTGGCTCTGGCCCACAGCTTGCTGGCACAGGAATTTTTCTTCTGGAACTGCTTTGCAGGTCGGGATCCTCTGTATCCAGAAGCACCTGATAAACACTGTCTCTGTTCTGCTACCAAACCACACCATTGCTGCAGCTGCAGCTCCCTGGTACGTAAGGCAGGGCCCACCCAGCTGCTGGAGGGACGAACAGCTGGTAAATTCTGTCAAAGTTTTGTCACTGTATTCCAGTGTTTTAAAAAGAAAAAATAATATATGGCTACAATAATATCTCTCTTCCCCACTGCCACACTTCCATAACCAGTAAAGGGTTATATCTCACCATCTTTTGCATATTCAAGGGTAGGTTCCTTTTCAGCTCTCTGGTAATAACACACACTTCAAATCACACACACATGATGTTCAAGGTTTCCATTTACTGCTTGAGCAGTCATTTGACAACTTGTGAAGTGGGAGTTCTGGTGAGATTGAAAACCTGTTGACTGAGGCAGAAGCCCAGAGCAGCAAGGAGCAAAGGAATATTCAGAAGTTTCTAGCACCCTGAAAATAGGTCCTGGAAATCACCTAGCCTTCTGTCAGCCCATTCAAGCACATTGCCACTGTACAGGGGCTTCAGAGAAAATGTGATGCCACAGAAATTCCCAAGCTGCCAACTTCAGCCTGGTTTTAACACTTGCATATTATGAACAAAAGAGCATTAGGATTGTGACTTAGCTTCAATATACAAATCAAGAAGCACTCCAAATTAGTGTGAGTATATCTTCAGGGGGCAAAGGAGGGAAAACAAATAGACACTTCAGCTGGGGCTGCACAGAGCTCAACAGAAACTGAGAAATGAAACAGTGAAGTAATCTTACTATGTGGTTAAACTGTAGGAGTACCTCAGCAAGACAATAGTTTTGATATCTTCAGACAGCACGTATTTACCTAGACTTCTATAGGAATTAGGAGGGTTGTTAGTCCTTGCCATCTAACATGGTCCATCATGGGGTTTTAAAGCACCAAAGCACCAAAGTGCTTGTGCTATGAAGTGAGTAGGGAAACCTGACTAAAGCTACAAACCCTAACATGGAGCCCAAAGCCAAGGTAAATCCTGTCTCAACGTTAAAATGACATTAATGTGTGTTCCAACAGCACTGCATACAACCACCACCTCACAGCTTTCCTGGCCATTGCATTTGCTTTGCCCTTGCCCATACCATGCTGCAGCCACTGCCTTATCTATAATAGACCACCTCTTACTAATAAAAGTCAATTTGTATACCAAATACTCATTATAGACACCACCACCATCACCCCCCCAAATCCTTGTGATTTTCCAGGAATTCTGAGAAAATCACCTGTTCTGGGTAGCCAGTTAAATAATTTGCAGCTTCATCCTCTTTTCCCTGTGAACATTGCAGCTGCTTCTTCAGCCCCTTCTTAAGCATCCACTTCCCATTGGTAAGGGCAGCAGGGCTGGTCTCTGCAGGTCAGGGCCAGAACATAATCTTTAGGAACAACTCAGATTCAGCAGGAACCATGCCGTGACACATTACTACAGTACCAATAGGCAAAATTCATTTTCACACCTCATTCACGACTCAGATGTAAGATCTTAATTATCCAAATCAACACAGGTTACTCATCATTTCTTTCTATAGGCCATAATTCAACAAACTGTGTGTGCTCAGCTTTAGGCATCTGGGTGGCCTGTTCAAAAACATGTGGTACTTCCAGACCCAGGCCATTAACTTCTTGTGGGTTTAAGTGAAGGAAAAATACCTAGTTGCGATTTCAGTTTAAATTCTCTTGGAACAGAAGTCTGGGCTCCACACTTTGGCCTCTGCAAATAGAGGCTGAATTTGCAGTTCTACTGTGAAGAGTCTGCATGGTATTTTTTCTTTCTACTGATAAAAATTGTGATTATTGATATATTTTCAAGCTGCAAAAACCTTTAATCTAAAAGTGGGTTTAATATCTAGCAGAAGTAAAAGTAGAAGTTAAAATGTTACCTCCAGTAGTTACTCTTAGGCACTTAATACATGACATGACCTACTGAAAATACTTTTCTGATATTACTGACATTTGTTTAACCTATAACATTAATTCTTTGTAGCTCAATAAATCTGAGTATCTTCCCCCTGTATCATCAAAAGACTGATACTGACAAAGAAAGTCAATCTGCGGCCCCCACACAAATAATAGCTTTCCATTATATTTGCCATTTCACCTGAATAATTCCTGATAATCATGAATAATGATGTTATTTGACATTCTAATGATATCATGCTGTGCGACTTCAATCCATCAGTCACTGTCAGGAAGGTCAAATATTTGTATGCCATTACATTATGCAGAGTTCATTAAACAGTTAAATGACATTATACACCTTAATTATACTTCCAAATGAAACTAGCACATATCATTTAGATTTTGGAGTCTATGTGATGCATCTCCATTTAAAAGAAGGATCATGATTTTGAATATTCACTTGTGACAAAGAAATATATTGAAACTTCAAACAGTAGTTTTTCAGCTCTGTCAAATCCTGATGTAAAGATGAGTTCAGTTGACACACCTAAACAGCACATTCTTCACAGCCAAAGTGAGTTTATCATATTTTCTACTGTTACTGTGGGTTACTTCTCAGTGATCCTAATGAGGGCTTAAACACAGAACCATAACTGATACAGGAGACTGATTGCTGACTAGAGCTGTCTGTACACAAGATGAGAATATAATATTTATGCAAGACAACAGGCAGGGGGGAAAAAAAAGAGAAATCTTATTGTCAGCAGTATCATCTTCTTCTTGAAAGCAATGATTTAAAGTATATCTCAACACAACTCAAAATCTGCTCTGGCAGATCAAACCACCATAACAAAAATGAAAGACTCGTATTCAGCTGTGGCATTAAATTAGTACTATTTTATCAGTACCTAACATTCAAAAACGTGAAGCTCACCCCGTGCTATCAGTGTAAATAGTCACAATCAAAATACTATAGCAAGTAATCTAAAGGACTTGTTTTGCATGAAAACAGTTTGCTTTTTTTTTTCCTCCTATCAAACCCCTTTTCATTGACAAGAAAAACAGTAAGGGGTTCTTAGACAGTCATTAAGTAGCCATCAGTAGCTATGTATTGATTTAAGTAAAGTCTTTAAGAAATCACAATCCTTGTGACTTTACTGAGCATTTCCACAGTTTTCTAAATGAGACACACAGAGCAGGCAGAGAAATGGAAAGACTAATACGGGGAAAAACACGGGGAAAATACGGGGAAAAATCCCCAAAAAGGAAAAAAAGGGACAAGATGTTTATTAGGCTAGTGTAGTTTACCGAATTACAAAAGACTTATCAAAATCCAACTTTCCTCTTAGCTACAAATTGGCTGCTTCCTAAACGAATCTTTGAGTCTAAGATTAATAGACCGAACCCACCTTTTTATCAGGTTGTCCTTAATTTATTACAGTATTTTATATATGGGAAAAGAAGCAAATTCATCAGATTACAGCAGACATGAGATGTGTTCTTCAGTTCTTTATCTAGCTCAAGCCACTGATGGGCAATGTGCTTTTAAGCAATCAAAATCAACTCAGTCACGTATGAAACTGGAGAAGAAGCAACCAAACAATGAAGGGGGGGAAAAAGGATATCCCTTTCCATTCCCAGAACTTGCCACAGTGCATTAACAAGCTAAGCTTGCCAAGGATTCTGTTGAACAGGACCTGAGTAAATATTACAGTTTCCTTCTTCATATTAGTTCAGCCTCTTTCATAGAGCAACGTGTGTCTGTTGGTATCTGTAATTTACAGAAATATAATTGAAACAACCAAACCAATACAGCTTTGGAGAATAAATTGAGACATTTTAACTGAGTTAATAAGTGCCAGCACATAAAACTAGATGATCTAAAAACTTTTTTTAAGTTTGATTATCTTTGTATCTTTGCTTTCTGAAGAACTGGGAAAAAATATTGTTTTCCTTCATACTACCTGTTCTTCACTGTTCTAAATCTCTCATAGCTGCCAAAAGGTATTGGAGGGAACTGGGAATAAACAGCCTACCAGTTTCTGAGTTATTTCTTACTGTTTCTACCGCTTCAGTAAAAGTATTTTCTAGCAAAACACATTTTCAGTTATTGGAAACTACTTCCAAATGTCTATCATTTGTGATATTTTTATACTCTGAAGTGAGCTGAGCTACACTGTCACACTGTCATCTGCAGAGTCAAACCCAATTAATTACTTTTCTACTTCCTTTTGTCAGTGCCAAATGCACCATCACATCCTTATTACCAAATACTGCACAGTGGGGAAGGCCAGGCCTTGGGCATCAGTTTCTAACAGAGCAGATTCAAAGCCCTAAAGAAAACAGCAGACAATGTTACATCCTCAGTATTCAGAGTGCCCAGCACACTTAATTGCAAAGAGCAGGACAGAAAGATGATGACTGATTTTTTCTTTTTTTTCCCCCCCATATGGGATGGTATTTTAAACTTTATTTTCAACTGAACATGCATAGAAAGTTTTAGAGTTAAATTAAGCCTCAGCAACATAAAAAAGAAAAACATTTTAGGGCTAACATTTTTACATCAAAAGGCACAAAACAACTAACATCATAAGACAAATCATGCCACTGAAATCAATCTTAAACTTTGCTAATTGGGCAAATTGAATTGCTTTCAGTATATGCAGCACATTTATGCTTCCCTTTACTTAACAAACGACAGACAATCCAGCAGACACTAAAGGTAATGATATTTAATTACTCAATGGGAATGGCAGTTTTTTCAAGGTTTATCACTGTGTTGCATATATTATATGTTTATATTAAAACTAATTTTGAAAGTTTTCTGTTTCGTTATTATACTGAACAAAGCAAGACTGTCACGAAATATAATTAGGAAATCACAAAGGATCTTCTTAAACAGATACTCAGAATTCAGTGGCTCTGACAGCAGAGGCTTTGCAGAGAGCAGCAGCTCCACTGACAATGAACAAAAATTAGATTCAAGACTTGGAATAACATTAGCTTGATATGAGTGTGCTGGTTTCCACTGCACTCCAATACACGGAACAAGGACAATGGGACAAGGAGCTCACAGTGAATCTCCTCAGCCCTGCAATAGCAGGACAGTCAAAGGTCCACTGTTGCTTATGACAAAAGCAGAACACACTATTATACCTCCACATACATCTCATTTCCTTTTCTGTCCAGTATCTCTGCTGGCATTGTTAGTTTTTAAACAAAGCACTTGTAAATATATGTTTTCAGTGGTCATATACTCCCAAATATGTGGATTACAATTGGAAAATCTTCTCAAATTCTTTATGTTTCAGAGTATCCTACTCTTTGGCTATCCTCTACCATTCTTTGTGGTAAAAATGAACAATAACCTGTGACTGATGACCAACTGGTACAGTGTAAAGAATAACAAGAATGCACATCTTGTTTAAAGGGCAAATATTGATCTGTTTGAAGCAATGAAACTGCCCTGTCTGCAATTATCACAGAAATCCCTCGTCATCACCTCAGGAATGGCTTTGAAAAATCTAAGCCAACAAACGTACGTGGCAGAAAAAACCTTAACCACCATTTTAAGCAACAACATGAATTTTTTCCTCTTCAAACCCGAAGGAATAAGGAACAGAGGAGATCTCTATGACAGTTGAGAATACTCTCACTTCCTCACAAAATCATCAACTCAGTGAACAGACTTTAAAAGTAAGTATGTATCCATCGTGCAAGTAAATGGGAACAACAAACACTGGAGATCTACAACAGTTGACAATTTTTCTTGCAAAGATTAAAAAGTTTCAAAAGGGAAGGAGAAGTAATGAGATAGAAGATAGTTATTGCTGCTGAATCCTCTGACAGATCAGATGACAATCTTGATTCAGCTTTCATTATTTAAAAAGACAAATAGAGCATCTCTCTGTGCCTTTTCAATCGTGACAAAACACAGTTATCAAATCACATTATTTTCTTTACTCTGATATCTTGTAGGCAATATAATACGATCCCCTATGGACAACCCTTCAGCTGAGGTACAAAGTTAAATTCATTCAGGTACCTTCGATGTGACGGTTAAAGCTCAGGGGTGATCTGAGAAAGACTCAAAGCAGGACTGCACATCATCTCCTCTCCTCTGCCCCCTCCCCTTGTCCCCATGTGAAAAAATGGAGGAATATCTTTTGAAATACAGAGGCACAACAGCAATCCAACCACAGCACCAAAGGGGACCTTGCATTTCTACTGCTTGGTTAAAATATTAATTTTTTTACTCTTTCACCCATTTCTGTGTGTCGATTTCATATCAAAATAATCATTATTATGCATCCTGTAATTTAAATTAGGAGGATCAAACCCCATCACCTTTCCAAATACATCCCATGCATAATTCTCTCAACTCTTAACTAAGGCAGATACATAATACCATCCTTTTGATTTGCACATTAAAATACCCCTAGTTTTAGCAGTCATTTTTACAAACTGTCCTTCACACTGCAAGCACTGGAACATATACAACCAAGCAGATAAATCCAGGGGCTTCTAAGAGACCTATGAATGTTAAAAAAACATCCTCAACTAGAACAAATAATCTACACCACATGTCAGGATTACACTAAAACAAACAGTCCTGCTGCGAATGCCAGATAAATGGATCAGATTTTTCTTGTTTAAGGATGAATAAAGCCTGACCTGGACTCTCACTAGAGGTTTGGATTAAGAATATCACTCACATATGCAGGGGAAAAAAAAAAAAAAAAAAGACATCTTGTCTTCCTGCAGTTTAAAAATGGGTTAAACAAGTTTAGGATTTTATATAAAGATATAATAAATATAAAAACAATCATCATGAGGGAGAATTTTACATGCAGGTAAAGGAGCACAGCAGAGCTACACCCACAGAGCTGCAGCCCCTCACTCCCTACATAAAACTCATTATTTCCACACAAGGCATCATCAGAGGCCAACCTGAGCCTGATGGGCTTTCTAAACCCATGGATTTGTGCTCTCTGGGGTGCTCCACTTTGAGTAAGATCCGCACCAACTCCATCATATAACCTGAGCTGCTAAACAAAATAAAACATTTCCTCCAAGTTTCAGCTGTGCAAAGATCAAGAAAATTAAGCAACAGATTACTGGCTGATCTACATGATAAAAACCAGTCTAGAAGTTCTACATGATAAAAACCAAGCAAGGTGTTATAAGTATTTCAGAAAGCAGTTCTGGTTAGTTCAAAATTATCTCCCATTTTTCTCTTAGAACCGAATAAACAAATGCCACTGCAAGCTGTTTCTTGGGCTTTGCTTTCTACAAACATCCGTTTGCATCAGATGCTTTCATTTAATACACAACCTTCATGTAAGAAGGATGTTTCTCCACAATTTTAAAAAAATTATTCAATACCACAGGTATTTATAAATAAGTCATTATCATTATTAGATGTATTGTATTTTATTTTGTTAAGGAACCAGAGAGGAAAAGGGAATACTTTCTCTGTTTTCTCAGCTAAAATAGCCTCAGCAAAATATTATGTTAAGTCAGCAGTGCTCCATTAACATCACCATTTTCAGATTAAGATAAAAATAGAATTATAGAACTCCACAATATTTTTGTGATGAACTTTCTCCAGGTCAAATTCAGAGATTTTTTGAAAGACAAGCAAGTATAACTTATTTTATTAATATGGATTGGGTCATAGTAAGGAAACATTAATTGAGCAGAGATGTCATTAGCATCCTTCCACGTGACTGCATACTAATTAGGTGGCTTTCTTTTTTTCCAGTTTAAAAGTCTTCCCACTACCTAAGAAGGGTGGCAACTCCATGTTTTGCATTCATTCAAAATGACTGCAGAAAAACTCCAAAACACAGCCAAAAAAACTTTTCTTGCAATACTCTCCTAGTACCTCTGCAATTCCATGTAAGCAGCCAAGTCTGAAGTTTCTCACTAACATTTTTTAAGGAGAGTCGTTTGAAAAATAGATTGATCCCATTTCAAAGCGCTTACAAAGTTTTCACTGCCAACATAATTTCTCTCCACCACAACAGAGCTATGCAAAATGAAGTATATATTTAAAAGTTGGCCTTCATTTTGTCTTTAATTTGCACTACCTGGAGCTAAGGTAATTGGCAGGGGGAAGAACATGTAATTTCATTTTGCAAATGTGCCAAAAGTGTCAATAGAACACTGGGACAGGAGGCACTTGGCTCTAACAAGAAAGCATTGGATTGTTTGCAACACTGCTGTTGGTCCATGCACCCAAACATTCAACAGGCAGTAATGCTTGGCAGAGGTACCCTGCTATGTCCTCAAGAACAGGCAAAGTTAAAACCCCAAAACACCGGTCTTTTTTTCAGATGCAGTTCAAATTTATTTAATGTTGCCCTACACCGAACGCAATTCACAGAAGTTATGTCACATGTTTAAACTTGGAGAAATACAGATGCTCCAAGCTGCATAAAAAGCAGAATTTCCAAATTCATATATTTAAGCTCATACTTACTGCACATAATTTCTAATTTTATGGAACAAACAGCAACAAGGCCATCTCGATGCATTCCCAGTTATTAACAGATAAAGATCATTGAATCCTGAACTAAAACTGCTCTTAGGCAGCTAGAGTTGTCATTTATCTGAATGCAGTACAATGTTACACTGGAGCATCAGCAGGGGGATTTTCAACTTTCATTGTATGATACAAACATTTGCTCCAGAGAGAACACTCAAAGAGGCTGAGGTTTATGTTTTGATTAGAAACAGTAGAAGTCGGCAGGTTACAAGCAACAACAAGTAAAATACATTAGCAAATGAATAGCAGACTATACACACTTGTGCAGCCTTAGAAACCTAAATATGGTGTGAGTGATCTTCTGTATCCATGAATTATGCACTCCATTTCCTACTGCAGCCTCATTTTACAACAAAGTCTTCATTGTCTGTCCGTACCTAACTTTACACAAGACAACTTACTAAAACATAATTTACCCAATTACCTTCTCAGAGAAGGTGCCTGACCCTCAACTGAAGCTCTGTAAAGCAATTATGGGGCCGTTTGGAATCACTTTACTTGATAATCTCACTTGCCACTTCAAACCCATAGAGAAAAGCACCTCCTGAACAAAGCAAGGAGCACAACAAGGCGGGAGATACTGTACCTGCTCCCCTCCTGAGCACACAGTGGGGGAAAGCACAGCATGAGTTAGCTGTGCAGTGGGGCAGAGAGGAGGAAAAGAGGGAGGGAAGGGCTTTGTCCTACCTAAAAACAACAGATGACAGAAGAGGTGAAGCCTTGCGTTCCAAAACTAAAGCTATTTTACTCAGGTATCCAGAAGACCAATACTCCTTCAGGGTTAAGCAATTGTACTCAAGATGTTCCTTTTTTACTGAAGTTGAATCTGAAGAAATCTGTACTGGTGTCTGGGCTCTACTCAGACCTCTGCATGAGCACTCACTGAGGAAATACAGGAAATTGGATTTACTTGCAGAGGACTGACATCTAACCAGGCAGTCTGAAGAAATCAGGCTATGGCATTGTATATCACTCTCTATGCCCTGGAGAAGGTACTGGGATAACACATCACAGTGAACTCTTCTTTCCCTCCTGTATGCTTAGAAAGTGTTCTTGCTTATTTTTCATGTGCATGGTGTGCCCTTTATTTCCTTCTTTGCTGCTGAAGGTTGTGCTGGTTTGGGCTGGGGTAGAGTTGATCTTCCACGTAGTCATGGGTAGGAGGTAGTTTGGGATTCATGCCTGAAACAATGTTGGTAACTCAGGGATGTTTTCATTATTGCTTTGCTGCTCCTGTACCCATCTTGTAGGGGTGGCACAAGGAGTTGGGAGGGGCACAAAATGACCCAAGGGACGTCCCAGACCATTTGGTGTTGCATTTAGCATATAGAGCGAGGGGGGGGGACCACGAAGGGGTTGGGGCATTCAGAGTGATGGTGTTTGTCTTCCCAAGTCACTGCTACACACGATGGAGCTCTGCTGTCCTGGCTGAACACCTGCCTGCCCATGTGAGTGGCTTTTGTTTTACCTGTTAAACTGTCTTTATATCAACCCACAAGTTTTCTTACTTCTGTCCTTCCAATTCTCTCTCATCCCACTGCAGGGGAGTGAGCACGTGGCTGTGTATTGATTAGTTGTTGACCAGGGTTAAACCATGATAGAGGTCCTTTAAATAGTAGGAGTTACTTAAATATAAGGATGGTTACTTGTGAAATTATGAAATATCTTCACTGGATTATAATTATGGTACACCAAGGGATATTAATGTATGTTTCAACAGAAAAATACTATACCATATATTAGTATACATATACACTATATATTAGGCTCTCCTCAGCAAAGAGAAGGAATTACAGATTTACATTGTATCACTAGATCTCCTCTTGTGAGTTGCAACAGGAAATTCATGTTAGATGCCTCTCAAAAATATGTACTTGAAGAGAACACATAGTTGTATTACACTGAATGGGACAAAATATTCCAATATGCTGGAAACAATAAGCAATAAATGAAATTTCCAATTGACTTTCCAGCAAATCTATTTTCATTACAAATGGAGATTTTGTATGTATTGCATTACTTATGGTAATTGTGTGACATCTATTATGAATATCCATGTATTCCAATCATCTCTTTTAATTATATTCTGCTGTAAGAGCAAGTCATGCAATACCTTGCCCAGACTTGGTTAACTGTGTGTGTGCTGCATATCACATTCTAATGGCTGTATTGAGAAAAAAAGGTGCACAAACTGTAACAGGAATGACTTGTAACTGTCATCTCCTTCATTAGCCAGAAACTACTTTAAAAAGTAGAAAAAGCTGAATTTAAATCTAGTTATGTACTGAGGAAAAAGATTTCTCTGTACTTCTTCCTTTTTTTAAAGTTCATGGTAACAGGTATCTGAATGCAAAGCATGTGGGTTTCTGCTACAGGATGCAGGTACTTTAATTTTCCATAGTGTCAAAAGTGCAACAGCAGCAAACTCCTCCTTACCATTTGTTTTCTATCGTCCATTTATTTGTTTGGGTTTTACTGATGTGAAAACAGGATAAGATTACAGCTCTGTTCAATAACCACACCAATTACAAATTTGCTTTGTACTAGACTAGAAAATAACCACTGGACTAAAAGGATTCATTATTTATAGAATCATAGAACTGTTTAGGTTGGAAAAGACCTCTAAGATCATCAAGTGCAACCATTAAACCCAGCACTGCCAAGCCCACCACTAAACCATGTCCCCAAGATCTGCATCTACCTGTCATTTAAATCCCTCCAGGAACCGTGACTCCACCACTGCCCTGGGCATCTGTGCCAGTGCTTGACCACCCTTTTGATGAAGACATTCTTCCAAATGTCCAATTTAACACACACACACACACACTCCCAGCACAACTTCAGACTGTTTCCTCTTGTCCTCTTGCTTGTTCCTTGGGAGGACACACTGAGCTCCACCTGGCTGCAACCTCCTTTCAGGTAGAGAGCAGCAAGAAGAACAGGTGTTTAAACAAGAATGTCAATTATTGTGTTAAACCTCAGAGGAGCTTTGGAGATTTTACCTTTTCTAACCCCCGCCTTAGTTTCCCAGACACTTTTCATAAAAAAGTTTACTATCTCTTAATTTTACATCCTTCCATGTTGCTTTGCTCCTCTGTTTTTTAAACTTCACTTTTTCCAGCTCCTTAGAATGAGGGTTTTTTCACTAAACACTTGGCCAGGTTTCTTGCTATGCTAAAAATTAAGTTCTTTTTACCAGATATCTCTGTCATCCCAATGACAGGAACTTCAAAGTAAATTAAGTCAGTTACCATAAAACTATAGCTGTAAGTCAATGTGAAAATGCTAACATGCTTTGCAAATCAATAATGAGGGTAAACATGACAAAATGGGAATTCCTCTGCATGTCCCTGGACCTCATGAGGACAAGCAGTTCCACTTTTAGAAGACACACATGAGTAACACACCTTCAGAACTGTGCAGTGAGGGCCCCTGAAACACACAGAGCAGTAGAGAGGTTCATGCATAATGTGGTTCAAGCCACTTATAAGATCCAATCAATGATGATGACAAAAGGTGAATAAAAGGGATTAGACAAAAATGGAATTGGCCTTTTTTTGCTGAATTTTAGTATGTGTTAACAATGTAGTCAAGAAATTTAATTGCACAGATCTAACCCATTATGACACAGCTTACAAGCCCGTGCTTCAGATTTCTCACTCAGATTTCAAGGTTGGTTCAACACACGACTAATAAAAGACTGCTTATCCCTCCACGACATTTGGTAAGATGCACCAGGCTCCAGCCTAGGATCTACTGCCTCTCCCAGATGTGGCCTTAAGACAGCTTTTCTAACACCTCTTCCAATATTGTTTGTGCTACAATCTGAGAAATTCTTACTACTAATCTGCTGAATACATGTAAATGAGTAATTTAATTGGTAACTTACTCCATTTGCAAATCAGCAAGAAATACTTCTGATTTCATTACTTTCATTTTGTTCCTTTCTATTTACAATATTGGCACAAAGCATTTATAAAGGGATTTTCATCAATACCAGTATATTAATGCAACTGTAACAATGCAAGCAGAATAATATATCCTTATGGTGAAGCACATCCTCCTTCAACAGTGAGCACCTTTCAAGCAAGATAAGATTTGAAGGAAAAGAAAGCATTTTTATCAGCCCAAATGAGACAGCTGAAGTCCATGCCCACAAATAAGTCAGACAGACAAGCTTTTGTGCACAGAGCCCTGAATCTCTTATCTTCACAAGCAGCATTTCTTAATGCGAGTCAAACACCATCCCTTTGTTTGTAGACTGCAAACAAAACGACTCCAGCCCTGAGATAATTAACTGGCCTCTCAACCACCAGTAAGTTCAAGTGGTTTGCATACAGGGAGCAGTCGTTCTTTGGGCTGTTTGAGGAGAACCTTTTTCCACAAGGCAGCTTGAGAATACAGCAAAGCTGATTTACAGGCCTGCTGTTGCCAAGGGTGCAGCCCCACTCCTCATCCTCAGCTTAATTCAGCGAAAAATTATTAAGCATAGGAGCTGGTTTTGTTGCTCTCATTTGTGCAAGTAACATTATAAGGCATTAGTAAGTCCCATTTGAGGGATCAGGACTGCTCATATAAGGAAGAGTCATGGAACAGCTTCATTTGAGATTTGAGTTAAAAAACCTGGGAATTTTCACTGGTGTTCAACAGCTTCAGTCCAGTATCTCAAAAAGAACTTGCCAAATACTGACAATACATAAAGAAAGTCCGAATCAATTCTGCACTCCTGATGAAGAGATTTATTCTATATTTCCTTCACATTTTCAAATAAGATCTATCATTTATATCTGCTCCTCCCACTTTTTCCTGCACCAGCAAAGGAACTGCATCCTCTTCCTAGTACTTTCTTCTTCTAAAGAAGACATTTTGAGGAATTCACATAAATAGTCCAGTCCTTATTGTACCAAACAACATTTTCTGTCTCCATGTGATTCCCTTGCCATCTCCACCATCATACTTAAGATACAAAGCCTTTACCAAACACCTCTATTTTTAGCTTTTTGTTAAAAGAGCCAAAAGGAGCATGACTGCTTCTTAACATTGTGCTAAACAAACTAATAATAATAGTAATACATGGGAAACTTCTGCAATGAGCACTAAAGAATACTTTCTCACAGGGTTAGATGTGTCTAACAGGTAGTTGCAATTGTGCAGCATAAATTATTGCAGTATGCAGATACAAATTTACATATTCTGCAATATAACTGAATTTTATTTTCTAAATCTAAGTTTTATGGCAAATATTAACATTTGTCTGGGCTAAAACCAATAAAATTCATAATTATGCAGCATAAATACAGACGTGATAAACATGCAATGTACAAAGTAACTAAATTGTAACAAACAGCAGCTCTGTAACTTTATGAAGAATTAAAATGTCACATACATTATAAATACCATGGTTTCCAACAAAACTTGGTGAGAGAATGCTACTTTTCTTCCTAGGGCCAGTGCACTATTTTCAACAGGAATTCTGTCAAGACTGCAGCTAAATCAAAAACTACTTTTAAAATATATTAAGAAACAACATTAATCCAAAGGATTGTTTCTTTTTAGCTGCAAAACTTCCAAGGAAAGCACTATGACAATATTTGTGGCAGTCTCAAGCAGTACAGCAATTCTGACAGCAGGTGACAGGGGAGCTCCCAGCCAGACAAATCCTGCAGCAGAGCAGATGCTGCTCTCACATTGCCTGGCCCTGCATCCCACCCCACCCAGGCAGCAGACCCAGAGCATTCACACTGCAGCTCGGGCTGGGAGCAAGTCTTTGAAGGAGCATCTGGTTCAACTAATGTTTTCTCTACTCATTAATAAAAGGAACAAGTTGCAATAACTCACGGAACACCACAGCTGTCTCGGCAACAAATAATGACCATTAACTCCATAGAGTGATGAAGTTGTCAGAAAATATCACAAGCTTTGGGTTTTTATGCAGGGTCCATTCCCCACAATCAGAATACTTGCTGGTGGGAAAAGCTGGATTTCCATCAAAATGGCAATACTAAATTCAATAGTAAAATTCAGCGTGTAACAGTTAAACTTTTTTTGTTTCCCTTTTTCTTTTCTTTTTTAAAATAGAAAAGCCCTTTTAGCCCTTTCATAATCAATCCCATATGAAAAGTTGTGATAAAGCATTTATTCTAATTTATTATCAACACATACATGTGCCCTTAGTAAAGGAGCCAAACTGTCCACCGCAAATTTCTCTAAAATTACTTGGTCCCAAATAACCCTCAGCTTGTTGTTCCCAGCTGGGAAGCCTGCTCCTTTTAATAACCAATTCAATAAACTGCTGAAAAATGCTTTGTATAATATAGTATTGCCATAGATCTGATGTTTGTCTCTGTCATTACATATTGCATTCAATCAATTTACAAATGTTGCTGTGTTCCTTTTGTGCTAGTTCTTCTTACGGCATCCTGAACACAAATCCAAAGATCAATACCTTGTCTACTGAAAAAAAAAATTGGACATAACAAATGAATAATTTTATTTATAATAAAAAGTCCTGGTCCCCAAATGGATTCTGCTAATGTTCAAATTCGTTTTTCACATTTAACACAAGATGAAAGCAAGTACCCTGCACAATGCCATGAGAAAGGCAGTGATAAAAAACAGTTCATATTTATTGAAGATGTGAGCAAAACCTTGTAAAGCTCTGGTGCAGGGCTAGGAAAACATCAATAAAATGGTAGGTCACTCACAAAGTATTTGTTACCATGTTAAAGCACAAAAAGTCCACCTCAAAGAGGAGACGGAATTTGTTTAAAACAGCCACAGTTCTGTTCTATGGAACTATGGACGCTCTGCAAGAAATCTTTCAAGAAGCCAAGTAGAAGCTTAGCTCATGCTGGTTACAGGAGCTGATTCAGTTTGTCTTGGGCCTTTTGTGTGACAGAAACAACACATTTGCTGACTATACACATCCCTCCACTGCTGCAGCTATTGAATAGCTGCCTTCTCCAAAACAGCCACATTGTTGTTCAACAGAGTCAGGAATGACTTTTTTTCACAGTCACTCTCTGCAGAGCAGCAAGTTCCAGAACTGAGAGGAAACAAGGACTCTACCTTTCATAAAAAAGGGTAGTGGCACCTGTATATGGGTACACATCCCAGTGAGCTTACAGCACTCGTGTTTCCACCTAGATTTTTGGCTCCTTGAAAATGCAGAGGCATTAGCAAACAGAATCAGACAATTTCTGAACAAAACAGAAAACCCTCACAAAAGTGCAGCCCACGAAACAGCGTCTCACTGATCAAAACTGTCCCCAGTACCATGTGACTCCCTGCTCTGAAACCAGACAAGTAGAAGGGGCAGGGATTGAACTCCAGAGAAGAGCAGAGCTGTCACCCCTCATTTTGTCATGGGAGTTGAGTGATGATGTCTTCAGTCAGACTGTGGTCAGACATCTCTGAGCCTTAATCATTGCCCTTAATCATTATGGGACAGCAAAGGGACTGGATGTCCTGAGGGGAACACACACCAATCCTGTTTAGCTTTTCTCCATTTGGTTGAGACAACAGAGGTGAATGAGTCTCCTCCTGCCAAACACATGCCCATATTGTAGCCTACACACTGAAGACTCCAATGTAATGTGAGATATCCCTTTAGTCAACAGTAAGATCCCAGTTCCTTTCTATTCAAGAATGTGCAATAATCACTGAAAGGGATCCGAATACAAAGAGGTTCCTGAGTCCATGAACTCGCATGAATCCATCAGGCAGAAGTCTAATGCTGGGCCACGTGAGGCAGCTCTGTCCAGGAACAAGAGAACTCTTTCCTTACCATAAATACTGTGTTCTTACTCAACTTACTTTTGCTTTCTATTAGCACAGTTTGCCTCTGAAGTGTCAATCTAAAGTCACAGGATTGGCAGCTGGAAATAACACCAAACTTTGCAGTGTGTTAACTGACCCAGCCTGCTCGAATCATAAATGCTGAACTCCACAAGACCATTCTGACTGAATTTTTATTTTAAAACTATTACAGCCAATTCTCAGCTCCAATCCTACCTTCTGTTTCAAGATGGAATTTCAACCTTACCAGTTAATTAAAGCCACCACCTGGAGTGAGCTGGCTTTCAAACTGATTTCCTTTGTCTCTCTAATTCACATACATTAATATTTTATTTTCTACTGGAAAAAAAAAGAAAAAGAAAAAGAATGTCATATGTGTGCCAAAGACAAGGCAGATAAAATTATTGCAATAAAACAAAGAAAATACACTTGTTACTGCCAGGTCTCAAGATGAATGCTGCATTATACAGACATTTTAAAGGCTTACAACTGCAAATTGCTCTATTTTACATACTGTATTCTAGTCTTTGTATCAAGATCTCTTCTAATTTTTTCTTATTGTAATGAGAAAGGAAAAGGGTTGGGGTTTTATTACCTGAACATTTATTCAACGGAGAAACAAAGACTACATTATATATTACAACACATAAGCTATTAAAACAATGTGACACTATAAAATACACTGCAATACTCATTACGGGATAACAAAGCTAAACCCTGAGCAAATAAATGTATCTGCCAAAAGTCAGCAATAACTATACAACTAGAGTTTATAATCTTTAATTATTTAAGAAGGAGAGAAGCTTATAATAATTAAGTTTTATAGGCTCCTTAAATTGTCATTACTAGGTGCTAACAAAACTTTAAAACAAGTATCCTTCATCTCAAATAGTCTTCTTTATTTTTAACAACAGATACAATTGCGCACTTAACTGATAAATTAAAAAACAAGTGTTCATATTTTTAAAATCTCCACACAAAGAAAAGGAAACATTTTACTCTCTGATCCAGACAATGCATATACCAACATACTGCCCAGGCACTTCCAAGCTCTGCATCACACAGGGATTGATGTGATATTGTCTTTATATAGCTTTGAACATGGTTTTTGTTATGACAGATCAGTAAATCACATTGATTTACACCAGGTATTTTAGAAACTTGAAGTTCAGAAATCCTGTTAATTTAATTCATTAAAATATACTGGTGAGACAGTAACACCTTTAACATTTCTATGAAGTCTATGCATCTTCACCCTGCATTTATAACCAAATAATCTGACTTCTGGTACCCACAAACACCATTTAAAGCAGGTAGAGAGAAAAGTTCAACATCGAACAACTATAATCTACAGAAGTGATGGGAGGAGAAGAAGGTTCCATTTCAGAAGAAATACATTTGTGAGTTTAAAAAAATACATAAATTATGAAAGAATTAACATAAAACTACAGAAGAAAAAGAAAATTTTCAATAAACTCCAGACAACTTTCTTCTTTTCCCAAAACATACTCAGTCATTGCCCGAGTTCCTGTTACAATTTTACCATGAACCTCTATGGGAAAAGTGATCAGTCTTGATTATTTCTGAAAAATTGCACCTCCAGCCACTGAAAGCCGCACAAATTTTGGAGCAGCAGAGTTTTGACTGGAAAATAACACACCACACTACAAAATACTCTAAATAGGTTCATTTAGCATCTCGCATAATTAAGTTCCTATAAAGTTTCTAACTTGAGAATTTTACTTACAACATGGGGCTTCACTTTTTCATCACGAAATGTGTGCACTATGCAGATGGTTTATTTAATTCATTCCCACCTAAATTAATCAAAGCAATCTGTCCCCCCCCAAAAAAAGAAAAAAAGTCTTCATAAAGGATTCTACTGCCACTTGACAAATAGTGTGCATTTAACCTGGAAAAGTTGAAAATTCTCCGTAAAGAAGTTACCACATCTAAAAAAAAGTGACATTATAAAAAGGGAAGCGGGACATGTTATTTAGCATAATAAGAAATTTAAACAACACCACCTCAGATACACTTTAAAATGCTTTTAGTAGCACCTGGTTGTTTATACATCTTCTGTGGTGAAAAGGTCAATAGAAATTCACCTCTAAGGTCACAGTTGCTAAGCAACTGTTTTCGGCAGTTCTGCAACACTGATCAAGTATCTTACGTTCCACTGCCTGGTTTCGGAATAAACCCGTGTCGCATCCTACCTGGCCTTCCAAGCACTCTGCGTGTCTCCTGCTTTTCCCAAGAGCACAGCCATCCAAAGGATACGTCCTGGGACCACCGGCTTGCGGTTCACGAGAGCAAAGGAGAGCTCAGTCTTCAGGAAGACCACGGAGGGCTTGATGAGGTGCTGCCCGAATCTCAGCATGATGGACGTCAATCTTCAGGGTCTGGAAGAGGCAATAGTTGAGATAATTAAGGGACTGACTCTACCTTTCCAAACAGCAGCAATAAGACAAACAAACTGTCCAGGCAGCTTCTAATGGAAAGTGCCTCCTGGGCTCATCAAGGATGTCTTGGAATGGTTGTTACAGTTTTCCTAAAAGTGTCATTTCTTTGAAGGGGTGTTGGAAAAGACTTCCTTCCAAAGCAAAAATTTGAAATATAATTTCCTAAACCCTTTTCCCATCGTCTCAGCAGGACTACAAAATTCTAGACAGGAAATGTAATCACTCCCTCCCATTTTCATTTCTCCTGCATTGTATACATCTGGATCACATGTTCTTGAAGAAACACAAATAGGATTTCACATGCTTTTTGCCACAACGCAAATCAATGCACGCAGGACTTACCAAATACACCACATTTTCTAAATCAATCTCTCCACTAAATACCTCAACAGAAGAAACACCAGCAAACTAAGGAAAGTGTATTTATTCATTTCCCATCCACACATTCTAGCTTGAGCAACTGGAATGTGAAGATGATCCCATTTTTTCTTACAGAAGCTCAAAGAATTCCACTTTCATTCAGTAAATTTTTTTCTCCTCCTGATGAGAATGAAAATCCCTCTTAAATAGCTAAGGCACAATCTAACAATGTCTATTTTAGGTCTTTAAGCCCTGGAGTATTTAAAGTATTTAATGCAGTCAAGAATATCCGAGGTACTGCAGGGTAAAATATGAAGTAATGATGAATTTCCTGTGACAATACTTCAGACACATCGGAAGCGTTACAATAACATTGCCCAGCTTGAACCAAGTGACTAAAATTCAGTTTTGTATGTTGCTCCAGATGGGGAAATCTACTGTGAGAGTCATGGAGGGTCTTTTGTAGCAGCTCTTTTCTTGCAAACTTGCTGTGTTCAGTAAAAGCCAAACTCGGTCCTTACGCTAACAGATTCATTCTAATTTAACATCCCACTTCTTTATCTGCTCCCATAAAAAAGTACATGTAACAACCCCTTCTAAGTGCATACACTTTGAAAGAGTCTTTGAGAAACACCCGTTCTTCGAAAGAAAGCTCTGAATTTGTAGCTACTTAATTCCACAGAAGGACTTAACTAAGTTAAATTAAGGGTAGCAGATGCATCTAGTCAGGCTTTACACCAGGAAAACATGTATAAATCTCAGTATAAGATACAGTAACAAATCAGATGACTACATTTCCAAGTAATAAACATCCTCTAAGCAGGCACCATGTCTTGTTTTATTTTTAAAAATCACAGATGAAAGGAAATGGTTGAGCAGACCATGGAAAAGTAGAGATTTTAACTATGCCTGTTTCAAAGATCTGAAAAGGTTCTACAGTTTTTTCCCCCATAAAGTCAACAGAAGATTAAGTGTCTGAGATGTGTCCCTTAGCATATATTAAACCTGAAACTTGACAACATACAAAAATCAAGTCTCTTTAGCTACTAAAAGAATTGCTTAGCAGAGGAAACACCTGCTATCTTGTGCTGATGCTTGAGAAAAATAACTATTAGGAACTTCAATCAATCTTCCTCATTTCTCTTAAGCAGCCCATCAGCAACCCCCTGCAGGGGATTTTCCTTCCAATTAAAACATGCAAGAATGTTTTTACCTGATACAAAAAGAAAAAAGACATGGTTCTTTTTGCAATGAAGGCAATTTACCTGATAAAGGAGCAAAACACATTCCATAGCCTGGACTACCATCCAGTGATGAAACTAAGCTGGTGTCTCCAATAGCTGTAAAATCAAAGATACCACCACACCTGCCCTGGCATCTGGCAGTGCTATGGACAGAAATAAGAGTATTACCAATCACTTCGTATTCTGTCTTCCAAAATACTGGTAAATCAAAACACTGTCCAGAGGCATGGAACAGAGTTAAACACAGAACCAAGATTTTAAAAGAGGCTGAATTTAAAAACTGATGCTTTGAAATTTGACTTACGGAGGGAGAGAGCTGGAGATTTTGATAATCACCAGGAGAAGTCCTCTGGCTTTTTGCTGCCATAGGCAAAAAACAACAAACAGTAGCAAAAAAAGTCTGGTGACATAAGGCTGCCTGAACTATGTATTCATCTTACACCTACCACATGCATCTTTACTGATTTCACAGCCAATCTTGTTTTAAAAAGTTTAGAAAAAGCACTAAAGTAAAAGCACTATCTCCTACCTCTCTAAGCAACAGTTTGAAGAATCACATTACAGCCCAACTGGGTCGATCAAGAATTAACAAAACATTTTAAAATCACATACATAGAATTAATGCATGTATTAAAACCATTTCTATTTGCTTACTACACAATAATGCATCTGAATAACCTATTTCTCTCTCTTAATTCAGACCAAAGAAATATAGCACATGTTTCAAACGTGTCACTTGTATCGGCTGTGCTATGTAATTCTGCAGACTTCCAGTGCTACTCTCTCCAACTCTGAAAAGGGACTGTGGGAATTTTTTTTGTTAAACAATTATTTATGATCTATTATATATTAGTTAAGCTGTTTTCTGCCTTAGTGACGTTCTGTGTTTTCCTGTAAAGCGTGATGGTCTGTGCTCAGAACCGACACAAACGCTGAAAAATACCTTGGGGAAATAAGGAATGGGAACAACTGAAAAATCCACGACTGTGCAGCAGCAAACTGCAGAAAGGCTGGAATATTCCAGAGTGCAGCGAGGCAGGGAAGTTTTTAGTCCTCTGAATTCCATCTGCTTATTGCTTGGACAGCCTGTAAAACAAGCAGGAATCCACCCAGCACGGGTACACACAGGTCACGAGGTACAAATAGTGTGTGCTCAAGGCTTCCCAGAGGATTGGAATCACTGCACTACAGCTGTTCCTCCAGGGATTTCCACTTCTTGCATAAAGAGAAGGTCAGTGCCAGATAAACCAGAAACTAAATATAATGGGTGAAAGATGTTTCTTCTTTAATGATAGTAGTCTTTCTAATCCCCAGTAATAAGGAGGACAATTACATAGTAATGTTAGAAAATGAAAGAAATCCATTTCTGATTAAATTTCAGCCCAGTTTAACACAGCTTCTATTCTGACTATTTAGATGAAAAGTGTATTTACTCTTCTTCATATTGCAGATACACATTACATTGCCTATTTCATCTGCCTCATTTTCCTAATTAAATTCCCTTCAAGCTGTGTTACTGCAGTTGTAGGTGGGAATACAGTATTAAAGGCTAACATAACAAGTAGACTCATTTTACAGCCACAACAGACCTCAAATCTGTATAACTCTTGGTATAAAAAAAAAAATAGACACTGGAATTTTACATTACAAAATAAGAATGCTAAAATTTACAAAAATCTTGAGACACACAAATATTTTTGATTATTATTATAGTTTTGCTAAAATTTCCAAAGGCACATTGCATTTGCCCAGCCTATATAAATACTGCTCACACATTAAACATAATTTTGAAAGGAAATCTAAACAACCTCAGTTCTCCAAGGTCAGGGGGTCTGGTTTGTACTTCAGCTTTTAAATAGCATAAGCAGGAGAATCATTGGTGTCAAACACACAGGGAGAACTCTGAATAGAAGTTCACCTAAATACAAGTCCTGAGGACATCAAGATCAGTGCTGGCTTGTTACATGTCATCTCTAGAATTAGAGACCTGGAAAACTGTTGGAAGTTATTTTCTCTGTACTGATTATAAGGAGTGATGGCACTAATTCTCTAAGGTTCCCCTCCTGCTGCCACTGAGGTCCCCATTGTGCCTGTCTGAGATGGTGCCGGTACTCCAAAACGCCTCTTTATTTTACCACACAATTACTTGTCCTTAACAACAAGGTGTTGAGATCAGCACCTGCTGGGAACCAAGCTCAAGGCTTCTGCTGAGCCATCCCATGAGCGCAGTTCCAGGAAAGCTGCACCTCTGGTTGTAATGGGAGAAGATAATGCAAAATGGGCTGCTAACTTTGCATGTGTGTATTAAAGGAAACCAATTACAATCCCATTATCTCTCTGTGCTAATAGAAAGGACTATTTTAGAACAATCCCAGGAGCATTCTTAAATTTTAAAGTTTATTATTTTACCACATCATCATCATCTGTTCACTAATTTTGACATTCCTAATTCTGCTACTCAATTTCAGTATAAAAACACTGCAAATTTATGTGGCAAAATAAAACAACTTTTTTTTTATAAAGGTCCTAAAAATCTGAGTGTTTTTCTTAAATTCAACAAGGTAAGACAACTTATGTCACACACTGTAGTTAAGAGAATCAAGTACCTCCTACAGTAAAGGATGTTTATGGTTGACTTGAGATTTTTCAATCCCATTCTCTAAGCTGCCCTTTATCCTACAAAACTATATCCTTACATGAATATTTGGCATTGTTTCCTCTCAAATGTTTGAGTAGGGGAAAGTTATATTCCTACTTATACATCTGAATCCTGCACCATGTTCCAGAAGTATGAAGCAGTGAAGACCTGCCCCGCATGCTACCTCCCCTCTCTTCATGAGTTATAATTTGTAACTTATTCCCTCCCATCACTGCCCCTTTGTGGGGATGAAATCCACACAAGTCAGAATATTAATTATTTGACTTAAGCACATGAATGTCCTTGTTGCTAGCAGCCATGACTTGACATTTTCATCAAAGAATTCCTAAAAACACTAACAAAAGGAAATTATTTCATCCTAAAATCACCTGGTTTTTCTAATAGCCCTTTGTCCCTCGAGCAGCTTTATCTCTCAGCATCCTTCAACCCAACCCTCACACAAGGTTCAGCTACATATTTTGTGTTCTTCCAGTTCCAGAAAATGGCCTCTAATTAAAAACTCCTCTTCTTCTTAGTGAACCAACACATCACATGCTACTGCTATTTCTGTTCTGAAAAAGCCAAGAAGAATCACAGAACTAGAAAAGGTGCTCAAGTCTCTTTGACAGCCATAGCCTAGATTCTCTGCATGGGGATGGCATTTAATGCTCTACACAGGGCTGAAGGGAAAAGCTTGTGTGGATTATTTGCCATTTTCGCCACCCACAGAAGCTGCTGAAGAGAAAGCCCATTAAAGATGATGCATGCAACCAATCCTGTGGTGTTGACAAGGACCAATTTCTCCCATCACAGGCAGATTATGATGGACTCAAATCCACTACACGTGGCTTCCCCTGCTTAATCTAGCAGGGAAGAAAACATCAAAATTATTACTGTTTAAATATATGGCCATTTTCTTAGCATGGTCAATCAAGCTAAATTATCTACACTTAAAATGAAAATAGACTGTGGTCTGTTGCATAGTACCTGAGTGGTTATGATGCCAAGAACCACCCATTTGCAATCCCACAACCTGCCTCTCCTTGCAGCTCTATTCCCCCTCACCTGAGCTGCAGCAGCATTTCATAGCACCTCTCAGACAGGGTTTTCCATTCTGCTCTCCCAGTTTTGCCTGGAAAACTTGATGCTGCTGTTACAGCATCTTCTCCTAGGGCATGACTGTGACCACCATGAGAATTGTCCCTTCCCCTGCCTGTGTGTAGCTTTTGGGTTACACCAGTGAACCCAAGAATGAGACTCCACAAAGTTCAGTGACCGAGCAGCACCAGCCCTGAGCACAGCAACACTTCACAGTAACAGCATGAAGAGCCTGAGGGAGGTCTGAGGAACAAGCAGATCCTGATGAAAACCAGGTGGTTGCCAATTGTACTGGGTCTGACTGCAATGGGGTTCCCTTCACAGCAGCCAATGTGGTACCGTGTGTTGGCTTTGTGACTAAAACAGTGCTGACCACACCCCAATATTTTGGCTATTTCTGTCCACCACCAGTGATCTGATGTACATCTTCACCTCTGGCTCCTGACAGGAAAGCTTCATTGTTCTCAAACCTGTCTCAACACTCTTTGTGCAACGGGCCCAGCCCTCAACATATTTAAAGCAGAGCATGCACAAAATTCAAAGAAAGAAGTTAGCCTATTTAAAAGCTACAGGTCACACAAAATACTAGCATGCTCTAGTTGCATTATGTATTTTAAAAGTAAAATTTGCACATCTTTTTTCCCCCAAAATTGCTCCTCTTCAGGCATTATACAGCTTGTCTACTGCACCTGCTAAGGTAATGTGTGGGTGCACACAGGCACATGTTTGTCCTCAGTTTCCTATTGCCAAGTTGTCTGGTCCATTATTGTCATGACATTTACAGTCTTCAAGCAAACAAACAAAACCCTCAACAAACAAACGATAAAGCAAATTTAAGAAAACCAAAACTGGCCTTCCCTCTGCTCCCAAAATACCCAAAACACCCTCAAAGCCAATGCAAACACTCAGATCTTTGTTGACCAAGAAGGATGCAGACACCTAAAAGCAAGTGAACCACTTTGTAGCAACACTGTAAAGCAATCACAACATTGACAAGTTAATCAACAAATGCAGAATCAAGCTAGACATCAAAAGCGATATACCATCCATAATACATGGAGAAGGCATAAATATTTTTAAATGATGTAGAAGTACTTGTCAAATCCATTTCTACAGCAAGCATTTTGGAATACAAATTAGGCCAACTTGTTTCTTTCTTATAATTCAGGTAAAGAGTGCAAAGTTATAAACAATAAATGAAAAGGTTTGTAGAGGCAAAAGAACTGTATAATACATTAAATGCAGAGAAAAATGAGGGTTTAGAAGAGTCATGAAAGTGCTAAACATGCTCTACATTCTTCAAGTGTCCATATGTACACTGTGTTCCTTAGAAGATGACTCAAATACCATTTAAACCATGCTGCAAAAATAATTCTGGCAGTGGAAGCTCTTGTTTGCCTCTGTGCTCAGGTAACAGCTCAACTTCTCCACACCTTCCAAAATTTCCACAGAATTTTTTTTTCTGCTTTGACACCCTAGCTAGACCTAAAACTTCGCTGTCTTAAAAACACTTTTATGATGACTACCACGAAATAAAATTGCTGTCTTGCACTATATTGCAGTTGCTTTATGCCCAGTTTATGCCAGAATGCATGAACTCAACACACCACAACATTACAGAAGTTCTTTCAGAAAGAATCCCAACCCCAAGGCTTGATCAAGAGCTTCTCCCAGTCTTTGCCAGACACCTGTGCCCGTTTTATCTCATAGTAGCAAACATCATCTAAGATTATAATACCTCCTTCTATTGTTATCCAACCAAATGACAGGAATCCAAAGAAAAGTCTGATAACTGAGAAAGAACCAAAAGCCATGTTCTATGCCCATGATTTTAAGAAGGATGTTTTATGAAATGTGACACAATCAACAGGTTCACCTCCTTGATGACTTCTACTGAAAGAGCAAAATGTGCACAAGCACACACAGGTAATGAATGATGGTCACAGATCTTTCCCCAGTGTTAGGGGAAAACAAAAAAAAAAGAAAGAAAGAAAACAAAGAAATACACATATTTTACATTTTTTTACTAATTTGCATGCACTACAGCTATTACCCTGATGCATGGAGAACTCAGGGATTTGGATTTGCCTCTGCAAGTCATTCTGATGAACGAGACCTTTAGTGTTGTAATAACTGCTGTGAGTAATGGAACAACCAGTGGCTTTTATTAAGCAGGAACACTGAATAATGTATTACCAAAAACTAAGATCAAGGGAAAAGACATTTTTATTAGGGAAAAATATTAATATCCATCTTGCCATTTTTTAAAGCAGAAAGGTGAAAGGCAGAAAAGGAAAAAAATTAAGGAAATGCTCCACAGTATGCAGTAAATGGTAGAAATTATACTGTGAAAATCCTTTTTTCTAGTGTGGCTACCTAGGGCTACATTACACGCTACCAGAGCAATAAAAAATTGTGACATCTCTTGAGATATATAAGTGTAAGGAAAACTCTACCCCAGCAAAAGGAGAGATGGGGGAGGAAGGTCGCTATAGAGACCAGCAACTGCACATTGAAACACTTGAGCTTAAGCTCATTTCTTTCAAGGTTACAAACTAAGAGAGCTGACATGATGCAACAGCTAGGAATGTTCTTTTGCTGTACCCTTCAATGAAAAAAAAAGTTGGTTTTAAAAATGGGGAGCGAAGAAAAAGCTGTCGTGTTTTAGCTTTTTTTTTTATTATTACTTCTATAGCGCTACATAAAGTCACTTTATAGGCTTTAGAAACGCACCAAGACTAAGCCTTCCCCTGAAGTGGCTCACTATTTCCTCTGAGTGAATTCAATTTGGACATCTACAGTATTGGACAGCAGAAATGGGGCAAATAGAGTTGCAGAAGAAGAACTGCAGGGAGCTGAGGGAAAAGATTCAAGGAGTAAAACAACTCAATCGGGAGAAGAGAGAAATGTCTCTTCCCCAAATTCTATGATGGCATAAACCAAAGTAGAATCAGAAGGAGAGAGAGAGCGATCACAGAGTGTGCTATGGCAAAAGGATGGTCCACACAACTCAGGGCCAGCACAAAGAAAAGTGTGCAGCGAGCCAGAGATGCTGGATGGTGAGTTTTCAAACCCAGTCCAGAACTTTATAACTTCTGTCACTGAGGAAAAAAACAATTACATCCCTTCAAAAAGCTCTTCTGAATCAGTACACAGTTTCAAAGATGTATACAGATATTTTCTGTATCTTGTTCTTTCATCTTTTTGTCCAGAATTTAATTTTGAATGCAATGTGTTATTATTAGCCCATGGTTTTTTTGGTAATACTATGAATTTGAATTTGTTCCATTTAGAGCAATTCCTGCGATACCCAAGTATCTCCACAAGCATTTTAGCTTCCTGAATTAATAAACGTAACACAAGCATTTAGAGGAAAAACGCAGACACTGTACTTAGCCTAACAATTCCTCAGGCATATAGATGAAAATAGTCATGTAATGAAAATTTATTGTCAGATTTACATTTATATATAGCTAATAATACTAGACAGTGGGTTCTTTACATTTATGTACAGTGCATTTATGTTTATTTCTAGGTGCTGGAATCTTTAAGACATCCCATTAGATCTCATTTCAGCATTTTACATATATATGCTTCCTCTCCAAAATAAAAACACTTAAACCAGGTTGTTCCATAGAATTAATGAAGCCTTGTTTCAAAGGATTTATGTCCACGCCTTTGTTCCCCCCCACCAGAATGAGAGCTGCCCAGCATCCTGTGGAACACCTGGGAGGAAAAAGATGCTCCCAAAAGAAAAAACAGGTTAAGGTCACTGCCCTAAAACTGGAGTGTTACAACTGTACAGTCTAGTTACAGAACCACCATGGCACATGTACATGTCTAATTACATAGAACAGCACTTTAAACTCTGCAGTAACACTGAAATTTGATAGATACTTCTGAACAAGTTTATACAATAGTCACTGGCAAAATGCAAGCACGTGTGACTTGTATTTCTGGTTCACTTAAAGCAGTAGAACTGCAAACTGCAAGCAAAGAACACTTTTCTAGGTTTAACTTTCCCTCTCTGCACATGTTGTCCCTCTAATTTTCCCAAAATGCTCCCTATGTACTTGACCATATGTTCAGAAAATGGTAAAAAACATTCCTGCTTTCTGGCCACTTCCCTGTGCCTCTCAGAGACACCTGTGGCAGGGATCAGAGCTTTCTGCATTTTCCTACAGAGCACTGGGAGTCCCTCCATCCAGAAGTTAACATTGATAAGTGTTCAGTGAGTGAAAGGATAAGCAAATTTTGGAAAAGGAAACAAACCCTTCCTCACTGTCAGTTAAGCACTAAAGCACTACTTACAGCTTTCTGTGCTTGGTTAGATAATGCTGAACATGATGACTTAATTTAGGCAAATACAGGCTTATTTTTTCACGAGATCTTTCATATCTGGTAGCAGAAAATCGACCTTAGCAGGGTTATATTAAAATATATCTATTTACTGAATATGACACTCCTTTTCATAAGATATTTTCTGCAGAGAAGTGGTAGACTGCTTGTTTCTGTTACCTAATACACACAGGCACTAGACCTAGTTGGGCAAGATACTAACCCTGAGAAGTTTGGGGTTAGATTTTTCACCTTAAATTGCTCTGTAGGAATCTTTTCCCACCACAGACAGATGCTCTTAGGAAATTAACCACTGAAATCCATCAGATAGTTTTCTACCTTCACCAGGTTATTTTCAGAATCAGGACTTAACACAACCCCAGCGTTTTCTCCTTTGATTGATTTACATATTTAAGAGAAGTCAAAGAGAATCTTGTCAATATTCCCAAAGTCAAATTTCAAAATAATTGATGTAGTAAGGCATTTCCTCCACTGTAATACTGACAGAAGAAATACAGAGAAATCAAAACCAAAGGGGAAGATACAGTATCTTCTACAGATTTATTTACTGTGATACAGTATCTTCTGGCCTGAATCTTCCTTAGTAAAAGATTAAGGAATGCTTAGAAAAATCCTTTACACAGGAAAGCTGTTAAGCGCTCACAATATATACAACTATATTATTTTAATTGTCTTATAAGTATGTTGTAGCTTGTGCTAATTACACATTTATTTGTATATGCACATCATTCTCCTGCTTGCTTTTTACTTCATGATTACCAAATATCCTGAAAAATATGCATTTTCATCTATCTGTAACTACCACAAGATTCCTGGGGGTTTTTTTCCTTTTAGAAAACAGTCTCTATGATTATTTTTTAACCTAGACTAACCATACAGAACTGCATGAGTCACATAATCAAGCCATAAACCAAGCAAATAATTTTGTATGGTTTTGATGTCTTCTTGGCTTTCCTTCCTATGCCACATCACTTCAGGCATCAACAAAAAAATGTTTTAGTGTTACTGCTTTTAACTTTTCAAGACTGAAAAACATTTATGGTCACATGGTGGATTGGAATAATTTTTCAGTAAACCTGCTAACATTTCGAACAAGAATTGGGTGCCAGATGACTGTTCTGCAACTAATTCAGGAACAAATTTTTGTATAATCTACTGAAAGTGCTTTCGAGTTCCTTGCCAGCCAGGCTTTCTAATAAGATCCTCCTGAGTAATTAGAAATCTATAGACATGATTAAATCTTAATCTACAATCTGCAGGATGGATGTTGAGGCTGAGGTATGACAAACTGGCAGAGAACTCAGCTGGAGATCCCTCTGCAGCTTCAAGAATTTGGCTGGCATTTGTCAAAGCTGAAGCTGGGATTTATTTGTGCATTCCTCATTCCTGCACTGGTCTCCACCGGACAGATAACCCATGAACCAGTTTGCCAGCTCAGTTCCACTGCCCTGACTGCTCCAGCACCAATATCAAACCTTTTACAGAAGGTGGGGATAATTGGGTTATTTCCAATGGAAACTCTGGGCTATCACTGCACCTCTTCAATAGTGGATATAATTTGCCTGGTCTTTATTATTTAAAGGGTCATTTATGTGATACATGTCCCACCCAAGCTACCCAGTAGGTAATTCTACTCAGTAAAGCAAAGTTCTCACTAACTTTCATTTTTTCCTCCACAGCAAGCAGTTGTTGTGTAAGTAATGTCACAGCAATACCATAAAGCTCCAGGAATAGCTGATTCTAAGCAGTCTGGAAATGTTTACGACTGTAAACAAAGGAGACTGAAACTACTGAAAAATTCATTTTCTCCTGTTGTTATAAGAGCTATATTGGCTTCCACAAGTGCACTTCACAGCCAGGAGAAAACCTTCCAACTTTCTACACATGAAGTAGCCTCCCAGTTCCACAAAAGATATGAACTTGGCACAATATGAGGAACATAATCTGAGAACAAGCTAAAGGTATTTAAAGAAACAGCTTTACTACCTAGCTAGACAATTCCAGCACACCCAGCCCCTGTTCTGACAGGCAGAGCCACGATGAATGCAAGAAACATTTCACTTCTCTCATCATTGTCAGCTGAAGACTTCAAAGATCTTTGGAAGAATATGTAGAAATATCTATCTTCAGATAAGAAAACAAAGCAGAGATAGACTTTGCAGACCACAAATTGCCAGAAAATGATACAGTAAAATCTTTTTTCCTTAGGTAATTTAATCCAATTAAAGTTCTCCAAAATTAACAGAAATACTCAGAAATCACAATGTTTAGCCTTGGTTTAAATCCATACCTCTACTTTTAAAGGCCTGCGAAGAACTAACATGTCATCTTAAATTCTCTGTACTACTCTTTTGGCAGCCAGCAAGCCTAAACCAAAAACTAGCATAACATAAACTGCCAGTGGAGAAAATAAAAGCAAAATCACGTACATGTAAATGTATTCACTATACAAAATGTGAACATAACAAATCAAAACCACCAATTAAAGTTTATCTCAATAGAGGAATGGCATTTTGCCAGACTTGCTCATGAATCTTCTGGTATTTAGTATGTCTTTACAGAGGAAAGAAACCTGTATATACAATGAAAATACATCAAAGTACATTTGGAAAGATCCTCTTAATGTTTATCACAGAAAAAAAAAGTACTACCTTCGAGGCATATGGTTTCTCAATTAATATTCATTCCCCAAATTAACTGGATCACGAATTTCAATATTCCCAATTAATCTTTCTCCATTGCAAAAATCAAACGATCAAATTGACGAGGATGAGAACTCAGATGGTTCGTGTAATCCCAATTTAAGTGCAAGCATTAAGGAACAATCTTGAATAATACAATCATTTTAGAGTTTTCAACAAGCCCCACTGGCTGATTTCTGCAGGTGATTCACTGAAGTTCTGCCTTTTTCAGAGAAAGCTCCGAGTTCCTGTGTGACACTACACGAGGTATCAAAAACAAACTTCCCTTAGCAATCAATAGTGCCACGTAAATGTTCATCTTGCACCCTTGAGATGCTGGGGGAAGTTATCTACCCACAGGAAAAACACACCTGACACTAAAGTAGCGAGTGATGTTTTCTGAACACAGTATGTGCTGTATGATCTGAAGGGCTCTAAAATCCAATCTTATGTCTTAAAATGTGCATCCAAATTTGGTGAATTTTTTCTGACCTTAATCTCTGTCAGTTCCCCATCTGTAAAACAGAGATAATACCACATCCTCACTGGGGGTTTGTGGAGATAAATTTAATTTAAAACCTGTGTAGCACTTGGATACAGCAGTGATGAGCAGCACAGAAAAGCCTATGAGGAAATTAATAATTCCAACGTCTGAGCAGGGTCTGAATGACGCACTGTAAATAAGGCTTAGGGCCACATATCAAACACTGCTGATAAAACAACATCTTGAATAGCTGCTCATTAATTGAGCTCTGTCCATCTTGTGTACTGAGTAAGGAAGAAATCTTCTGGAAAAGTGTTACATGTTCCTGTAGTTAAAGACTTCCTCATAATGCATATGCGTAAGAGAAGCTGAGTTTCATTTGCAATGACACTCTTAACACTCTCTTAGTCACTTCTTTTTTGCATTCTAAATAATGGTTTTCTCCATGAAGTTTGTATCTGTAACATTTATATACAAAGAATGAATTATGATCTCATTGTGAATCTCTGATTTCCATGCACAAGTGGTAATGAACAAATCTTGGTTTAAAAAAATTCCATTAGAAATATAAAATACCAAGCTTGCCTAGGCTTGGTAAATTCAGCAGGGCTTCTACTGAATTTCCTCTTCAATTGCTTGAAATGGTCCAAGTGCTACTTCTGTTAACACCTACTATGTATTATCATAAGAAACTTGGGAAGGGAAAATATATTAGGGCACTGTCCTTTCAGTTTTAATCCAAGGCACTAAATTTTAATTCTCAACAATAACAGCAGCTGATGTTCCCTTTGCTAGTTCCTGTGAAAGTAAGTCAGGTAGAAATAAAGCCAGAAGTGCACTTGGGAATCAAGGAGAAATAGCATCTTCCCCATGTACTCTCCAGTGCTGCCTTCCTCTTCTGAAAAAAGCCCTTCTGCACCTTTTAGGATCAGGTGATGGTCCTTTTCTAGTGACAGCCACCTCCTCCTCCTTCAGACTGCACAAACACACCCTCAAGGAAAGGGACACCACTGTGACAGCCCTCACAGAAAGAGTCCTAAACACAGCCCTGCCATCTGACCAAGCCAGGGGACTCCAGGAAGCTGGACAGTGTCCCGTCCTGATTTCATTCAGATGACACATAACTCACTCAGTATAAGTCAGAAGAGTCACACCCAGAAACAGAAGATCTGCAAGTTTCAGTTCAAGGAGTTTTCTAAAACTTGAGTGCTAAAGAGAAGTGAAAGTTGTTTTATTCTAGATAAAAAAAAAAAAAATCTGTCCTCAGAGAGTAACTAGACAACATTCTTTGTTCAAGTTGACGCCAAATTCACTAGACTTTGTCAACAGATCTTACGTAATACAACAATTCTTACAGTAATATGAAACCAGAAGATGTTCTACCAAGAACATCCAATCTCCTCAAAAGGGCAGCAGAAAGCCAACATCATTTAAATATTTAATTAGGACTCAAATCAAATTTACATAGTAATGTGCCACATTTTCAGCTCATGAGGAAGACAAACATCTCTATGATTATCAGCACTTGCAAGGGTAGTCATTTCTGTTTCACTTTGCTTACAGAAGGTCTCCAGAGGTTTTCACATGGTTAGGTATCATTTCAGAGGCTTCTTTTAGTTTTTTTTATTTAACTAGTTCGTTGTTGATATAAGCTGGAACATTACAGTTCCAACAGCAAAATATTTGGTACTTGATGAAAGTGTGAGATATGCCCTAAAATAATTGTATTTGTCTTCAGCAAACATTATATTTGAGTTCTGAACAAAACTGCTGATTGAGGCTGATGAAAATTACTCCAGCATGAAATGCATTGACAGATGTGCTATCTAGCAAGGGATTTCCCTGGAAATTTTCTAATTTTCTTTCACCAATTTAGAAAAGGTTTATTTAAAATCTGCTAGAATGTACTGGAGTACAGTACATAATATCTGGTCATGGGAAGCCAGGGAAAATGTAGTTGAGAAACCTAAGCTCTGGCTTCTTGAAATAGTAAAAATTCACCCAGAAACCAGAAGTCTATTAAATGACCTAACATTTCCTAGGAAAAGGGAAAAAAAACCCCTATAATTTAATCACAGAATTAATAAAATGGACACATTCCTCATTTTACGGGCTTTTGGAAAAAAAAAGAAAGGGAAGAACAATTCCCCAGAGAGCTTCCTCACTTTTTCTCTCTATTGAAGAAGTACTCAATTGCCAAGAAACCAGACTTTGGTAAACAGCAACAAACACACAAGCACACAAACACTGCTTACAAAAAAACTATGGAAATCTTCACATATTTCAAGGCTGTGACTTGTAGAAACTAAAATTTCACACACAGATGTTCTCTCCTGACAGTAGATTTGCCCTTTCCAACGACAAAATGGTATGAAATTAAAGCTACTGATTTCCTCTTTCTGGTAGCAATAGGACCAGCTAAACTGTGCACTTTCCTCTCCCCCCAGCATTAAAAGATCAGCAAGTCAAAGCTGAAGAGAGAAGCAGAAGCTAATTTTAGAACTCCTATGCAATCTAGAAACATTGGTTGACAAGGAGATTACAAGTGTCACCTCCAACCTTGGGACAACAGTGTGACCATCAGAAACACTTCATCATTTCAACCGTGACTTTGGTGGAAATGGACTCTGATCCATCTCCAAGGATGGACATTTCACAACCAATCCCAGAAACACGTTCTTCAGTATGGAGGAAAAAACAGAAGATTATCAATGAGCACTGAAGGAAAAAATCATTAGGTTTCCACCAAAAGCATCACAAGCCTTATGGGGCAGTAGGCTCTTATTTCAGATATGTGAGATGGAACCTTGCCACAGACTGGCTTCATAATAATTGGCAATATGGAAGGTTGTGTTTTTCCCACCATTCTCCCATCTCTTTCCACTGCTTCCTTGCATGTTTATCACAAGCAAAAATATCCACATCCCCTTCACTGAAAGCACTTGAAAATGCATGGAAGAAAGCTCTTTTCCTAGTGTTGCGATGGAGTTCTTCCAAGTTGCCTCTTACATTTATATGGGGAAAAGCTTTTTCTGCAGTAGACATAAGTGAACTAGTTCACATGTTGCTATTTGATTAAACAAAATGTTTGTACACATGTATAGGTATCAACACAAGCAAATTTCCTGTTACATATCATTTTATCTCCTGTATCAGTTAAATATTCAAAATTTAAAACTTCACAATTTAATAGGTGATCCCTTGCCAAGGGAAGATTTCCTCTGACAGTCAGTTTTAACAACTAATTCTTGTTCCTGTGCTCTCTGAAGTAATTGTGCTAACCATCTCACCTGAGATAATCCAGGTTATTTAGTATTAATCTTGATAATTGATTCTTATTTTAATATATTCTCATTAACCTCGCACTGCACAAGTTGAGTGAAGCTTCTACCCTCTGGCAATCCAAGATGCTCTACACAAGCTCCCCTTTGAACTTTTTGATAGCCCTCGATGGAGGGACCTAACACAGGAGTTCACTTTCCAGCACCACATCACCTTAAGGTTAAAGCACTGAAACCCACATTCACAAAACTCAAAATTTCCTCAAATTACAATGTTACAAGTAATTGAAGACCTGGAGATATTGTTTTGTTGCTTTGCTTGCACATAACACACTCCTGATGCACTTAGCTAATGGTGAGAGAAACTCAACCACTACACAGCAAAACGCCCCAGTTCCATACACAGCACACACATTTGAGGTGACCTATGTGTTCACCTCAAAGAATGCAATTTTGGGCCTTGCTCTTTTAAGATGTAGGACTAATACTCTGTAATTCATTGTTTAATTGAAGAATGTATACAGGTTGCTATAGCAATGGCTAATCCGTATTCCCACAGCTGAGCACTTCACTTGAAACTATTACTTTCAGAAAGGACTTTGATTTGTGTCTCTTCAGAATGTACAGCACAGGACACTGCAGCTCCAGGTTCACTCAGATGCAGCTTCTCAGTTTGTGCCTGTGCCTTGGACACTTGGACTATTAAAGCAGGCAAGCACCCCTTGGGGGGATCCCTGCACTACCGATAACGGAGCCACTCTGCAGAATTGGCAATTTGAGATGAGTAATCGCAGATGAAAGAGCCGCCTGATCTCACAAGAAGTCCCTGAAGCAGTTGCATCTCTTGAAATGCGATTTCAAACTCAAAAAGCAGTGTGGGGAGCAGCCACATTCCCCCACAGTGAACACTTGTAGTTCTGTGCATGGGGTAAATGGCACAATGACCCCGTTTTGCAGGAGAATCACCTTCTGGAAGGCACAGTGAGGGAACCCTGCTTGTGCCTACCCTGTGCCTGCTCAGGTGGATAGTGAGGTTATTTACTGGACAAGGAAATTTCTTTTTTCCTGCAATTTCTACATGTCCATAGAGAACAGCTGGCTAAATTTGCAACTGAGCTTTTTATATAGAGGAAGAAATATATGTATGATGAATTATGTGGAGCATCGTACTCCATGGGAGAATTCTGAAGACAAATCGGAGCATATTATTAGAATGTCATTTATTTTATGAACATTTGGTGCACAAATATCTATATGCCTACACCCACTCAACAACAGGAGGGGGGGAAAGGCAGTTCTATTGCACAGTTTGTCATTATTTCTATGCTGGAGAAAAACCTCAGTAAGCATGTTTCTCCAGCTATTTACAGCCCCCTTTATCTTCCCCATACACTGGTGTTCCCTGTCCCTACTGAAAACACACACAGCCAAACATTACTGGGTACAGAGGACACAAGCCAAGGCACCAGGAGCCAGAGCTATTACTTTCTCAAGTTCAGAGTGTAGAATTTACCCAGTCCAGCCCAGCGTGTTCAGGGAACAGCCAGAAGAGAGCAGGATGACAGATGAATCTGAACTGAGCAATCCTTTACTCCACAAATAGACCTTGCTAATACAGTAGCATATGAACAATCAGCTCTTCCCCAGAGGCCACCCCGTCCCCTAACAAACAAAGGTGTGGAATCTGACATGACAAATATTGATTTCCCCAGGGGAATTTATTTTCCCAGCACAGGAGAAGTGTTATCTCAAATGAGCAATCAAACTGCAGCAGCAGTTTGCATTTAAAGACATTTAAAACTGTAACACTGTAGTGCATGCAATATGTAAACAACCGGGTCAACCCAAGTGCAACATGTATTTACATGCAGCCCTTAAATGCATGAGGAGTGCCATATTTAATTATTTCTGAATCAACACAGTTTTAAATTAATTTTTCAGTTTATTTTGGTTTAATTTACTAAAGGCACAATCCAAAGCCTTTTCACAGGAAGGAAAAATTCCCAACGCACTAGAGTTGACTTAAGATACGTTCTCAGAAATCCTGCTTATCACATTAATACTGTAGATCTTGTCTTCTCTGCTGTTGTTTAGTGCCACTTCACTCACATAAATTAATCTAGGCAAGTTGTCCATAATTTATTTTACGATTTGAAAGAATTTATAGCCTATTTGCCTGTTTCATCAGTCAATGATATGGATCTCTCAGGTTTGAGTAACTTTAATAATGTCAAGTTACCCAACTTGAAGAGGAATGAGAAGTGGATTATAAATGGATATATCCATTCCATCTAAGAACACATACTCAAGATTCATCCTATTGTTTCAACATGAGTATATCAAAACAATAACATGAAATAAGAAATAAATTTTCTGGTTTCCACGTTAAGTGGTAAAATACAGCACTCTGACATTCCTGTCATGAATAAAGGACATCTACTACTAATCCCCTCCTAATTCATTCCATTAACTCATTGTCTATTTGCACAGTTTATTTGATCCACCTACTCAGGGCAAAGAGCGATTTCTGCAATCAAAGGTAATCTTAAGATGATACAAGTTAATTTTCCTGTGTCATCTGATTAACTTCCAGTAGGACATATACTTTTTCACTGTTACAGCACATTCTACATTGGTTTTATAGAAAAGAACTGTTTATATACAGGAAGAGCAAAACAAAACCAAAGCAGAATTTTTGCTTTCCTAAGTATCAGTTGGGGGGGGGGGGGGGGGAATTAAAAACGCTCTAAACCAAAAACTTGCTATCCTCAAATGTCCTTTTGTATCAAGATGATTCAGGAACAGTTTCTTCTTAGGCAATAATTCAAGTGAGGAAGGAGAATAATACAACGCTTAAACTCACAATGTCAACTTCTACCTCAAAATCTCCATTCCAGATTAAAGCACTTGAACACTTTATCTTACAGACATGACTTCTCACAAAGAAGTTTCTAGACTTCTAGATTGATCTACCAATCCTAGACAGGAAAAAAAAGAAAGGAATGTGATGGCACAGATCTTGGAAGGGCATTTAGAACACATCACTATCTTGCCTTTGCTTACCCCTTCCTTAAAACTGGAAGTATTGGTTATACCAAACAAAACTACCCACAACACAAGAGAACACAAAAAGCAACAGCAAACTAAGAATACATTGAGCAAACTTAGCAATTATAGAAATGTAAAAAATAAACCCCTGTGAAGTGTTCAATATAGAAGTCAGATGAGAACAAGTGATTTGGGTTGTATAAAGTCGGGCACATCTTGCAAGCTCATGGAAAGTCATAACTCAAACAGAAATTAGGTCATACTGATTGAAAAAACCAATCAACTAACATGATTTAGATGAGTAGTGAAAGGTATATAATGAATAAAAGAATGTAAAGCCATTACCAGGGATGCATGTGAGTCAGGACTAAGAAACTGCATAATCAAGGAAAAAAGAAAAGTATAGAAAAATCGGAAGCAGAGCTCAGAGCACTAAGAGATTTCATTAAGAACACAGAATTTATAACTGTGCTGGATAGCTGCATATTTTGTGGGAGAAGTATTAATAGAAATAATAATAAAGAAAAAGCCAAAAGTATTCAATAAGTATTAGACTTCAGGAAAAAGCAAGATGATGTAGTTGAAGGTTGATGTGCTTTCTACAACAATTAATCAACAGTTGCTGAAATTAAAGAGATCTCAGTAATTTGCATCCCAGAATTTTGAAACAGCCCAGCCAAGCAGCACCAAGACTGTCAGAAAAAGATTACATTGCTAAGCTCTAAAAACCAAACAAGCAAAAACAACATCCCCAAACTGGGCAAGTCAAGTAATTATATTCTTGTTAGCCTGAAATCAGTGAATGGCAAAATACTGCAATAGTGATTTATGACTTCACTAATAAGCAATTAAAATAAGCTAAAATTAATGCCATTTGAGAAGAATTTCTGGGAAATGAAGTTAGCTGTTGGAATTCAGTTTTTTTTTTTTTCTTTATATTTGGAAGCTTGACTGATAAAAAAAAGGGTACATCTTGAAAATGATCCACATTTTCACAAAACAACTTATGAGCACAGGACGTTCTTGTTAGGAAACCAGAATAATGTAAGTTCATCACGACAGACACAAAAAGCATTTCTAAAAAATCAGTAATAGACACTAATAAATAACTGTAAATAAGAATTCAGTTTTGGATGAACACTGCAGAATTTGGCATTTAATCCCATACTAACATCTTTACTGGCATTTAAAAGGAAATTTAAATCACTACAGATAAGGCTTGTGTATAACAGACTGCAGAATGCTGTGGAATTCAGGAGGACACCAACACTAAGCAAGAAAATCAATTGAGTGGGAAAGCTGAGCAAAGAAGAGTAGAGGCCAAACATCGAGGTGAACAAAAAGTCTGTTGTCATATTCGGGTATCAAGAAAGTGCACTGAGAACCAGGAGTTATGAAGAGTTCTGGAGTCACTGGAATTCATTCCACAGACCTTGCAGCAGAGGTTTAGCATCACTGCTGGACATGCACACAAGAAAATCCCAAGCACACAAACAAATGTTAAATTACTTTCTGCAACTGGCACTGGTACAGCCACAGCTGGAATAAGGCCTCATGCATGGATTTATAATTTTTTAAATCAGGCAGATATATTGGAGGATATTCAAGCGAGGCAAACACAACAAATCAATTAGAAAACATACTTTGCCAAAGGGCACAGGACTTCATCTTTCTTATTGAAAGGAAGCTTGAGGAGTGCCTTGAGTGCAAAAGCAGCTACAAACCACACAGATCTTAACAATTTAGAAACACAAAGGTATAAAAGCTTCTATTGATGGAAAATGACAACTATAAAGAGATGAGCTCAGAAATGAAGTGCATGTTTTGTTTGGTGCATTTCTCTTAATGAGTACTCACTATTTGAATAAATTACCCAGGGCAGAGATCTTTTATCAAGAGTAATTTTAACAAATAAAGATAAGATGATCTGAAAGATCTAATTAGAACATAAATTAATTTGGGCAAGTCATATGGCTTTGTCCAATGACTGTGGAAGCCACACTAAGGTGAGCACACTGGTGCCTGCCCCTCAGCACAATGAGTTCCTTTTAGCACTCTGAGTGCTGCACATTGCAGGTTCACCTACATTTTGGTGCTTTTTGTGTCATGATAATGATCATTGAGCAGACAGGTGTGATGGGGGGCTGAGTAAATGAGGTAATTTGTAATTAAAATTAAATGTAAGTTTAATTTCTATTACACCTTTGATTCTGTTATGAATGCTGGTCCAGTACTTACATAATAACCCACATTAATCAACATTATTTTTGTATCTTTTTTAAAGCTCGGTATGCAGCCTCTTTTCTCAGTGCCAAAAAATTCTGCCACCACAAGCAGAAAAAGAGTGATTTACAGTTACCTTCAAAAATCGAACTTAAAGAGTTTAGGATGACTGCTGGAAGGCTGGTCGTCAATAATCACCTATGTTTATATCTTCAATCAGGTACAAAACTAAATTTTAAACCCTGATTACAGTGTAAACAATACTGAAAACTAAGCACAATATTTTGCTTTGTAAAGAAGTAAACAAACATTTGGCTTTTTCTCTCCTCAGTCTCTTCTTCCAAAATTATTTAGTTTGAACTGGGCAAAGCTTATTCCAGAGAAAACAAACAAGGCAGATGGTTAAATGTCTGTATGGTCTGGAATTCCATCAACTTACCAGCTACCAAATTACCAGCAGGTACAAAGGCTCATCACCAGTACCAGAGAAACTAATTAATCCTTGGAGAGTTCTTTGAACCAGCACATGGAGCAGTGGCCTTTCATGTCCAGTGGCCTTTTACAAGGTGAGATTGCTGGTGAAATTCATACAATGTCATTCTAAATTTTCAGATCAATTCAGTTGCTGCTGCCACCACCATATGTTTGTATGCAGAAGAAAGTGAAGCTTCTGGAGTTTGGAGACTGATACAGAAATGTACTTATGCACAGGGTTTCTTTTTTATTTGAAAAGAATAATAAAAGGCCATTCCTATTCCAGACAACACTCAAACGGGTGCTGAAGCTTCTGATGAATTTCAGTGCTATCTAAAATATAAGCACTACTCAGAAAACCTTTGAAAAATTCAGGGAAGGGCAACTCAGAACAGTAAAGCACAGCATTTTTTTGATCTTTAATGTAGATCAAAGAATGCTCACTTATATTCTATTACAGCAACACCTGTATGATTCTGGAGAAAAAAGAAAACAATAAAAGTGTATTTCCTCCAGCTTCTGAAATGCATATCCACATCCTACAGGGTCAGTGCCAGGTCTATCAAAAATCTAATAAAGGTCTCCAGGAATTCCTAGAGAAAGTTATTCTGGAAAAAGCTTTACTGCAAGTTTATGCTAGCACATCCTAACCACATCCTACCTCTGGTTAGGATGAAAGATGGATGCAATTTTAACACTCTGGGATAAGCCAATGCATTCCAAGTCTAACAACTATAAAATGAAGAACAAGCTTCTCATAAGAGAACTAGTCCAGCTACATTTCACCTGAGAGGAACAAGAAAGGCAGATTTAAACAGAGACTACTTTCTCCAAATAACCCAACAGTTTTCTAAAAACTTTAAAATCCAATTTAAAGGTTATTTATCCGGGAGTAATTCTTTCTTTGACTCCAGAGATGTAGCTGCCTTTGGTATAAAACACAGCAGTTACACCACCAATCCAGAAAACTGTCATTATTTTCAACTAGCAGTGATTAGCAATAACATATCAGTTCATGGGCTCCAAAACCCCAAAAGAGGAACCAGAAGTACCACTACTACATCTGTTGCTAGATAACAGCATTTAGCAGACTACAGTTTTTCTTGCTATCTACATCTCTTGTCACCTCCCCACTTGCATTCAGCCTAAGGTTTTTCAGGGAAAACTAAACATTCCTCTGGTGCAGAGAGCCATTTCCAGCAGAATCCTGTGTGGATCTGCATTCCTTATGCTCCTTTCATTGGGATGTGGAGATAAAAAAGTAATTTCTCAGCACTACAGCAAAACTAAGATCCCAGACAAATCAGGAATGCCAGGCAGCAGCTTCAGCAGTAACACTGGAAATGAAAAGAATTTGCCATGTAATTTCACAAGCTGAAGAGGAGGATTCATAAACAGAGGCCCCAGAGTGCCAAATACCACTTCAGTCAAAAGTAAGAGAGGCAGATCTCCTAGAGCTGTGAAAGAGTTTTGCCCACCTTTAGCAGATGAAATAGCAAAGCCTAGAGACTGCTAACACACACACACAAACCCCACATGCCTTTAGAATTTACAATGAAACTTTATTAGCCTCCCACTCTAATGATTCCAGGGTTTGAAATAGGAAAGGACCTTATTTACCATGTCTCACTTTGCCTGAAGAGAACCATTATAATGGTTACAGCGTTGTATAAATACCTCTCCTCAAGGCACCTCTTCATTTGTTTAAAAACAGAAGTCTAGTTAAAATGCAGTGCACCTTTTTACTACAGGAAAGAACATAAAAATAACCGTCTTAGCAGGAGGCCCCATACTCTTTAGGGACTGAAATGCAAAGAAAAGAATAATTCAGAAACCTTAGAGTCAGTATTCTGGCCTCTTGGAAAGAGGTTTAAGAGATCAAGAACAAACAGATTAGCAGCCCTTTAGGCAAGACTTGAATTTTGTTCTTATCTATCAAAAGGTAAGAACAAAAACCAGTAAGAAGAGCTATAGAGTGAGCTCTGTTTAATTTATATTTCCACATTACTAAAAATTAGAAAGGTACAATACTCCCTGAGGGAGAGGATAAACTTCTAATTATTCAAATTTTAAAATTTAAGTCTATTGGACCTGAGCCTTGGATCCAGAACTGGGGAATGCAGATCAACTATGACAGCACTCAAGATAAATGTTGTGGGGGGTCTGATTTTTTATTTTTTTAATATAATTGTGTAGGTAGGGGGATGATGTGCAGCAAGATGCATGCACTGGTCATGGCAAATTCACTGGAGACTATCAACAGATGATACCTAAAGACTGAGACTTCTTGGTTTTCATCACAGCTCAGTGATGTTCAAGCACAACCTCTGTGCAAACCATTCCTTTGCATCCAAGGGACAAAGAACATTTCCTTCCTCTGCAGAGGAGATTGACACAAGATTGTTACTGGTTTACTTCTTCCTCCGAAATGATGAAATAACAACAAGGAACACAGAAGAAGAAGTTACAAACATACATGGAATGCACACAATCCCAGTGAAGGAGGAAACTCACTCTGACACAAACTGGTTAAGACACAAATTATGCTGTTGGGGCTACTCACAAAATTTCTTCTTTAATACCTTCTGCTGCAGTATTTTTGGGGGCACATCAAAGAACAATACAGGATGATGCTGACAATCCCTCTCACATATAAAAATTTCACTACAGAGTGTTAAAGGCATCATTCTGTATGAGAAACAGGAATTCATAAGGGTTGGCTTCTTTCTGACCTGAGGAAACATCTAAAGTTCTTTCTCACAGTGACCCAATACCATGGTACTGGTTTTGTGAGGCAAGGTTTTGGTTGGGGGGTGGTTTACAAGGGTGGCTTCTGTGAGAAGCTGCCAGAAATATCCCACATGTCCAGGGGGGCCAGTGCCAGCTGGCTCCAAGACAGACCCACCAGTGGCCAAGGCTGAGCCCATCAACAACAGTGGCAGGGCTCTGGGATAACAGATTCAAGGAGGGGAACAAAATCCTACGGAACTGCAGCCAGAAAGAAGATTAAGAAGACGTAAGAGAAACAGCTCTGCACACACCAAGGTCAGAAGGAAGGGGAGGAGGTGCTCCAGGGCCTGGAGCAGAGCTTCCCCTGCAGCAATCTCATGGAAAGCCCCAGTGGGGCAGTGCAAGAGCGTGAGGAGTCCTCCCCCTGCAGAGGAAGGAACAACAGAGACAACGTGTGATGAAGTGACCTCAGCCCCCCTTCCCTGACCCCCTGTGCCATTGAGAGGGAGGAAGGAAAGAAAATCAGCAGTGAGGTTAAGCCTGAGAAGGGGGGTGGGAGGGAAGGTGGTTTTAAGATTTGATTTTATTTCTTGTTGCTCCTCTCTGATTTTATTTGAAATAAATTAAGCTAATTTCCCCAAGTGGGAATCATGCCCACGATGGTTTTTGGGTGGGTGATCTCTCCCTGTCCTTATCTCATCCCACGAGCCTTTTGATGTATTTTCTCTCCCCTGTCCAGTTGAGGGGAAGAGTGATAGAGCAGCTTTGGTGGGTACCTGGCATCCAGTCAGGGTCAACCCACTGCAGTAACACTGAATACTCTTGCCAGAATTTGTTCTGAAGGCTGCAGATGTGTAATATGATGAAAAATCTGATAAATGGGAAAAGGGGAGGGGGGGGGGCAGGAAAGTCAGCAGAACACTTTTCTGTGTCAGCCCTGTAACTGCTTTACATTCTAATTCATTTTAAAATATTTCTTGTAAACACTTTCCTATTCCTTTCTGCAAAATGTTCAGCACTAACTTTTATAGAGGTGCCTGTAATCCATGTCTTCTCTTAGAGAATCACAGCTAAACAACTTTTATTTTTCATCAATAAGAACTGCAGAGCTCCTTTCCCTATTGTAGTTATAGTGGTTGGGTAGTCTGAGCTGGTTGAGGTGCACCCTCATAATTTCCATTTCAAATCACTGTGATACTCCTGCTCGTTTCCCAAGCTAAACTGCTGCACTCTGTTCTATCTTAATTATGCAGTTGCCAAAGTCTATCTCAGGAATTATTGCACCTTGGAAACCCAGCAGAACTACTTATGCACTTACTACACAAAAGAGTTCAGAGGTTTGAAAGGATGGCTCTGCATTTCTGGCCTCATGAAAAATCAAGCAGTCTGGGTTATTTTTAATATACATGTGTGGAATTGCAAAAGGAGAATGTGTAATAAAACCAAGAGACTAAATTATCCTCTCAGTCCTTACACAAGCAAAATGAATTAGATTTGTATTCAATTAACAGAAGTAACTTTACATAGAATCTGACCCAAAATTCAAATGGAAGATAACCAGTACCCTAGACCTGGCCAGGAAAAGCTGCCAACAGTGCATCATGAGTTTTAAACAGAGGCCATTACCTACTGCTGCTTTCTTGTTCAACCTAGAAAAAGAAACTGCTCACCAGATGCTGAAACCTTCAGCAGAAGAGAATCTATCGTTCTCTTCTCATTACTGCCGTTCACATGAAAAGTACCTTCCCTTGACTTCAGTGCAGTCAGATGACTACAGACTAGAAAGAGGAGAAACAGTCCCTATGTTTTATTAAACACTTTAAAAATTGATACAAAGAGTGCTCCAGTAACAAGAGCTGACAGCTTTGATTAACACAGCTACATTTCCTTCCTATCCCTGCATCACAGCCATTGTAATTTAAAAAATAAATAAAACCTTCTTCATAAAGTTCAGAAACTTCTAAAAAACACCTGTTTGTAAATTCAGAGCAAACAGAAAATAAACCTAAAACCTTACTCCCCACAAGTCATGCTACACGAAGTGGAAGGGTCTATACCTAGGAAGAAGCCCCTGTGTGGATTGTGAAATTAAATATCATTACATTAAGTTCTCAAACAGATGTTTTGAGCCACTGCACAACATCCAGACAGAAGAAGCAGTGTGATCTTTGCCTCAGAACACCTCCAGTCTGAATCCCACAATGAACAGGTAAGTGGAAGGAAACAAAACATTATTCAACACCATGGTTTGTTTTCCTCAGGAGGTTACAGCCAGAGAGAGCATCCCCAGTAGTCCCATGTGACATGAAACAAGGTTTCTCGTGTGGTAACAGTATCATCTTGCCCTGAGATCATTCAGGCCTATTTTAGTCACATTTTCTGTTGTTATTCTTCTTCTTTTTTATTAAAGTAGGCAAGAGCAAACAGCTTTAAAATCACATTACCTTGTCTCAGTCAACTGTTTGCCAATGTAACAATATAGTATAGTAGTGTATATTAAAGTTCAAAGTTAGACTTCAAAGCAAAAGCCACCGAGCAGAATTATTTATAACCTATAAATCAAGCTGCAAGAAAAGCAGTGCTAAGGGTTTCTGGTTGACTGTTGGGGCAGTGAGGCACATAAGGAGACCGCATCATTTAAACTAAAATTTATCTTTTAACTTTTAAAATGTCTATGTTCAATGCAAATAAAATTACTACTTTCATGTATATAAAAATACTGGCTGTGACAGCACTACTTGCTGAGTCCAACTGCCAGGGCATGTACATGCTTCCAGACTGGAAACCTTCTGCTTTTGAGGGCACAAATTTCCTCTATTACTTACTGACAACTATTAGTAGCCAAATTCATTTTAGTAGGATTACTGCCAGGCTTACCAAAACAGTGACTGCCTGCACCTTTCTCTACTGTCTACAGCATCTTGGCAGTACCAGAACACAACCAAGATTTGATTTTCCTGGGCTCTTCTGGAAGCAATTTGGGAGAGAATTATTAACAACAAAGAAATACCACCAAAAAAATACCACAAAACCTCATGCAAAAACTGAAAAAGCTAAGGGAGACCCTACAGACTGGGAGGTTTTTTTAGATTTTATTCTCAAACTGACTTAGAGTTATGGTATTCTCATAATTTATGCTTTTGCCTTGGATGTAGCTATTAACCGAATGTGTCACTGACCTTGGCTGGATGACAGAGGTAATCATTTCCCAAGGATGAATTGCTCTTGAACAGTTCTTTATTATCAGGCAGGCCTATGATTTCTTTTAAACACTAGCCATGCCTCTATCTATTCCTCTGGTTTATTTCAATAAAGCAAGTGTATCTTGTTACTAAAGAACACGGTAAAAATCTATTTTATTTCCAGCTTGTTGCACTCCAGTGTACAGATGATCTTCTTGTGTTTTCTTGAAAGAGACCTGTATGAACATTAATGAGAACTATTGGATTCTTAACACTTCTGAGAAGTGCATTCAACTCATAGGAAGATATGTAGGAGATTTAATCATAGATTTTATTTATTTTTTTTAAGTTTGGCCCAAAAATCAACATATTAAGCAATCAAACCCAGCTTATTCCATGCCCAGAAAATTGATGCGGTAAACCTTATCAACATTTTCTTTCACAAACAGGCAAAACTTGGTTTTGGCATCACTTTGCCTCTGAATACCTCAAAATGGGAAGAATGTCCCTGCAGAAACTTGGTCCTTGGCTCCCATAGGAAGAAAGGACTTTCCAGTATTACAGCTGCACATTTGTCACTTTAGGATCCTTGTTCAGTTCAGTATCACTGTTAAAGGTGGAGTTTCTGAGCTCTAGCCCTGCCACTTGCATTGTGTGCCTTTTCCTACCTGTTCTGCCTATACACTGAGAAATATTGCCATGTTGGTTGATATAAGCTGTTTACAAACCTACACACCAGCAACACAGAAAACCCTTCTCCTGCATATTAGCACCAATTAATTCTGCTACTGCATGCAGAGTGACTTCACATACATCAAATATCCCTTCTACCACAGAACAGGATAACAGGAGTTCTTTTGCACACCTGAGGCTGGAAACATTAGCCAAAATTTAGAAAAAATTCACATATTTAGCTATTATCTCTGAAGTGCCATTTACCATTGCCTCTAAGAAGGTCATCAGTCTTATAGAACCTTTCCAATCTGGATAAAGCACATCTGACATACAACACTCCACATCCCCCCAGTCCAGCCTCTCTCAAGTCAAGATGACTGGAATTCCAAAGAGGAATCTGGATTTCTATGGACTTCTTTATTCATTCACTCCTCTTTAGAGTTTCCCCTTCATAGCTTTACTTGCATCCTTTAGTACACAATGAAAAGCAGTTTTTAAGGAGCAAATTGTTCTAATTCACCTACTACCATTTCTCCTTCTAAGACGTGAATCTGCTTTTATTCATCTCAGCGATGTTACTCCTTTCCTTCCCTTTTATTTAGCAATAGGAAGGGGAAAGAATACCTTAAACATAGTCTTCTAAATTTTAGTATGCAGGATGCTCAATATCATATGCAGATACTTCATAATATATTGATATACTCCCCTCAAAGTTCACTAGTCTCAAAGGGGCTGAGACAAAAGGTTCTTAGGAAACTGGTGCCAAATTCAGAACTGGTTTCCAGTTTTAGCATTCAAACTAGAACACTAAAATGGAGAAAGATTTTTTTTTTTTCTGATGATCATTTTACTTAATGATCTTAACCCAAAGAGCTCTCCATGGACTCATCACCCATTTCAAAGCACAGCTCCACTCATCCAGACCACTCCTCTCCATAGGACACACTCCCCATTCCCAGTCTCTTCATCCTGCATCCCCACATTTCAGCACTCCAGCCAGAACACTGTTCTTCTATATCATTGTTCTACCAGTGAGATCAAACTCCCACAACTCTGCACAAGCTTTCAATTCATCCATTTTGCTTCCATTGCTCTATGTTTTCCTGTATCAGTAAGTAGAAAGCAGCACATCAAATCTGAATTCTTCAGTCATTGTCAGCTGCTTTAAAACATGAACTTGCTCAGACATCCAAATCAAACTTACCAAGCTGAAAAAGTTACTTCTTTTCAAATTGCAAGATTCTTACTCTAATAACCTTGTGGGCTCACGGACAATTGATGATTATTGTGGAACACTGCGCAAAAGTATGTATTTTATAAGACAACAACTGAGACACAAATAGCTTGATGCTGCCTAATGCAAGCAGTAATAATCAAGAACACAAATAGTCAATTTATTTCACAATTGCCATTACTTACATAGTAAACAAAGCTCGCTCTTGTATATAAACACAAGTGCAACTTCTTTTATTGGACAGTAATTTAAGCCAGCTATTCCGTATAATTTTCCTGCCTTTAATAAAATTTAACTGCTGGGAATAAGGAGCTACAAGTTGACTCCAGGTTGCCACAAAGCAAGTTGGGAAGAAAAATAAAAGCACCACCACCTTGTCTTTAGTAAAAGGTAAAAAGGAGACAAAGCAGATATATACTGTGGGTTCAAAACTCTATCAACATCAAGTACTAAATCAAGGTACAGCAAGAAATCCTTACCAGATTTTTGAAATATTCTGATAACATTTCCTTTTTTTAAACAAATGAAATCATTCAGGCTGAGGATCCTATATTAAAAGATTTAAAGTATTTTTTAACTTGGGTTACAAATTTTGTGCCAAAGAAAGCTGATTTCTTCAACCTCCCTCATTTTTCTCAGATAACAGTTTAAGAATACAGTCATTGCTTAAGGTACATTGTGAACTACATTTTGTAAACTTACTATTTAAAAGAGAACAGACACTCAGCATTTCAGAAAATGCTTTTGCTTGTAACATAGTTTGGAGTTACGATTCTGCTCAGCCCCCCGACAGAACTGGATCACTGACTGCATCATCCAGTCCCTTGTTGTCAGAAATAGTGCTGCCAACGTGAGCACACTTCAGCAACATGAAGATCTTGGCCACTGCACACACAGTGAGGTGCAAAAGTTGCATTAATGCAAAGATAAATTATCAGCTGAATGCAAGGAGCGAGGACACAAACATCAACATCAGCAAATGGGAGTGTTAGAACAAGAACATGAGCGTGTCTGCATTTCACAAATTCTTCATACTTCTGAGATTTTTTTTAAAAAGTGACATTGAATACTCTATAGCATTTTCAGAGAACTTCATGGAAGCTAGATTTCAAACTGCAGGGTAAAAGACTTTGCAAAATTAAGAGCAAGTTAAAAGACTAAAAAAAATTCTAGATCATTTACTTTCAGGGTTTACTTTCATCCACCTTATAATGTCAAATCCGTTCTCTGGAACTGGTTAAATCACACAGATTTACTGAGCAGAACAAGAAGAAATATCAGACTATTTCAATATTGGAATACTTCAGTTAATAAATTTTTAATACTGATAATTTCTGGCATAACCATTTCAAACTTGTAATTCAAAGACTCATTTCTGAAGGATGGCCCAGTGCAAGACAGCTTTGATGAAAGTCAGAAAGCTCGTACTTTGCAAGTGGTCATCTCTATTTCCAGACCAAACCCTCAAAAATATATTAGGCATAATTGCCTTGGATGTCTGCTAAAAGAAAAGCAAGCTTTGGATGAGTAATTAGTGCAGGGCCAACAACAGAGGCCCTGAAAGGAGTCAGTCCTCAGAAAAAGCAGTTTCTAAGCTCTCCAGAGGGCAGAACTGCCAGACTACGTGTCTTTCAACAATAAGCTTCATATTCCCTAGGAAACCAAGTGCAAAACAACCTTGCAATGGTAATGAATCGCTGAGATAGAATAACAAGTAGTCAGATGTAGCTAATATTAATCTTTCTTCTATGTAAGCTGGGGTCCCATCATTCTGAGACAGCACTTCCCAATTCCTTTTTCTTAAATACAAACACTGGTGTCATTCCTGCAAAGTGAAAAATCAATAATGTACAAGCACCCCAGGCCTAAGCAGTTAATACTTACCCTCAGCTAAAAATATACAAACCTCCCATCTCACCCCAAACCCTCTTCACACAGTGAAGATATTTTATCACACAGTCATAGAAGCCATCCCAAAGTATGGATGGAAATCTTGCCCTCCACTACAATCTGTCTGGAAATTAGGAAAAATGATGCAACATAATGAGAGTTGCACTTCTGGAAACAAAAATGCCAACAAGAAAATAATAAAATAATGGTAAAGTCTAACTTGCTTTGGGAAATCTCTGATTTACCAAGTTAACTACAGAACTTCTGTATGTGGAAAAAATAGCTTATACTGTAAATGTTAACAGACTGTTTTCCCTGGTTAATGCACATAGTCTGCAGCTACAGCAGATAAAAAGAAATTGCAGTGTCTGTTTCCAGAGAAGTAGACACAAAGCCTAATATATCTAACCATGAGACTGAATTGGATAAACTTGCTGTTGACCACTCAGTACCCTTTCCCTGATTCTTCTTAATGGCTGACTTCTCAAATCTTAGCAAAAAGATTTGCAGCTTCATATGGCTTAACAGACAGTGCATGTTTCAACAGCAACAATCTTCATTCTGCTTATTAAAGTAGAAAAAGCAGGGTGGAAAAAGAAAGCAATTTCAGTCAAGTTAACTAAATTCTGAGTCAACTGAAGCACAACTTCATCAGAATTACATGTTAGAGTCTGTAAGAACTCAGAGCAAAGCAGGGGCAGAGGTTTCAACATGTTGTTCACCTCCCGCTCAAACATACACTTCCCATGTGAAGAAACTGAAATCCCCAGGCTACTGCAACTCTTCTCCAAGATGAAAAACAAGGAGAAAAATGATAAGTGGCCAAGGAGCAAGAATACAGACAAATAACTAACCTATCTGACATCATTCATTGCTAGGTCCATTCAGAGAGAGCAAACATCAGAAGCAAACTGATGGGAGACAGTGGGAAAGGACCATTAAGACCATGGGCCTGGACCTCTGCTGCATAAGGCACTGTGGACATGGGCAGGACACATATCATTACTCTAAGCAAAACATTAATGCAAGCATCTAACTAATAGCCTGCAGCAGTTTAAAGGATAACATTTCATATAACTGATTATTTTTGAAATCCCCAACCAAAAACATTGCTGGGTAGAAAACAAAGGAAAGGGAAAGCCTTAGATCTGAAAAGAAGTGATGGCATTTGGAAACAGTTAAAGCACAGGAAACATTAGCTAAGGCAAGCTGGACTTGTCCCTCGAGTTGAAGCTGATACACACTGACTTGTTCTCTTCTTAGTTCCACTAACAGGTTATGTTGTTTTTTTATATACCTCTTTTTTTCTAGCGATCAAAAGAGATCTCCAGGGAGCAATAACTCATCAGACCTGCATTCAATCATGGTTAATACTAAAACTCCTGCATTCCTAGGAGCAGACATAGTACAAGACACAAATAATGCCTATTTAAGGCCAGGATAGAAATTTTAATAGAGTGCAACTGTTCAATCCAGAGACAAGAGGAGTGAAAGAAACACGGGTAGCGCAGATATGCACCATTTAACTTCAGGTGTCTTGTATTCAGTTCTCAGTGAAGAGACAGATGTGCAAGCAACACATAATTTAGGTTAGAAGCATATTGTCAACACAATGTAGTTTTAAAATAGCAAGATACTGAACCACTTAGAGGTAGAAGATGAAAAGGAAACTTGCTGGTTGTTAAACTCCAGTAAGGCTGAGAGAGCAAAGATCGTGATCAACAGGGAATGACAGCAAGTTTAATAAAAACAGGACAACAATGGGAATTTTGAGATTACAGTGAAAGGAAAGTTTGCTTAAAGGCAGACAGGTTCAAAGAGATGATAAAACACTTATTTTCACAAGACAGTCAACACATCTGAACTTCAGCCTTAAAACTTTACATCTCCTTTTGTAGACAAGGAAATACTTATTGCTAAGTATGGGAAAAAATAGTAATCAGTGGTACTTCCCCCAACAAGATAATATCTCACAATAACAATTATACTGATTATCTGATTTCAGTTACCTTTGCAGAACAAACCTTGGCTATGAATGTATAATTCTTACCTCTCTATCACGGTTTATTATGTCTCAAGACAATGACTGAACAGGGGGAGGGAGCTTTCTGGTGCCAGTCTTTCAGGTATCTTTAACTACCACCCGGCTTCTTCTCCTCAAAAACACAAAATGACTGGATAATTAAACTTTATGCTATGTTTCCTGACTGACTGGGTTTTCCAGGCCCACTTCCATCTTGCTCCTGCTGCAAAAGCTGGGATAAAAGCCAGCCTACATGAGTCAACTGCTGTAGTGCTGCACTGTCAGAAACACCATCCTCTCTGACAGCAAAATTCTTCATAAAAGAGCCACAGAAGAAATGAACTTTGATAAATCACCATTTTCAGATCTAATTTTTTTTACAACTAGAACATAGATGAAACAATGCTTCTGCTGCATGAGAAAAAGCAACTTCCCACTGTGTCTGTTCCACTTTCTTCTATTTACCCATTACAAAAACATCAAAACCACCCAAAAACTCAGAATACCTTCACCATCAGCTTAATGCAGGATCCTGAAGAAGGGAAGATGCCTGGGCCAAAATCTAGACAGCTTGGCACTATCCTTCTGGCATGTTCCTCTATGAGAAATTCTCCACAAAATAATTATAGCCAATGTCAACAAATAAATCCAGCAGCAACACAGGGTAAAACGCAAATGGTGTTTGTAATTAACCACTTGATCTGAAATTACTAATATAATTTCATTTTGTAGATTCATTAATAGCAAATTAAACCAATTATTTTTATTGCTGTACCATAGTTTGTGCTGTGTGCATTATGCAGCTAAATAGCATTGATAAAACTACTACACTGCTATGCAGAATGTAATTAGTATCCCACTTTGCATATGCAATTGCCACAATACTATAATAAAGAATTAACTGATAAACAAGATTCGGGATACAACCATTTGCCCTCTTTTCAATCATTGTATTTCATAATGAAATAGCATTGCTCAGTTATGCTTTTAAATATCTTAACACAGAATAATGAACTTGAGATGTTCTGGAAAGTAGACCAGGGAACACTGTGTTGATAACAGCACTGTGTTCCCATGACAAGAATGAACTCGTAAAGTTTAGGACGTGAAAAAAAATTCATTGTATGATAAGAAAAACTTAATGTGCTATATTAAGTTTGTTCATTCTCTTTTCTATGCATGTGTCTTATTTCCAATGCATCATAGCTGAGTATTTGGGCTTTACTTCATTATTCCACAGAGTCATAAAGTGGATAAAACCAAGACCAAACTGTACTGCAAAATGACTCATTCCTGAATTCCTACTCTTTTAATTGAGTCTAATAAAGTTCACCTGTGGGCACTGAACACAAGTCAAAGTACCTGAAACACACAGGCTTGAGAGAATTGATAGTTCACTACAATTTCATTTTCACAACAAAAAAAAGGACAGTACAAATTAGGAGGGAGAACCATGGAGATACCCATGGCCTCATATACTTGGAGTACGACTTGAAAAATAAGTTAAAATATACTGAGGGCTGGCAGCATGAGGCATAAAATAGAAAAGGTTACTCAAATTATACCCTACACAAATGGCACCACATGAATTCTGCTGTCTTAAAAAATAGGGGTTTTTTTCTTAAATCACTACTACATCAACACATTTACCTTGATTTCATTTCTGCCACTCAGGAATCACTAAAATCCTATGCCAAACTCCCTTCCTGCTGCAACCAAAGACATCGTTTTACTGTGGCTATGCCTTTTTGCTTTTTCTTCCTTCTGGTAATGTTTGGGATAATATTTTACAGAAGTTGGCTACTTCTTGAGGTGTGTTCCATCTCACCAAGTGACACACTTTCAAAGCCTTTATATTTTATTCTTCTATTCCCCTCTCCTCTAGAAGCAGACTATCTAAACAACGTGGGGAGGGGAAAAGACAGGTCACTGAAAAAAGTCCTGAATGGCTCAAAGGCCTCAAGTGTACACAGAATTTTGCTACATTACTTCAAATCACAGTCCTCTACTGTCATAGTCTGAACTATATCAGGATCTAGAGAAGCACTGAACAAACATTTCAGTACTTGCTTCATGGTATCTAACCGTGCTGTTAAATTGGAGCTAACAGTTGCTCTGGGTGCCATCCATCCATGCTCTTCAATTCACAGGTACAGATTTTCTGTAAACTATAAACACACACATGAAAAGAAAGGAAACTCCCATTTCCAGAATATACCAGTTGATATTAAAAGCAAAAGCTTCTGTCACTACTTAAGGAAGAAACAGATTGGCAGAGACAAAAATCAAGCCAAGAACTACAGAATGGCAGCTACTTTGCTTACAGTTCCAATTCCTTACTTTGTCATTAAACGAGCTAAAACTCTGCATGATTAATTAATCCAAGTTTTTCCAACTTGAATAGCTGCACATAAAGATTAGCTTCTCAAAATCTTTAACCTATCACTAAAAATTAAAGAGCATTACCGAAAAACCAAAACAGTCTCTAATTCACTGAGATATGGTGAGAGATCACCCTCTGCTCTTGTGGTAGCAGCACTTTTTAAACAGGGCTCTCATTAAAACTCCCAAAGCACTGTTATTCCACAAGTCTTACATGCAGGGGACAGACTTCAGAATATTCCCTCCCAAAAAACTGAAGTTGTTTTTAGAACTGAAGTTCACCAGTAACACACTGAGAAAAGCAATGCCACCACACTGCAAGTTCTTCTCATCTCGAAAACACTTTACAATATTAAGCTGGCATCATTATCCCTTTTTTATTGAACAAGGCACAAAAGGATAAGTAACATGGCAAATGTCTTAACAGTGAAAAAGCTGGGACAGAATTCAGATATGACACCCTGTTCCTTATCCTTCTTGCAAGGTTACACAGCTTCACGTTTATCCTATTATTTACATGAAAATACAAAGCCTACTCGCATTAGAGTATCTTTGTGCCAAAGGAAAGTTAAAATGTATTACAAATACTATGACAGCAGCTGGCAAAACCTTCACTGAACAGCTTCTAGTACACACCAACATCTCAAGCTGGCCTGTAAAATTAATTCCTTGTTCTTTTTAGATGAACTTATTTAAAACCAGAACTAGGGTTAATACATTTAAAAAGAAGAATTGCAACGTCCTATTTTATACTTCAATGGACACCAAATCTGTCCAGGATATAAAACTCAAATGCTGACTAGCTCCTGGCATAGGAGCTTGTAACACCTAAAACCTACCTGTTTCTAAAACATTTTGGAAGGAAAACATATGTATCTTCCAAGGAATTGGAATAGTAACTCTTTTTTCATAACACTTCCATTTTGCATCATCAGATTAATCCCTAGAGCAATTTCACTCATTAGAATGGGTTTGGCTGATTATCTTTGACCTGAGCTCTACTACTACCACACTAGTGCTTGTTGATTTGTTAATTAAAAGTGCAAGTCCATCAAGCCAGTCAGGAAATGAAAAATCTCTCCAGAAATGGTAGTTTCTATTGCTGCTCATCTTTGCATGCCTAAAGCCAGTTTAGTACACAGGAGAGCAAACTATAAAGGACAACTTCGTTCTTTATGCAAGAGCAACGAGCAATAAAAGGTATCAATTATTCACATTGCTTCCCAGCAGTTTAGAATTTCAAGAGGAACAGAAAAAAAAAAAGGAGATAAGAAGCTATACTGCTTTTGACTAAAAAGCAAAAATTATTTGGTGAAATGCAGATATCTCTGTATAGAGCATTTGGTTAAATACATTTGGAAACAAGAAAAACATACCCATCTTGGGGTTTTTTCCCTCAATTTCTTAATAATATGGATTCTTTGCCAAAGTATGATTTCCAGAATTGAAAACTAAGTTCGGAGAAGGTGCTGAACAGCTCAAACTTGGCATTATCAAGCCAAAAAATATTGCCTTGAAAGAGCTTATGCATCTGGGAATGCTGAGAAACCACAGCTGGCCCTTTGCCTCCTTGGCTTGAGTCAGCTGTACTTACACACCACCAGCTGAACATCTGAAGGAGAGTTGCTTCCACAGATGTGGGGCTTGACTTCAGTTTATTGATGTTGAAAACATGGTATATATTGGACAAAGCAGCTCCTTGTGGGTTTTTGGGGGTTTGGGGGGGGGGGGTGGTGTCGGTTTTTCTTTTTTTTTGTTTTAGAGAAAGAGACAATAAACAGTAACGAAAGGAACGTGAAAACTGGAAGTGTCCAAACTGTTTCAAAATGTTGCTTTACTCTCAATGAGCAAATCAACGAAGGAAATCTTTGCACAGGAATGCAGATTGCACATCTTAGAATCAGGGTTAGTATTGAAAGCGTTAATGAAATAAGCCAAAGAAGAAAAGCTGGTTTGTCGTTTGCCATGTTACTTATCCTTTTGTGCCTTGTTCAATAAAAAAGGGATAATGATGCCAGCTTAATATTGTAAGAACAGCAGCAGCCACACTCATGGTAATGGTACTACGGAGTTTGCAGGAGCTGAAAAGCAAAGACATATTAGCTTTCTAAACCTTAAAAAGGTAACCACCCTACCCATCAGGCATTTGATACATTTGTCCAATTTTCCTCTTCTTAACAGAAGAGGCTCAATATAGCACTGACTTCTGTTTTCTTCTTTCCCCAAAGTCCTTAAATTATTACATTACAGTGGTTCAGAATATTGATACAACCATGCATTTTTCTAAATAATAAAATACAGAAAAAAAAGGGAAAGGGCCAGCTTTCCTTTATGGTATTTTCTTAATGAATTCAAGAGGGAAAAAAGGATATCAAGAGTTTATGAAGTGTTTAAACATAAAACCAAGGAATTATAGATAACGTTCCAAACCATTAATCCATTATATACTGCGAATTGGACAACCCCAGTGAGATATCATTTCCAGAAATGAATCGAGCAAAGCCATCAGCAAATAGTTAACACTCTGAACCTCTGAAACACTCCTTGATTCAATTCAAGCTGAAAACCTCTATGTTTAGAAGCTAATTTACACTGGAATCTTCAATTTAATCATCTCTTCTCATGCATTTGAAAAAGGATGACTTTACTTCATGTAGTCTAAATTAACTTTGAAATTTTGCTACACATAGTAATATAATATCTAGTCAGATATGCTGATCTTACCTTGAAATAAATTAATTGCTTGATTCCTCCTCTTAATATTATCCTGATGCTGATAAAATTTCCCTAGGCAGTATTATGAGCTGCTCTGGTTTTTGTTCAAATAGGTTAGAATCTACTTGAAACGACATAAAGATCAGCTGTAGTAGGGAAAGAAACAGTTTTTAGATAGGAGGGGAAATAATTTTCTGTTTGATCAAAAGTTCACTGATTTCAAAATAAATAAACTAAAGGCCACTGAACTAAATAATGAAAAAAAAAAAAGTCGTATTTGCCAAGTGAGATAACGTTGAATTTCCCTTTTGTTGGTGGTGGTGTTACTTTGAAGTCAATAAAATTTCTACTTGTGCCATTATTTACATCACACTTACAGCAAGAAGTCTACCAAAGTGATTAGCTATTTACTTCCAAAAGTGCTCTGAAGAATCCTCTGGAAGGGAAAATTCTGAGAAATCTAGATGTTCAGACAGTAAACAAAGTGGCAAGTTTATGATTTTCTCTTCCTCAAGAAACAAATTCTGCAATCAGTAACAAGGAAGGAAAAACCCATAATCAATATGAAGAGATCCTCCCTATGCTTCAGACTATGAAGGCAGATGTGTTTCTTGATAAGAGTCCTCTAGTTCAGGAAGAAAAATGTCAAGTATTAGCATGATCTAGAGGGTTTATTCTTGTTCAACATTTAGAGAACAGCAAGTTCTTTGATCCTTCTAAGCCAAAGTCCTGACCTTCACAGAATCACAAAGCAGTCAGGCCCCCTCTTAAGAAAGTTAAACCAGTGTGACATTAGAATACATTATTATTAGTTAACATACTGAAGATTAAACTGGTTTATCCTCACCATGCTGGGCTCTACAATCCACAGGAGTTCATAACAAGGATCTTTCCACAGAACAGGATCATTTTATGAAGACTAAGAAGTTTTCCAAAAGGAAACTCTATAGAAGAACATTTTAAAAAGAAATTGCTTTACGGGGTCTGGGAATTGTTAATTTAAGTCTAGAGTAGGAAATTGTCCATGCAGTAGAGTCACACTCTTTTTAGTAAACTGGAATAACCATGTTGTGGTATCTCCACAAAGCACACAGGCTGAAGCAAAGTTCTGCTAATTCTACAGGATATTTCCTTCTTCCATTAAAGAATAAGCAAATGCAATGAATTCCCAATTAATTTACAGCATTAATATATTCTCACTTATTTCTCCCAAATTAGTAATCAAAATGTTGAGGTATGATACTGGATTCTTAAACAGATTCCACAGATCTCAGCTATGTATTAATATTATCCCCACATAACTTAAACAAATTTTAAGCAAAATACCATTTGCACTTTTCACCTTTCATAAGAACTGCATGTTTTTTCTTATTCTTTACAATGCAAAGTCCATTAGGCACAGCATGCCTTTATTTACACCACAATACAAAACAGTAGCTGAATGTATCAAGTCCTTTGTGATGTATTTACACACCCAATGAGCAAAACAGTATCATCTGTAAATACCAAAAGACACCTTACATTGAAATTTTTCCAACACAAACTAACTATTGCCCACTACTCAAAGATGCTAATTCACTCCACAGTGTAGCACTGAAGACTATCATAAACAACTTCTTCATTTTTTCTTTCAATTGCAACTTCTCTCCTGCCTCTTATGTTTAGTAAACTTGCAGGCATCAGTCATATAGCTTGAAAAGAGTGTATTGAGATTTTTCACAAGCAGTTAAGGTCACTTAATGCACAATATATTACTTTCCATTTGATAGCTTACACTAGAGCAGATATTTAACTCATCACCCCTTATAAACTTCCTGCTTACTAAGCTGGGTTGAAGACTTCCGACATTCTCTTTATGTATAAATTAGTTTTCCCTTTTTTGGCCCTCAATAGAGGCAAATTGAAAGGCGTCAACTTCTCTACTTGGAGAAGAGTCAATGGCCTGAGCTCCAACGCAAACAGCCAGGAACAATCCACGACAGGAATAATGCTCCAAGGCGATGACCAAACGTGCTGAAACTTTGTTCCTCGCTCAAAACATCCCATTAATCAGCATAATTCAGCTCCCATGGAAATAAACTGCAGTCCATCCTCTCATGAGCCCCAGCCAGCAGCAGTTAACCAGGCAGAGAAACGACTGACCAGGAACTCAGGTCAACCTGCGGCAGCAGTAGGTAGGAGGAAGCCACCACACTTGGTTCCAGCCAACCATGAAGACATTTAAGATCTACCTGCACCTTTTTCAGAACAGGAAAGTGGTGTTTAATTAGCTGTAACATTAATAAAACCATCAGAGCCTGTAACTTTCCTGCCATTGGCAAGCTGACCTCTGTGGCCTTGTTTTTGCTATTAATAATAAAGTAACGATAGTAAATTAAAAATGTTCATGCATACAACTCCTTTTTGTGATTAAGTAATTCTAAATGCATTTGAAAAGAAATATATTTCTACCTCCAGGGAAAGAAAACAGAACTAATTCAAATATGCAGATATCTGGCTTGCAACTTAAGTGGGGGAAAAGCTTTTAAGGTGATTTTCCAGGAAAAATGTGCAACCAAAAAATTTTAGAAAAAGTGTGAAGGAAAAAGGACTGTAAAATAGGAAGAAAATTATTTGTAAACAGTTATGACAACATGAGTTCTCAAAATAAATGCTATGGATAATAGATGCAGAAAATTCAATACATGTGAACTACTTGGAATTAGTAGTCACAGGAAGTGAAAGGCTCACGTGAAAGAGTTATTTCCAAAATGAATTCCTACCCCACAGCTTTTCCTGTATGCAGGAATTGAATTTTATAGGTATAGCAGTAAAATTACTAATGACCCTTGATGTTAGAATTTATCATGTCCTTCATGCAAAAACAATCATGTCTTGGTCCTTTTGTAACACAATAGCAGGTAATAGAACTGGGGGGAAAAGAAGGCAAAAGATGAGTGGAAACTACACAATGAAATAATTTCATCGTAATATTGAGTGGAGTATGAAATGAACACAAGATAATACTGACAGAAGAGTCTAGCAAGCCTTGAACCATCTATTCACTTAAATTGCCCTCGTTTTAAAAAAAAAAAATCAAAAAAATTAAATTACAGTATTTAATCTGCTCAGTGACAGCTTAAAGATCATGAAAAAATAATTAATTTTCAGGAGAAAATGAGAGGTTTTCTCCTAAAGGGAGAGTGTCAAATGAAATTGACCCACAACTCACACAGAATCACATCAGCTTTTGAGAAATGGAGTAACAGATTTTCTACATTTTAAAAAAGTAGAGATTAACAATTGACACAGGAAGTCCTTTGCCTTTCAGCACTTGCAGCACAAACACGGCTGCATTCCAAAACTGTGCCAACATCTACGGAGTGAAGCTACAAAGAATGGCTCCACAGAAGCCTCGGAAAGGGGAATCCTTCTCTGCCTCTGGAATTCCTCTTCCATATTCCCTGTCCTCCCAGATATGCTTCCTCTGCTCAGCTCTGCCACCTGCACATCCTTTACCCAGACCCAGCTTAAGCTGAATTAGTTCAGGGAAGGGGTTCAACGCCACCAGAGTGAGGAGAACAGGGTAATAACCCCCCTGACACTGGTAGGAAGTTGTTAGAACAGCTCAGCTGCCCCAGAGAACTTCCCCTTAAACGCAAGTCAAGGACAATTATTTCAGTTTTCAAACTTCCAGAAATGGAATAGGAAACAAAGTTAAGCACCTGTAATTTTTAAGTATTTTTTACAATTAATCCTATTTCATTAGGAATTGTCTGTATAGCTTAACTTGAAAAAAAATTCAAGTTAAGCTGTACAGACAAGATTATACCTATCATGGTACAGAAATACAACAACTTGAGACAGACTGTCCATAACAGATTACAAAGTTTGTGATCTCAAAGGAACTTTGATTATTTCAGCTGGCCATGAAAAACTACAATTTAGGAATTTAGGACATTTTCTTTCAGACAAGTCTACCTTCTACAGATTTTCAAACACCTCTAGAAAAAAAAAAAAAAAACAAACCAGAAAAGAAATCTATGCTCAGACCTTGAGAGTCAGATTTCTGTTCACCCCAAAAGGAAAAAAAAAGGCTGGAACACGTGTTTGTCTCAATTCCAAGCAGCTTTATTGCACTTCATGATAGCAACAGCAACCTTGCCTTTAATTCAAAACCAAGACTAAAGTGCTCCTCAGCCAGAGCACATCTTTAACATTTGTAACATACTCCAAATCTCCTGACCACATGTAATGCAGGATGGCACAGCCTGGTAGCATTAAACACTTTTGGGTTGATTGAAATAGTGTCAAGTTGTTTGTATTAGATCAGGCTTTCTTCTCCAGCAAATCCAGCACACCCTACAAATATGACAAAGAGATGCTACAGCACAAATTACAGAGAGATGAAAATAACTGGAGATGTAAACAAGTTCAATTTCGTTTCTTTTCCAGAAGAGAAAAATAAATATCAGACAAGGATATGCCTCATGGTTGAAGTTCTACACATAGTGAGAATTAGCCCAAAACTAGCTACTATATCAAAATTGTAAAATAGGCTGTAGATGGGAAGAACGAGTGACCCTTAAACTTTAGTTTAACTGCATATTACACAAGACAAATTGGACAAGCAAAACAATTCGCTTTGCAGAATTCGCACAAGAGAATGTTATTTGCAGAAAGCTAAAAATGTTCTCCCAATATTGCATGGTATTTGGATTATCTATTATATCAAGAGGCAAAAAAATTAAACACCTTGAAAATCAGTTCCACTTGTCATGAAAAGAAACTTTCTGAGGAACAATAAGAGAGGCTCCAAATTGAACTTCATCAAAACCCAATGAAATTGCTCTAGTATCCAAATTCAAATGGGAAAAGAAATGCAAGATATAAAGGTTCTCAGACTATTTCTTGTAAATTAGAAATAAAACCTTTCATGTGTTCTTTGCTGGATATTTTTGTACAGCAAGGACCAGGAGTACCAGAACATCAGTCATGATCTAACACAGGGTCTGCAAAGAATTGTTAAAACTGCTACCCATGATCTATGGTTCTTTTTGAACAGAAAGATAAATGTGTTGAAGAAATTAAGAGCTGGCTAAAACAAAGTCAATACTGAAGACTCTGGAAGTTTTAAGGCTGTAGGAAAAAAAAAAAATCCTAGCAGGGATATTTTCAACTTAAATACTCTAAAAAAAAAAAAAAAACAAACAACCAAACCAAAAGCAGAACAGGGAGCAGTCACAGCATGAAAAAGTTCTCGGTTGGAAGTTTCATAGTCAAAGCTTGTTGTCATGTTTTTGGACTACATTCAGAAAGCCTTAAGATTTATCTACAACCATTAAATTGACTCTCACATCAGAAACTTATTTTTTATATAGGACTCAAGAAATTGTGGATCAGCTCCATTCCACATTCCCATCTCTTACTGCCATTTGTCTGATATGCAAACAAAATTGATACTGAAGATGGACATGTCCCAGCATCACAGAATGGTTTGGGTTGGAAGGGACTTTAAAGATCATCAATATCTCAAGAGGAGATTTCTTCAGGCAATACTGACATGGTTTCATTCATTTATTGCTATTGAAACTGATTTAGAAAATGGTGGAGTTCAGTTCTTAGAACCCATCAGATTCTTATAGGCATATTTTCTTTTCTACTTTGAGAATTCCAGGCAAAAATCTAAGCTGCTCTCTGTATCAGCCAGAGTATCCTAAAATCATAATTAAAAAGGACATAAATTCCAGTGCAATAGAAGCTTAGAGGCAAATCTCACTTGGCACAAATTTGCTTATCCTGAGGAACACTTCAGAATATCCTTTGAACAAGATAAGACCACTTCAAACACACTTGTCCATCTACTCCTCACCCCCATGTTGATGTGCTCCTCCTCCCTGTCACAGTTCAGGCTTGGTTATCCAGCAACACTGACTGGGCTGTTCATCTACAGCTCACCTCTCTGCATTCAGCTAAACCTTATCTCTGATACACTTATTTACTGCTGCTGCTCCTCTGAGACATAGCAGAAGTCAGACAGAATGTTTCACAGAGCCCTGAGCCCTTTACTTCAGAAGCTTACAGGGAACACAGAGTACAGCTGCATTTACTAGGTGACCAGAGAGAGCAGGGAACTCATCACTGAGCACCTGACACATGTGCCCTGACACCAGAGGCTGAACACCCAGGTCATGTGGCAGGATGTGATCACTCCTTTCCTCCAAGAAGAAAAACGAATTTCCTGCTTTATTAGTATATCACTATTTCAATAAGGTGCAACTCCAGCCCTGGATATGACAGTAGGGAATAACGGGCACCTGTCTGTCTTTACAGAAGGGGCCCCAATTCTCCCTGTGACATGTGTAACTCACAAAACATAAGCACACTAATATGGCACGTTAAACCCAGTGAACTGGAACACCTTTTAAGCCCGTTATCTGCGTGCTGGGCAGTCAGTCACACCATCCTGCACACCCCATTCTGTCACAGAGGAGGTTGTTTTATGGCACTCACGGTTAATGCAGCCCTTCCTCAATTTGTAACGTTGGGGTATTATCACAACGTCTAAGAAAAACTGTAAAGGAGCTCAGTATATAATCTCACATGTCCCTTGATCCCTTTTTTTCCTTTATATTTACATCCAGTTGAAGAATACTTGAGCATTAATATAGCCATCAAACCCTCTCAACACATGAATTCACAGGTTTTCCAAGGCGTGACCACTGAATCATGTCAGAATTTCAGACACTGAATGCCAGCTGCATCACTTTTTGTTAATCCTTTTGTTCCTTTAGCCCAAGGCTAGTATTTCTTTTGATCAATATAAATCTTTCCTGTCATCTTATTTTTACTGTCATTCTGTGAACTGGATTTATGTATTATGCTGCTGAGCCAATATCTTCATTTATCCCTGGTGCTGCAGTCCTGTTCCTCCTGACAGGTACCCTGTGAATATATCATTATCCATCTCTCTGATCCTCCCAGGTTTGTACATAAATTCACCTCTCAGGAATTGACTTCCATGAAGTCGTAAGTCCCACCCCATTAAATGCCACCTGCTGCAACAGAGGCTTTACTGGAAAGCAGCACTGCTGAGAGATGTGTTTGTTGTATTCTGTGGTAAAGAAAGACATTCAGCAACAGTTAAGTGGGGACACCAGGAGTCCAAAACACAGGCAGTGGAAGCTCCAGCTAATTTTCACACCTATTCAAACTGCTATTTAACTTAATGCTTAGTGCAGCATCACTTCCTGCTTTACACTAGAACACGTCTTCATACGTGAATAAAACTACAATTAAATATTTATAGAAAAAAGTTCTTAATTTTATACATGTAAGACAAAGTAACTATAAGACAACTATTGGTACATGCAACAGTTCAACCTCACAAATCTTGCATGCACACAAACGTGGAGCTGAGTCCTTGCCATTCAAAACAGCTGCAAGTTTGAGGGTTTTTTCTCCAACATTTTTCACATCAGCTTAACAGAACTCCACTCTAGAATCAGGGGGATAATGGACACAGCTTCCAGAACCACTGTTGTTACTGGGACAGATTCATTGCTGTGATAAACTACAGTAATGCTATCAGAGTATTATCACTCTTCCTAGTGCCACACATTTTTCACTAATTCAGAAAACACTTGAAAGTTGGTGCCTTTCTGTGCTTTTTCTCCTCCATCCTTCTCTTGCACACTCCAGAAGATAACATATCAAGTATACAATTATGCAGCAAAAGCAAACAGACTCTGAGAACATTTAAACACTTGCACTAATCAAAACTTTTTTTTCCCCTCATCTTACTCTTACTGACTCCTGAATACTACTATTACATTTTGTTCTCTGGGTGATAAGCCCCTATGCAGAAACAAATACACACCTATGTTTATGTCTGTATTTATACCAGTGTAAGACAAATTGAAATATGCATTTCCTTTCAAATCCACACAGATGAGGACAAATTCTGGAAGTAATGTCTTCCTCTTTATCATACCACATTGTGACAACCAGAAAAACTTCCAGAATTACCAATTTCTCATTACACAGCTCAGTTCTTAGTCTTGGCTCAGCCACAAACCCCGTTTGTTGACATGAACAGCCAATTTTCAGTAGCTTTTCTACATTTATTCCTTTAATTTCCTAATTATATCTAATTTTTGAGCAGAAAACTGAATTACCATAGCAAATAATAAGGATAATCAATCACATGCACAAGATACCATTGTATGTCCTCATCCTGCTCCCTTGCATATGTGATTTTCACAGCTACAGCCCTTCAAGCCATCAGCATAAACTGAAATCATCAGGATGCCTTCCCACCATCAGCAGGGGTTTGGGGCTGTTGTTTGGGGTTTTGATTTGTGGGTTTCGCTGGGTTTTTTTAAAGCCAAACATTTTCAAGGTGTATCTGTTCCATTCACCAAACCTTCCAAATCTCATCAAAATGCCCATTTCTTTTGTCACCAGATAAGTTCTGTCAGAGTTCCTGAATGCCTCCTTATATTAAATAAAATCCCTTTTGATTCTTATAGGCCAAGACAACACTATTTAACATGGTAACTGAATGCTTGATCAATATTTCAGAAGAGAAAACAAACACTATAACCAGTAGCTGTGTAGAGCCTATTAATGGTAGGAAATCTCTAAAAGCCAAGTTAGGATAAAATCAACAACTTACAGCTCAAACATCAGGTAAGTAGATAGTTTAATTACTAAGAATGTCTGTCAAGAAATGTTCTTGTTTACAGCAGCCACTTCTTTTGTGGGGTTTTATTATTCTTCTTCTTAAAACAATTTAGCTTGTTCTGCAAACGATGGTGTGAAGGGGGTTTTGTGTGTATGTGAACAGCAAATGATAAAACACTGCTTCTGATGCCATTTTATTCTCATTCTCCTGGAAAAAAAAAAAAA
>VYXB01001157.1:1210606-1258568 GCA_013397135.1 Pachyramphus minor
AAAAAAAAAAGACTCCTTTGTCAAGAGAGAGCAGACAGGTCTGTCCCCCCACAAATACCACTAATCCTGACATTTATCCTGATAAAACAGAGTAATTTAATAATTATAGACATATGCCAATTTGGATCCCATTATCTCCACACTTTTTTGTTTCATTTACTGCACTTGTCCATGACTGTTTGCAACTTGGCAAAGCATAATTCCTCTATTATAACTGTGTTAAAGTATTTTATGTCTTCTCATATGAAGCATGCAACACAAATAATCCTCACTTATTGTACAGTAATAATATAAAAGTGCACTGTCTGGTACACTTCATCGCCTAAATGGATTTAAAAAGGTAGATTTTGTTTTTCTGTGGTCCAAAAAATTCATCACATCTGAACTAAAATGGATTTTCAGAACATCAGATCATTTCATTTTATTGATGACTATGCCAGTAGGCAACAATCTTTAACACTAGATCCTTGTACCATTTATCTTCTGAAGTTCTAATTAATTGAAAAAGTAAATTTTATTTTCAAGAAATCAGAGGCAAAGATAGCATTTATTTTCTTCAACACTATATATTATAAAAAAGCCCCCAAAAATTCTGCAGTAATTCAGCAGAATTATTAAGGAGCCTCCCAGTAAAAGCCTATCACAGTGAGAAAACAGTAAATAATAGACTGCCCATCGAGCCAAGTGGGCCTTCACTCTGCAGTGAAATGCATTCTGCAGCAGGTGTAGATCAAGAGTCACTTTCTGGAGCATGAATGGATGAAAACATGTATTTATAAATCCTAATACTTAATAATTCCAGTTTTGTATCCTCTCTTCTGCAAAGGGAAGGGTTTAGAAGTCAGCTTTAGCATATTTGTTCTAATAGCTCTTACAGTGAATGAAATTTTGACAAATCACAAATATTGAATGTTTGTTGAAGTTTCCAATCTTTGGAGATCTTCATTAAAAACTGGATTACACTGATATTTATTATTCAAGGGACATAATCAGTGAATGTCTTAACTGTATTTAACATCTAAAACTTGCAAGAATGCTGACAGAAAATAACCATTAGTTTAAATAGGACTGATTTTAACTATGACTGTAACCAAGACAGTTACAGTGTTAATAATTCAATGTTAGCTGAAAACCAGTCTCTTATGATTGATTTATACAGACTGAAGTAGGCACATGTTTTATGCTACAGGTGGATGTGAGGTCGTAAGAAACCACTTTACAGTCTTCCCAGAAGTACAGTGTCAAAAAGGTCACCTGTGGTAAAGGATCTTTTGGATTAGTCTTTCAAATCAATGCATGAATTAAAGGCAATTTACATATAAATGGGCTAATACTCTGGCTTTGAAATTAGATGAATTTTTAAGAGATTTAAGAAACAGCAGAAAAGGTCAGTTAGGCATTAAGTATACATAATGCAATTTTTAAAAACTGCTTGTCTTGAAACCACAAGTTTCTGGTTGATTAATATTTTGTATTCATAGCCTGTTGTGCTCAGAAAAGTGCTGCCAACGTGAGCAACTGCAGAAAAACAATTCATGGCTGAGACATCAGATTTGAGGTATGGTCTAAAACTTAGAAAGTGAAATTGTATTAACATATTTCAAAAGCATTTTTGTTTTGATAAGGCAAGACTGAGAAGTTTTAAGTCAAAGTCAGTGAAGACTAATATATACTAGAAAAACCAACAACTGTATCTTAGGGATACTTCTCATATGACTTGTTATTTTCTCGCCCATACAAAATCAAGGCTCCACTATGGATTTGTTTCTCTCCCCTTAGACCTTTGTGGCAAGAATATCTTATTCATTCCTGTGCAGCAGAACCTGCACTGGATTTTATTGTGCCTCACAGCCCAAATACCTCCCACAGATGAAGATCTGACAATTAACCTTTGGGTTTGTGTGTATGTCTAAATCATCTTTTCGAGTCAGGATTTTTCTTCTTTAGTTTCAGGAAGAATCCTTAAACCTACTGTATTATTTAAGGTGGGCATTATTTCCTTAGATACTTGTTTATATTATTGTCTCTTTCCATAAAGGTGCCATAACTAGCTCCCACACACTGCTGCTTTTTCCCCACAGCACCCCATGGTGATGACCCATTATTGTGCAGAATTAGGAAGTGACATTGATCTCCCTTTCAGATATATCTGTGTGACTGCATAGTATGTTCAACTTCCCATTCATGGATGGCACAGAACCCAAACACAGCCTGAAAACCCACATCGAAACAAAACCCCCTCTTCAAGGCCAAGGTTAGACAGACAGTGTTTGCTCAAACCAGCCAAGTAAAATCCAGCACTGTGAAAATGCGAACTCAACATGGTTCAGTCCTGAAGCCATTTTACTAATGGTGCTTCTGAATTCTCTGTGCCTGTAACACTGACTTGATCCTTTGCAAAACTGGGATAAATCATATTTAAGTTTTTTATCCCAAAACCAACTGGTTTTGGGGTAAAAAGAGGGAAATATTATTACCAGGATTAAATAAGAATAATTAAGAAAAAAAATCTCAAAGAAGTAGTGACAGTAAGCTACCAAGCAATGCTGATGCACAGGACTGGCTATTGATGGGACAGGAAAAACAGCCAAAGGACTTCTCTAAAACCAAAAAGAAGAAATAATATTTTGAAGCAGAAGGGTTGCTTGCTAACACTCAAGAAGAATTAACTTGTGCTGTGCTGAAAAATATAAGACTTAAGATTTAGTTTTACGTCTCACTATCCTACTCTGATTTGATTGGTAACAAATTAAACTAATTTCCCCAAGTCATGTATCTTTTGCCATGATGGTAACTGGGGAGTGATCTCTCAATGCACTCATTTGGCCTTTCATTATCTTTTCTCTGCCCTGTCCAGCTGAGCAGGGGGAGTGATGGAGTGGTTTTGATGTGCACCTGACATCCAGCCATGTTCAACCCACCACAGTATTTAATAACACTGGATTATTAATTATAGTACTGAAAAAACCAGCATGTGTCACAGACATTAACAACACTGTTCTATGAAAAGATAAAAAACCATTTATAATAAAGTTCATAATCCTCCCATGTAGTTAATTTTAAACATTACAGAATTCTAAAGAAAATATGATTATCTAATCAACCTTGAAGACAGTTTCCTTAGAAAGCCTGTTTTCTATCATACTGTGCAGTGCAAAACTGAATTTTATGTGATAATTATTAAATTGGTCCCTTCCCTTACAGGAAGCAAAAGAAATCAACAGATGCTTGCAATGAGCCCTGCAGCAAAGCACAAGTGAAACCAAGAAAATTTTACATTTCAGGAGATTAAATACATCTCCTGTATTTCCATGTAAATCCACGATATTTCCATGTAAATCCATGATATACAATGAAGCTGTATAGATACAAAGATAATTGAGGCACATGAAAGGAGCAATAAAGTAAGGCATAGAAGATACACCACAACTAACCGTAGGTAAGGGGTAACAGTATTACTAAAACAATTATTTAACTATGTGTTCAAGTAACCAGTGAGTGTCAGATGACCTACATCCTGCAGGAAGTACACACTTTATGTACCAAATCAGTTTTTAGCTTATAGAGAATAACACAACCCTCTTAAGACTCCAGGCAGCTTTGCTTTGGAAAAAACAAGGAAAAAATATTTTTATTAAGGAATATCCAAGAGAGTCAAAAGAGGCAAATGCTCTCCAGTAATCTGATAAACAATTTGGATATTACAGAAAGCATGGACCACAAAGGAACAGTGGACACCACACATCTAGTTCCTATGAATGTATTACTGCAGGAGAGACTCCTCATCACAAGAGCTAACTGGGCCATCAAGTATAAAACACAATTTGAGATCACTAAGAAGATCTTTAGCAACAGTTTTAATGAAGACTTTGAAGACTCTTTATTCTGTTCCAATGGTAAATTCCTTCCTAGAGAACCCAAAATAGCTTAAACCAATTACAGACTTACCTTGAGAAATTGCTGTTCCATGCAGATACTTTTAGAGCAGGTAGATCTCGTATAGAAATTCAGTTAAAAAAAAAAAAAAAGCCAGATTGCTTTTTTTCCTGTAACTGGACTTTTTCTAGTGCAGATTATGCCTATAAATGGGGTTATTTCTTCAGTTGCCAATTATACAGAAACATTTTTTGTGCAAAAGGTACCATGAAAAAAACTTCAACATTTAATCTTATACTACTGTGGGTTCAAATGCAACAAATATGACTTAGTTATACAATTTTGAATGTTCATTTCGCATATGAACATGCTGTGAGTCAGAGGAACATTATCTTTTGCACATATATATCTATATACACATGAGATTGAAAGCACACATGGAACAAAGATTACATTTCCAATCACAGCTTATTAGAAGAATGCAAAAAATAAAGATATAAAGACATCACTCAATCATGCAGGTACTGGAAGATCTGGGATTAAAAAACCCCAAACCCTTAGAGGAATGAGGTCTAGACTGCAGAAAAATAAATTAACAGCAGATCCTGCCAAGAATTTTGTAAAAGAACAAAAGTTATTGTTTATAAGGCTATAGAAACTTGTGTCAAATATAACAACGAAGGGCATGAACTTAAGCAAAGGAAAGGTCATCTTCAAAGGGAATGTTGGAAGAAATGCTTCACACAGTGAATAGTTACGAAGGAAAATAACCATTATGACAAGCTTTGCAACGAGTGATATAAACTTTAAGAGATGACAAGCATGTGAAAGACAGTTATTGTGCAAATATAGAAAGAGGGAGAGAGAGACGTCTGGCCTTTTCAAAAATAGGCTTTGCATCCATCCGTCTTTAAATCACCCACAGCACATCCCTGTCTGCTGCCTCATGAGTTCACTAAAAGAGAAAATTGACACCAAACTGAACTGAAGGATCTAACAAGAAGATCCTGACAGCTGAAATGGGTCTTGGAGATTCCATCTCCAAATGTTATTGCCTGAACTTACTAATTTCAGTGCAGGAATAAATCTTGTCCCATCTATTTCAGAGCCTTCATTCTTCTTGTAATGAGTCTTCCACTTTAACAAATTTTGATTCAAGAATTTGGGTTTTTTAAAACCGGACATATAATCTTAAGTGACTACCCATCAAAAATTACTGAAGTTACATAATAAAAAGCCTAAAACTTTTGTCTTCCATCATCTGGATATTACCCTGAATCCCACATCTTTAAAAGTCAGAAAGAAAATACCATTTTTACCAATTGTATGAAATATCAAGTTGAATACTACTTTCAAATATTACAGCTTTGAAGTTCTGAGCAACTGCAGAATAGACAAGGGAAACTCTCCTAATGCAGGCAAGCCTCTGAGGAAATCCAGGCTACATTTGGAATTGTATTGAATCAAGAAGGTTCAAAAGGAGCTTGACATCGTCTTCATTACACATTCAAGGGCACACATAGACAGTTTCAAAAGTCAAAAGTAACTCTCACCATAAAAAGTCTCACTGACACAAATATAATCAAGTCAAGATGGCTCCAGATGCTCAGCTCTTCAGTGAAGGAATCAATAAAATACCTCAAATTACAAGATTCCATTAAAAATGAACTTCGCTCAGTTTTACCATACACAACACAGAAAACAAATTCCACTAACCACAGCCACCTGCTTGCTGAAGAGGGAAACTACCTTCAGAATGATATTTGTTATTGTCTGTGCTACAAGATTCCACTGCGAGATTGATCTTAGGTTGCATCGTTCAATAATGTTGCTAATAAGAACAATTTTTACCATAATTACTGTATTTTAGAAAGCGTAAAGAAGTTGAATGGTTCTTTAATGATTTGTGGTGACTTTCACCATAAAGATGACAACGTATTAGTTTGCCAGATGCCAGATCATGCAATGGATCATTAACAAGAGGGTGTTCTCTGAACACTTCCCAAATAAATACCAGCTGGTTTGTTCCCAGCAAGCAGATACAGTCACCAGCATCTCTTATCTGATTCACTACACCGATGTCAAACACGTCATGTATTAAAATCTCCAATGTTCTTTGTTTCTAAAGCAGTACACTATGTACACTGTCATGCAAAGATCCAAAATGATACAATCACAATTTTCACACTTAAAAATCAATAGTTTAGTATCATTTTTTGAACTTATTTAAAGGAAGGAAAAAAATTTATTACAGAACTATTCCAGACATATGCCAGTGGTGATCTGGTTATAAGACAAGGAATAGCACATTTCCTATCCGTCAAGGGAACTTTGAAGATCATCCAGATGGTTGAAGAGTCTGATTTTAATAGGTTACTAACTTTGGGCCACTCCAAAGTGATTTGAACCATCACATTCACACATTCCAAACAGAGACTGAAACCAATATACTTGGCTATCTGGAGTTTTCTGTATATTTTAGTCAAGACAGTATTGATGCTCTGTGACAACCTGCTGCTGCTGATCTTACACAGATGCACCTGACCCTTGCACACCTCCAGTGCAGGGACAGTGCTGACAGTTATCAGTGTTGCCTTGTTGCACCAGTGAAAACATGTGCAAGTCACACTTGTAACACCTTCCAGCCCCTTTCCACACAAGGAGCAGAACAGGGGCAAAAAATCCCACAACAAAACACATTCAAGGGGAAAAAAAACCCCCACAGTATTCTCAGCACTCAACTGTCTCTTTTTATCTCCTTTGGGGAGCAAGCTGTCTGTAATAGGCTCCTTCTTTTTCCTGCCTTTCTCACCGTAATTGTGGAGCTGGAATCAGGAAAGATACATCTATTTGTTCCTCTCTGTCACCAGAATGAAAATGTCTCCTGCTATTTGGTCAGGTTGGAGTGCCCCTCCGCTGGACAAGACCTCATTTCTCTGGAATAAAGCACAAGTCATGACAGGAAAGCAAGAAGAAAAAGATACATGTGAAAGAAAAGCTTTATATTTTTTTCCCCTTTTGCAAGTGACCTGTTTATAAAAGAAAAAAACTCTGTCATCATTAAGGAAGTAGAAATTCCTCAAATAAAGCACAACATTAAAGAGCAACTTCTCCCTATCATCAAAAAGCAATAGTTACTTCCAAGAGGAGTTGATAATGACCATCCCCAGCTTTATACAAGAGGAAAGGGATGACTATCACATATGCAATAGCTGCTGGTTATCAGTGAATAATTTAGAACCCATTTAAGTAGGTGTGTGTCTGCCAATACATCAATTGCTGGAGTTGCTCATTCCAGAGCTAAACTACTCCGTAAGTAGGAATTTCAAAATATTTTTTAACAGAATGCTTAACAGTTAATCAAAGTCTATCCAGTGCTTTTCAAATGAACCGTTTTTCCTTTCACATCACAGATTTAATAATAGGTTTATTCCTAAACTGACTAATTCTTTGTCTTCATAAAAATATAAATGCACTTTTCTGCAGCACATACATTTTATGCCATGCAGCGACTCAAAGTACAAGCAAACATCTCTGCATATAATCTTATTCATATTTTCAACCCATGGCAGGATAAACCCAGGTCATTTCTGTATGAGCCATTTTACTCAAAGATGATCAAAGAACCTAAGAGCTGTAAGACAGCCTCACACAAATTTTGTCCTAATATATTCATATTCATAGTGTGAATATTATTGAGTTTCTGATCCATTTGCATGCTCAACCATCATTGTATTTCTTATCTAACCTCAAACTTGGTTTACATTTCAGTCTGTTCTGTTTAGGCCTAGGGAAAAAAAGAAGAGTATTTCCTCTCTTTGCAATGGTCATTTATGTGCTAAACAACCTCAGTTCTTGGGAATTTGGAGCCTGAGAAGTATTCAAGAGATGGCAAACCAAGTGAGACTTCATGTCAACTAGATCAGTTCTATATCAGCCAAGAAATTTATTTACAGAGCAGGAACACAACGTACTTCCCCCCCACCTCCAATAGCTGAGACTGCAGATGATTAATTTATGATATACCCAAGGCTTTGATACGTCAATACATTGAATGCCAGCCACATACTCTGTCTCAGGCTTTCCTGGATCTCTGCCATTACACTCCACTACAATTTACCGAAACAAACCCAGAATCTTGTCAGAGGGCCACCATAACAAGACCAGTGAAGGCCATATGTATGAACCCTTCTTTGCTTCCCAAATCAGAAGTATCATGGTAGTTCCTAATAAGAAGAAAAGGTAATTTAATAATAAGATAATTCTTCTAGCTTTAAAGCCAGTGAGGTTTTCTCCCTGCAAAATTAACAGCTCACTTTTGAAAGGTTTCAATTTCATTAAATAATTTCTCCAGGGAATCACTATTAAGTTACCAGCTCACTATCATGATCACCTGGGGTTCCATTGTTGCCACATGCATTTGAATGGAAAAGACCAAAGGCTTCAATGTCTGGAGATACTCTGGCTTGATGAAACTTTAATTTCAGAATTCTCAAAGGCACACCAGCTGCACAATTCAGCTCCCCATTAAATAACATTAGCTTAGTGAAGAATTAGAAGATGCAGAAGGCTACAGGCAGGAAAGCAGAACAACGTATTTCAGCAGAAAGTCAATCTCTCTCCAGAGGTTGGGGTGTACAGCTGGGTACTCTGGTTACCAAAGCGAAGCCTCTTGGCTTCATAAAATCTGCTGTTGGGATTGGATTAAAAAAAAAAAAAAAAATCTTTCCAAGAGCTACAGAGGAATAAAGCTCGATCAGAGATCATGAAACAACCCTCACCCAGCTCTGTCTACTGGGAGTTGGACTGTCCAGCCTAATCTCTTATTCAAACAAAGAGCCTTATATGTAGCCTGTCCCCCAGGTACCTAAAGCTGTTTTGCATTGCTGGATATTTCACAATCTTCGTGCTTCTTTCTGAAACGTTCAGATGAACAAGATTGTGCTCCCAGTTGAAAGACAAGGTATGTAAATTTAGAGACTCACAGGGTTTGCTGTTACATGATTTACCTGGTTTCAGGGTGGGGATTTTCCCCCTCAAAAGTGCTTCCAAACAGTTTTTAGAAAGGGGCTGGAGTACATGTCACATGGACTTTGTTGGTCACTTCTTTGTTCATTGCTGTCAGACCATGTGAAAAAGTCACTGATGGGTCTAGTTCATGTCTTAGCAAACAGAGCAGTTTATATGAGTATGATCATATGAGAAATAAACACATTAGGAGGTTGCAGGAGGTCCCTCCTACATTTATTCAATCTTTACCCAAAATAAGAAAACACAACTGAGAGGTCTTGAATACAGAGGGTCACAAAACTATTCAGTGATGAAATTCAATCAGAAGTGTTTGTTATGTGGGAAGAGGTGCAATCCCATGGGAATCTTACTGAACTCAAGTTTAAACTGACTTTTCTTTTTTTCATACTTTTGCCATAAAACCACCTAAACAAAATCAATAATCATTAATGTTTAGAGCATCAATTATCTGCTACCTGTTAGAGAACCAGTTACCAAGTGTCTATTGAATAAATAGTATTGTAATTGAAAAGCATTACCACCAATACCATGTATTTTAGGACAACCACCAAACAACTTTTGCCATAAAGCAAAACCTTGACAAACCTAATATTTCTGTGGTGAGAAGCTTCAATGTCTTTTCATTCCAGTTTTCTTTTAAGCCTCAGTCATAATATTATGAATTCCAGGTTTTCATTAGATTCGCTTTAGAACGAGTCCCAGCTCTATCTTCACAGATAGAGCTAATCAAACTTCTGAAAAGGACATATGAAGTGACATCAACTTCCCACTACTGTACAGCAAACCAAGGCATGGTCTGAAGGGAACAGAGAAAAGCAAAGGTATTTCTCGTTCTTGCACGCTGTTAGGAGTCCCTTGTTCAGACCTATTTTATCTACACCAGTATTTTAGCTCCAAGGATTAGAAAAAAACCCATCCCATATAACTCACTACAGAGGATGATTAGAGTGATTTTGGAGTGTACAAGGAAGGGACAATATGCCCCCATGCAGTTCACCATCAGTTACACAGAGTATCGCAGGGGAATGGAGATTAACATTCCTGTCATACACAAGATGTATGCAGCTGCCTCTTATTATGTGGTGAAGGTCACGGGGAAGGCCAAACCTATGACTGCATTTAGCTAAGTAATTCAGCAGCCCCTTGTCTAAATGTGATTTGATAATGAGTTATTAGGAAATACAAGCCTGGGGTAAGAAATATGCCAATGTTTAGGAGACAAGTATGTGCGACAATCCACACTGCTACTGCAAATCACTGACATGATTTCTCTAACCATAAGTAAAAAGACATCAGTTACAGAATTAACCTAATGTGGCATTTTGTCAGTCTACAGGGTGTTTAAAAACACTGGAAAGTGCTCTAAGGAAGGATCAAGCAAGAACTTCTGCCCTAAATATTCTCTGAACACGGAAGAGTCCATAGCCCTGAAGAGACTCCATGGTCCAACACTAGGGACCAACACTGAATCACACAAAGTTTTTCATATTCACCATTGCCAAGCACAAGAAAAGGAAGATAAATCCTGATTCTTTTTCTCAACTAGAAATGGATACCTATAAAGCCATTCCAACAGAAAGTGGATTATTTTACAGGATGCCAGGTCTCTGGAGAGATTACTGCACATGTTCTTCACTGTTTCAAAGTCTGCCTTTGTCACAAAACTCACAGTCTGGAGTGGGTAGAACATGGAAAATGAAATGCAGTGCCACAAGTATCCACACCAGCTTCACTTAAGCTATAACACATCCACGGCTGCTTTCACTGTTGTTCCAGGAATTCATAATTTGCCTTTTTATTTTTTTTATTTCTCTTTTCTATTCACAGCTAGCAGATTTTATACTGTTCTTTCAAAAAAGATTTATAATTATAGAATCTAAGCTGTTAAAAGAAATTATAATTTAAAAAATCATCCTCACCATATAAAAGGAAACACAAAAATATTTTGTCTTCCTTATTAATCTCATTAAAAACATTCTAATCTTTATCCTGCAAAATAAAAAAAAAAATATACCTCTACATTTTGAGCTAAGCATAAAGGTAACTTTAGAGGCCAACTGAGATATGAGATACATATATATATATATATATATATATATATATAAACACTAGTTTTCAAGCCAACACTTAGAAGAGACTGACAGAGACAAACATTAACAAAAAACCTAGACAACTACTAATTAAGAAGCTTTATACTTAAACATATTTCAGGTCCTTCTCTGAACTATACTATTATTTCAGTTATTTGACCTTCCTTGACATCACACACATTCACTCCTCAGTGTATGTCTTAAAATGATCATCTAAGACTAAAGCAGATAAGACACATGAAAGACATTATAACTGTCAAGGGTCACAGGGAGGATTTCAGCTCATTATATTAAAAATCCATCAGTTCTCAGTTTCATGAATTTTTATTCTGTGGTGTGGTTTTAAGTCCCACCATTTTGATTTTTTTTGGATAAAGCACCAGATTTAAAACCCTGAAGTATAGGCTCAGGTTTACAGGGCAGGACCTAGAACAGCCTTTTAAACCTGCAGAAGCAAGAAACTTGATTGTTTTGGTTGGTTTTTCATTACAACCTAAAGCAATAAATTAGTAATTCTCATTAATTACCATGTCACTTGGAAGATGAGGAGAGCTCAAAGAAAAAGTACAGAAAAATCAAAGCAGAAAATATTAATTAATTTTATTTATATATATATTACAGGAAGTTCTCAGACGGATTTGGCATTTACAATGTTGAAGAGAGAAGGAGGCATTCATTTATCAGGGTGTATGGGTTTATTTTTTCCCCCTGAATTTGTCATCTCATCAAGTTCCACACTCCCACCTATTTGCCTGTACTGACTGTTTCCAGCCTTCCATTTAGGGGCCTTCAGCTCCCTGGATCAGAGAACTTTCTCCTTGTAGATCTGTAAGACAGCTCTCAAAAGGGGTCAGCAAAACAATAATTCAGTTTATAGGAATATGGGCTTGTCAAACCTATGATATATGTTAAAACTGAAAATACATTGAGAAATTCAAATATTTGTGAAATTTTACCATTGCGTGGGAACGAGAGCAGCTTAGACCAAACTGAAAACGCAGTTGTTTGAAAACACAGAACAGTTGTTTGAGAATTGAAAAATCTTAATATTGCAAAGCCCATATGCACAAACCTTTAAGTGGCAGCTGCTAACAAACAAGTCATCTAAGAGTAGCTTCCACTAGAGCATACTTTAGGATAGATACTTTATCTAGCAGCTACTGCAACAGTTTGGTGACATTAAAAAAAAAAATCATAATACAAAGTCAAATGAGAAAATCATAAAGACTCAAAGCAGCAAACAATTTTTGTAATATCATGTTTCTAGTGACCTGCTTGAGATTTTTTTAACCAGTATCTCATGCAGTTGAACTCCAGTCTCCTGTTAAATGGGACACGCTGGAGTAACAGTGCTGAGTCTACAGAGGGAGAGAAACGCCAAGAGGATTCGTAACTACATTGAATGTAATTTACATTCTGCTGAATTTAGTGGCTGTCAAGTCTAGTATACAGCTTGAAATCATGTGTTTATCAGACATTTGGGTAAAATTTTAGAATGCTGGGAGATATAGAAATTTCAAAGCTATTTGGAATAGTTTCTTGCCATGTTTCAAGATGGAGGCTTTTATAACACAACAACTATATGGTCACTGTGAAACCATTCTAAAAACTCTGATTATTGACGCTAATACAAAAACTTCAAGAACTGCGTGTTTAGGGACTGTGGGAGTATCAAAACACATAAGTTTTGGATGGCAGTCTATCCAGAACCCTTATACCCAAGATTTAGAAAGGTCTGCAGGAAAAAAGCTAAAAATGTTTTCAGTCTTAACAGTTTTTCTAATCATAGAATCACAGAATGGTTCGGGTTGGAAGAGACTTTAAAGATCATCTGGTTCCTACCCTGCTGTTACAGGCTCCAAGCCCTGTCCAACCTGGCCTTGGACACTTCCAGGGACCCAGAGGCAGCCACAGCTTCTCTGGGCAACCTGTGCCAGGGTCTCCCCACCCTCACAGAGAAGAATTTTTTCCCAATATCTAATCTAAACCTACTCTGTTAGAAGCCATTCCCCCTTGTCCTGACACCACATGTCTTCGTAAAAAGTCTCTCTCCATCTTTGTTGTAGGCTCCCCTCNGCCTTTGGAAAAAGTCTCTCTCCATCTTTGTTATAGGCTCCCCTCTTCCCCAGTAGCTTTTAAAAATCTTCCAGGAGGAAATAAAAATCTCTTGCAATCTTTAAAGACAAATTTGGGAGTTGTTGCAATTCCAAGCAGTGTATTGTTTAAAGTACTCAGCTTGAGATGAAGAGCACAGAAATACTGAAGAATGCAGCAAATTTACAAAAACTGTCAAAACTAATCAGAAAAACAATGAACTGGTCTGATCCTGCCCTCGATCATGGCACAGTTATTTTACATTTTTATTTAAAATTCTCCTATTTCAGAATTTTCTGTAAAGAAAAGCTGACAACACAAAAAAAGCCCACTGAACTTACCTTATTCACAGCATTGATTTGTAGAATGATGCAAAGCTTGGCCTGTGGAAACAACCAGCTTTCCTCCTGTTGATAACAAGGCAGGACTTAGTTTGCACTCCCCAGATCATTATTTTCCTAACGGGCAGGATACCAAACTGCAGCATTTACAAGCAGACTGTACTTGAGGAGGAACATCTTCTCCAAAAAGTAGGCAGATATTAAAGCAGCCACACATACTCATATCCTCAGATTTGCTGCAAACCCAATTGTCAGGAAACAGAGTAAACCAAAGGAAAATAAAAACCACAAGAGATTTATCACCCTGAGACACATCCATGCCCCATCTTCTCATGTCCCCCCAGTTCTGGGGACATGCCTTGCTTCTCGAGTGAAAGGCCTGGAATTCCATTTATTTCCTTTAAAATAGTTCCTCTATCTTTTCTCTCACCATCTTTATTTTTCACCATCAGAAAAATGAAGTCCCACCACAAAAAACAAACAAACCAACCAACCCACACAACGCATCCCTGAGCATACACAGGCACTGCAGGAAAAAGCTTCCCAACCACAACTCTGCTGGATGAACTTCGAACCTGTACTCCCAGGAGTCCTGCTGAGTCTAGCTCACTAAGATAAATAAATACCTGCTGTACCTCTGCTAGCAGAGAGAAATGTGAATTTTAAGGCTAATGTTCAGAATTCTGGCCAAATAAGGCAAAAACTTCAAGCTACTTTCTCTTGCACTTCGGGTGACTTCCAGTAAGTCCAGTCATTTTTTATTTTTTAAAAAACACCTGAAAGTCTCACGGCTTGCAGTTTAACCAGAAGAGAAGCTGAGATTAGAATCAGCTAAAAGGAACCAGGCAAAATCTAAGAAAAACCTTTAAGTTTCAACAAATATTTGCCCAAAGGCTACAACTGGAGTACCAAGTTAATAACTTAAGCGATAACCTCACGGGCGCACAGTTTATGTCAGCACATGATCCCACACCCGCTACTCCAACCCCATTCCTGCAACTACCCCATAGATCTTTTCTTTCATGCCTTTTTTTGCTTTTTTCCTTATCTAAGAGCTTACACCAGAGATCTCAGACTAGATTTTGCTACACACTATAAAATCAGAAAATTTACTTTGTCCTGTATGTGAAATCTAAGGCTGTACAGAAACCCCAAAGTCTCAAATACTCTGGTCAGCCAGCTCAATTTCACTTGGGAATAAGCCATAAAATGTTCAGGAAAGAAGCATCTAGACATGCCCACTATGTTTTTCATGCTTGTCTGGGGAGGTTTCTTCTCTAGTTAGAATGATTTCAAGCAAGGATTAGTTATGCACAAGCTTTCTAGGAGCCTATAAAGGATTTACAACAAGATATTGGCAATGCAGTTGCTCTGACCAACTTCCTGCATGCCTGCAAAAATTTTTACATTTTTTTTTTCCCTTGAGAGCTGCCTTAGCAAAGTAGTTCTTTTTCCTTAGTCCTCTTATAATTGGGAAAAAACAAAACCACAAACAAACCAAAAAAAAAAAAATCACACACACACCCAAAAAAAGGCAAAAACCTGAGTGTTCTGCAATCCCAATTCATCAACTAAACCACACACAGCCATGACTTGCAGATCTAGAATCCGTGGCAAAGCTTCCAATAACTTGAAAGCAGCCCAGATTTCCCTAAAAGAAATGCAATAGAAGAATGACATCTGAGCTTCTCAAGGTTAGATAGCAAATATGAACACGGGGGAAGGTTCTTTTCCCAGCAGCTCTCTGCAGCTTTCCTTCAGAAGCGTAGTTACAACCTCCCAGCAGCCTCAGGCACTGACCTGCTGTCAGACAGGCATGGAATTCACTTCAATCCTGGAAGCAACTTCACCCAACTGGGCTGGTCAATACTAGTTATTGACAGGTGAACACACAGCCCAGATGCCATTTGCTCCTGAAGCTGGTGAATTTTCAGTATTTAAGAACAAATATTAATAAAGGTTATCAGAGCCCTACTGCACTGCTGGAAATAGATTAAAACTTTTCCAGGGATAAATTAATCTGGTTTCTAAGTATTCATAGCAACAGAAAGTTACAACAAGTTACTGACAAATTAAACACAAAGGTGTCTTCCAGGTATCCACCATGTATGTGTTTTTAAAGGCCATACATACATAATTATGCTACAAACCATCAATAATGGCATCACAGAGGGAGTCAGGTACAAATTCCAAATAAAGTCATGATTCAAAACAGCCTCAATACAAGAGTTTCTCCAGCAGAGATCACAGTTACATGTGTGCAAAGGAAAAGTTCAGAAAAGAGCAGACATAATAAAATCTGTATGTGCATTAAGAGTCTGTAACATTAGATAAGCATTTACAAGCTAAATAACAGCTCCACAGTTTGAGTTTGGATTAACAGCAAAGCAAACTCCATGCAACATAAATGTTACAGAAAAGCTCCAGCCAATATAAGATTCACATTTCTTTTTGCCAGATGATAAAAATGATTCCCCACACAGAAATTAGATTCTTCAAAATTCTCACACTGAATCATCAAATTTGTCTGAGTACTCCTAATGCAGTTGCACACTGCAGTGAGAATTTGAATTTTAGATTAAGTTAATGAAGGGCAAGGTATTTCTTCACACACACAGGTACAAAGTCTATTTAATAGCTGGACACCACACAGCTTATAAAGACAGACCCAGTGCAATTTCATGTGGCCAGCAGAAGGATGGGTGTATCTTTAACAAACATTGGTTTTACTTAAATATTTGAATTACATGCCTTTTTCAATGCCCCATGTGTAATAGTGTCTCAATAGCTAATGCAGGAAACCAAGCTGCTCTAGGATAACTACAATTTCTACTTGGAGTTACTGACATTCAGATTTTCACCACATTACCATCATTCTAATTTTAAAGCCCTGTTTAATTAAATTTGTTTTGTTGATTATGCAGGGTGGGCCTTCCAACTGTGCAGTCTGAAGTTTCAATGCATAATGTTTATAAAGAAGTTAAGTGATCTTAAAATCCCTTAATAGTCTTTACAGATCTTATTAGTCTTAAACTATTTATTGCATATTTGCCAACCCTAAGCAGCTCAGGCATGGCTGAAATCATTCTACCTGGAGCATGTGTTCCATTTTAAAAAGTAACAATAGAAGAGTAGTTCAGGGAGAAAAGTCAAGTTCAGGGAAATTCTTCTAAATTTTTGTCCTACTGTGCTGTTTAAGAAATGCATATGATAAGTGAGCAAGGCACCTGATTTTCCCAGCAACCAAATATGGAACAGTTTACTAGCACCACTTGGTGGGAAATGAACCTTAAGAATCTGCAACACACCTGAAGAGCCCAAATCCTCTAATGCAGGGTTTCAAATCTACTACAGGTAAGCTTCAGTCAGAGAAAATTGAAGTTATATTTGCTTGCACTATAGGAGAAGTTGTCACTTTGTCAAACAATTTCTCACTAAACTTGACTGCAAGCACAAAGCATTAACATAATTTATTAGAACAATTAGAATGCATCCTTAAAAGATTCTAATTCAATTACTTCTTGTACTGGTAATTACATCAGACAAGAAAAGAATAACAACTTCAGAATTCTAAAATCATCTGTAGAGTACGTGAGGAGAGAATGATCAATAATGGTAATCTACTGGAACACAAATTCCCAGGAAGAGATATTTTATCATGAGTGATTCTTTAAGTCACCAGCATTGTTTCTCATAGTCCATGTTACCCTCACTCATAGTTTAAAAAGCACAAAACACAGGGGAATAGACACTGAAATAATCAAAAAAGGCTGAATGATAACTGCACTTTTAGGGCTTGCAGGTGAAGGGCACATTATCTTCTCTCACTGACCACAAACCCAGCAGTGAGCACATCACTGCCAGGATGGTACTGGAGAAATAGGTGACAGGAGAAATACTACATTCCATCCTTCAGCCATCCCATTCACTCCAAAAGATTCAGGCTTGGGGAATACTCCAAGTCTTTAATAGCTTTCCACTATACAAGTCCTACGTTTTTCTGGAACTCTGCAAAATCCTTGGGGACACTACTGTTGCTTACAGTCCTGCTTTCAGATTTCACCCACTTTGCTACTCTCTTTGGGTCTGAGGAAGGGAAAGACAAAATGCTTTGGAGCACTTCTGCCTCAAAGAAGTCTCTGGACATTACTGCAATCTAGAATCTTTAAAAAGCCATCAGTCCAGTAAATAATGTAACAGCCAGGGAGAAATCACTCATGAGAAGAACCTGTTCACTTATGCCTTTTATATTTGGCAGTGAAAAATAATGTAAGCAAGCCACAAATCATATAATCATACAAACATTTAGGTTGGAAAAGACCTTTAGGGTCATCAAAGAGTCAAGTCTAACTGTTAAGCCCACAGTGAGGCACAAAAATCTCCAGCTTCCCTTTCTCACAATATAATATCAAATTTGGATATCCTTCCTCTGGGAAGGAGGGACAGCACATAATTGTCATGGTTTAATCCCAGCCAGCAGCTCAGCCCCACACAGCCACTCACTCCCTCCTTCCCTCATGGGATGAGGGAGAGAATGGGAAGAGGAGAAGTGTGAAAACTCAAGTGTTGAGATAAAGACAATTTAATGGGTAAAGGTCCTGACTGCTCAGCAATAACTAAAATGTCGCTGAATTATCAACACTGTTTCCAGCACAGATCCAAAGCAGCTCCTGACCAGCTGCTGTAAAGAGAATGAACTCCACCCCAGCCAAAACCAGCACAGCAAAATACAGCCCTACGTGAGCATGGACTTGTGGGTACTGTTAACCACTAGATCCACATAACTTGTAGACTCAGAGTTTGAGATGCTCTCTTCCCTCCAGGGCCACAGGACCTGATCAGTAATCATAAAAGCAAAAAAGCAAGATCAAATCTATCTCAAAAGCTGAAAATAGTTACTTTTGTGGCAGAGTAACTAAGGAAATCTCAGATCAGAAATTGGTCCCTAAAACCTTAAAAGTAAAACAATAATTTTATATTATCTTAAATAAATATTCTCAGCAGCCCCTCATTACAATTTCAGCAAAGATCTGGATAAAAATATGCAGTAGTTTTTTTCAGTGCTCACTCTGGAACAACTGCAGCTGTTAAATTCAAGTAGAAAATTCAGGCTTTCAAGGATACCTCAGACAAGTAAAAACCTGACTTATCTATTGATAGCTCAGCCAGCTTCCCTAAACGGACTGCAAATAATTTTCTGAAAGCTTTGCAAAAGTCGAGGTATTTTTCAATGCAGTAAAAAGACAACAATCTTGAATTTCTTTCCATCAGACGTTTCCACATCAGTGAAGCTGTGCAGCAGTAGGCAAATAGGAGATGATACAGTACAGGTGATTGCACATATCTTCAGAAAAGAAGATACTGAGAATAAGTTTTTCTAAGATTCATCCCCAAACCAAAAGTCCTTATATCTTCTTAGCAGTTTAGAGTTTGTTTGGGGGTGTTTTGGGGTTTTTTTCCAGACAGGGCTGCAATAGAGAAAGGAGAATTATATGCCTTTCAGAATGCCCCCCCCCCCCCCCCCCCAAAAAAAAAATCCCAGCTAATTACATCCTTTGCATTTAACAGAGATGTGGAATTAAAACATATAAATAAGCTACAAAACGTTACTTGCCATTTAGAGAATAGACCTAAATCTAATCCTAAATAGACATTTCCCAGCCTGCTTGCAGGAAGGCACCACACAGTGAGCCAACATGGTTAACAGCTGATGAAGAGTTCAAGTTTGATGAATCCAATGGATTTGTAACTGAAGCAAAAAAAACATTATTATGCTCAGGAATTTGTATCTGAAAAAAAAAAAGTATTGACAATGGTTCACTCCACTGTAGCAAAGATCTGAGCCTTATACCAATTAATTTGCTGTTTTAAGAAAAAGCCAAAAAGAACATGGACGAACTGAAGGTATAGAACTACACATTAATGAGACAAAAACACAAACATATAAAAAGGAAGGAAAGAAACATGTGAAGCCAAACAAAAAACCAACTCAGTAGCCCACACACAAAGGCAGCATTGCAGCCAGAGCCAAGCAGCAGCATGATTATTTTGAGGTCATGTGTTGCTCTTGTCTGCACCATCTAACCAAAAAAAGTACAATAATTTGCAGTTGAAGCACAAGTTGCAGTAAAATTGAAATCACTTGATAAGGTAATTTTAAAAAGCTTCTTTATGAATTTGGAATTCTTGTCACGTCACCTATTTCTGTCACTAGACTGAGATTTGTGATGCCTGAGTTCAGTACTTTGCTCTGTCACAAGCTTCAAGACTAGTTTTTCACACATCTATGATCACATGAAAACACGTAGTCAAAGAGAAGAGCAGGTCCATTTACCCCACTGTACAAGATAAGCTTGAGAACCAAATTTTCCTTTTAAGAAATACCTCAGAGACAAATTTGTCACAACTAAGAAAAAAAACCAACAAACACACAACATCCACCCAACCAAAACCACATTAAAGAAGAAGAGATTTTCCAGATCTATCTTAAGGGTCAAGGTAACAGGTCTGGTCTTGACAGTCTGTATGGATATAAATGATGTAAATGGACAGCCTCTGAAAACAGGACTTAGCTTTCAGGATCCTTCACAAATATATTTCCCCCCCCCCACCAACCCTGTAATTTTCAGTTGTTCTGCTTGTTCAACAGGCCTCCTGTACCTTTTGTGGGAATAGCACAGTAGGTAAAGTGCTTGTATTGTCATGCCAGACACTTCTAATCCTTGCCAGTTAATCTTCATCTTATGCATCAGCATCTGTAAACAAACTGAATTTTCACAGAAATCTGATAATCACATCTTTGAAGAGTTTTCATCTCATGTAAGCTTAAACCAGTATCTAATTGGCTCTTCTGAGAAGGAAAAATAATCTGAACCTCTGCAAGACTTACACTGGTGTGGTTGCAAAGAACGTTCATTTTGTGTTAGTTATTTTGTTAACCTTTACAAAGTAATTGCACAAAGATCTGCAAAAATAAGAATCAGACACTAAATAGAAACAATACATGACATCTTTAGGCAAGATTAACTGTACCTGAGCCTTAGAACATTTCACGCATGAATTCATAGCAAGAGCCTTGGAAGCCTCTATGTGCCAGTACCCCCAAGTCACTGTGACACCTCAAACATTCCATCATGTACAACATCACTAAACACACAAATGCCTAAGCCATATCTCAGAATTTCTACACTCTGAAGTGCAACGTGCTCAAATCATTTGAAAAAAAGTCCATGCCTGATAATTCTCTAAAACTCCCCCACTTGCCATGCATTCCTAAAACAAGCACAAAACCTTGAAAAAAAGGAAAGGCAGCTTTCCATGTTTTCCATTAAAGTTGGCAAGAAGGAAACAGTATTATTAAGGTGAGACAAAAAAGTCTTACCCATTTGGCACAGAGGTATCTGCTGCCCTGCAACACTGACAGATGTTCAGTGAAACGTTACACCACCTCTGCTGTCAAGATCTTCATCAACCCTCCCTGACTCTCCTGGTGCTTCCATCACTGCAGAATGTTATTTGAACAGCTCATAAAATCTTGTTCTGCATCATGGCCAGGTACTGCAAGGCCAACACCACAGCTCTCATTTTGTGTTTCCCTGCTTTTATTAAGCATCTCTCTCAGTCCAAATGTTTCACAGGTAATTATTACATCACGGTTTTCAAGCAGATATTTAAGCACCTACACAAGCAGGATTTGCACAAATAATTTTACAGGTTATGACTGGGATGCTTAATCCAGCCTGACAGTCACAGCTGAAGTCTCCCCGGAGATTAAAGTAGTTGCTTTCTCTATTTCCTGGAATGCAACAGCAAAAGGTCTTACTACCCCTTCAGCTCTTGATGATTCTGTCAAAGAGAGGAACTTGACTTCCAGAAACCTGGAGCAAATGCAAAATTATCCAAAGATATTTTCATAACTTCCCATAAATTCCAATCACTTTTCATATATTCCACAATCTACATCAATCTACGGGTATTAGTGTAGGAATAAGGCTTGGCACAGCAAACCTGAGCAAGAATAAAATAGCAAATATTTCACATCAGCTAGAATAATTTCAAAAATCTTTCAAAAAAAAAATCTTTTTCCACCTTTTCAGAAAGCACTGAAAGTACTGGAAGGAGAAAGCTTTCAGATATGGTCTCAAAATTAATCAAATTAGACCAATGTTGGGCATTTCCAGTATTTATTAACCTTTATGTCCAAAGTCTTTTCTCTCAGTTACCCTCTTTTGTCTTAAATGCTTTCTTTTATTTGATAAAGCTGTGGTACATTCTAAGCATTACTAGAAGTAATTACTAAAAGTCTAGCTTAAGAAAGAACACAGATAATTGATGTCAAAGCTCAGTTTTGGCCAGAATTCCATGTCATATAGTCTGTATCTACACAGATAAGGTCTGCACCAGCCCAACTACACCAGTCATGTGAGATAAAAGGTACAATCACTGATCAGATCTCTGAGACAATTTTTACGAGGAAAATTCTCTCCTCACAAACAACACACTCTATATATGATGGAGAAAATGTAGCAGCAACAGTTGGTTGTGTTTATCCCAAGGGTGATATTACAGCAAACTTGCCCTTTTCCAGACCCACCAATACAGTGGTGAACAATTTGAGAGTTATCTAAGATGAAATACCTCGACTACTGGTGCAGCATTAACTTGATGCTATCGATAAAAACCATGGAACAGATATTTTTTGGTGATATACATCAGCATTGCAGGATGGTAATTCCTAAGGAGGAATAATTACACCAACGTGAGGACTTTCAGAGGAGCAGCTGCATTCAGAAGAATCAAAGAAAGCATTTTCCTAATATAAATATGCTGCCACAAGAAAAGCAGAAGTAGTAAAAATGTGCATTTCAATACAGCGGAAGTAATGTCTCCATTTAACAAGATGCTTCAAGTTTCTCAAGGGACTTGTTTATTTGTAACACAAAGCACTCCACTTCGTGTTTCCATTATGTCATGTGTCATTTGTCTTTCTCAAAGAAATCTGTGTTGTCAATATCTGTTTTATTGTTCAGTAAATTTTCATTACACATGCCATTATGCCTACATTCTGTTATTTCCCTGGTACTTGCCACTTTTCATGTTTTTCTAACAGTGATATCTATTTAAATTCAAAAAGAAAGAAAAAAAATAAATCCTCTAAGTGGCCACTGTGCTCAGGCTGCCTTTTGATCAACAATTAGCATTTTTCTAATTCGAGGATAAATAAATTATTGACAAAACAATTGATAACTAAATCAGACTTACCATTTAACTTCTTTGGAAAAGGTCTCATAGGATTATTTTAAAGGATGATAAAATTTCTCAGGGTCTGGCAATGGAAATCAGCCAAAATTCTTACCCTGGAATCACTTACACACCTTCACCCAAAGCTCTGAAATCGATTTACCATATAGGATTTTAACATATCTGCAGCCATAGGCAGAGTCCAGAAGTTATTTCCATCCATTATAAAAATCAAACCTCCAAGCCAACAATCTCATGTGATACATAAACTCACTGCATTAAAATTCCAAGGTGCATCTCTCTTAGGCCTTTAGAGTATCAGTGATCTCTGAGGTTCAGAGAGTTTCTCCTGCAGATTTCACATTGTTTCAGATGGAAGAAACAGCTGGAATTTCTTTAAACATTGGTCTGCTTTTCAAATCCCTCTGGTGACCTTGTTCAAGCTGATGCTGCAATCTTAGAACTGAAAACCAGTTCTCAAACCATCACATCAGTGGCTCATGTTTCCTCTTTGTTTAGGGGAATCTTATTTTGTGGGGAAAAGCAGCAGTGGTCTAGATCCATCTCTGTACATCAAAATGGTACCTTCACCACTTGAAACACCAAAAATGAGAGTTTCACAGAAACAGTAGCCTAAAAAGCATTCTCCATGTTCCTTTAGGAAAACAAAGAAACCATCTGAACTAACAAAAAAGAGAAGCTTCTAATGCTTCTGCTCATTCTACTGCTCTATATATGAAAAATATATGCTACTGCTCTATCTAAATCAAAACAGCACAAAAATCCTCTCTAGACTAACATCTTTTTCAATACTAATCAAAAGTTACCTGTCTCACAAAAGCCTGAAGAAAATCATGTTAAAATGATTTCATAGCATAAAATTTGAAGGTAATTAATAACATCTTAATGTCTTTGAAGCATCACTTTGTCATTCTCTTTTCCAAACATCACCACCCCTAAATGATAAAATCCATCAATTCCTTACTGATGGTGTCTTGAGAGGAGGCTGTTTTTAAAACAAATATATATTGAATATATACATATATCTATCTTCAAAACACCATAGGTCTATCACTCCTGCCAGTGACATTCCTGTTTTCACATTCATACTATGTCAAAGTGAAGAGAATCTCATTCAGAGGGATTCTCATGAAGGCACAGTGGGGGCATTACAAAAGTCAGTCAAGACTAAGTTGTTTCTACAGTTTTGAAGAATGTTTCAGATCAGAACACATTTATGAGTGATCAGATTTCAGGTTACTATTTATATTTTTATAAAATCTGTCAGGGCTTTTGTGTTGCTTGACAAATACTTACTGTCTATAAACCAGATGCCTGTAAGAGCTGTATTTACTCACATTCTCTGATCCTGACTTCAAGTCTGCTTAATACAGGAGTCTTCAAAAAGCACGTTTACTCTTGAAAACAATAGTTGCATTAACCTCCCCCCGTCTTTGTAATTCTATAAAAAACAAGCCAAGCAGAGTCATAAAGAGAAAAGAAACTGTTCCTCCAAGGAAGTGCTTTAATGAAGTAGAAAAAGGCATAAACATCTGTGTATGCCTTGTGTAGAACATTGAAAGTCACACAGAGAAAAAATACAAGGAGCTTGTTCTGTGTCCTGTCAGAAAATGGCTGCTACATAAAAGCAAAAGGTATCACCCTAAGGGAATCCTGCATTTTCTTTGCTGTGTTTTGTTTTCCATCTTGCTTTCCCGCTGGAGTGACACCTCCCAGGCAAGACAGTGTCAAGAGGCTTCAATGTACAGAGAATGATGAACAACAACAAAAAATGTATCCAGACTGTCAGATGGAGTGTGCACATTGGACAGAATTAACTGGGAGAACTTATCTGTCCACATACTGCAAATTTCTACTTAGAAGCTAATGGAAACCTTCTCTCCAATTTAAATTATCTATCTCATTTTAACTAGTACCCAGTTCTTCAGGTGCCTGCTTCAGTTCAAGAAAGAGACTGAGAATCACAGAAATCACCCTCTCACTTGGGCAGAAAAGAAGACAGATGAATGTTTGTTTTAAATTATTTGCAAGCACTTGCAGTACAACAGTGCTGCCCCTCCTGGTAGACATCACTGGAAATTAATTTTAGCAGATTTTTCAAGTCAGCCAATGGAAGTAATGTGATATCAGTAATGATATCACAAAAACCGTGGGTGAGGTACCTGCACTGCTATGAGGGCAACAGCAAAGGAGGTTAAAGCTTTTATCACTCAGTGCAAGATTAGGAAGGTTTAAAATACTTTGGTGTGGTCACAAGAGAGACACAGCAGAGTCACTATCAGTTCCTCTTTTCCTGAATGGCACTGGTGCAACAGAACTAACTGTGTCTGAAAGACAAAGAAGTGAGTCAATGAAAAGAATATGCTTGAAACTATTTGACTATAAAGATCAAAGTATGATAGAAACAAGAGAATGGCAGTTTCGTATAGGAAAAGAAAAAAAATCTATATTTGATCTACTTCAGGCTTCCTTTTGTGTCAGCACTTTAAATAACACAGCAAAGGTGCTGACAATAGTTCTGTTAACATTACTGTGAAAGCTACTAAAACTAAACGAGGTTTTAAAGACAGCTTATGTTTAACTAATGGCCTGAACTGCAAACCTGAAACCAAGACTATTCCTACCACATCCCAATTTTCAGTGAATTTGACCAAGGTAGAAACGAAGCAAACTAAATGGAGAAGAAAAGTCACTCTTCATATCAAAGAAGAAAAAAATCCACCAGCAATTCCCAATCTTGCCAAGCTTCTCATTCAAAATTCAGAATATTCCCCATTCACTATCAGTGCAATTAAAGTGCAGCTATTAAGTCCTCAGTAACTTTATTCTCTTCATAAATACTGAAGTTCCTTTAGTATGACATAGTATAATCTATATTACCACAACTGTTACAAATGCAGATAGCTGCTGGAAACATTATTCAAGACAAAGTTTTTGTTGAAGTGTTTACAGAACAATCATCATAACAATTATTTATTCTCATAATCAGGGAGAAAACAGTAATGGTAACTGGAATACCCAGGAGACTAAAACTATTGAATTGTGCTAACAGTTGTGTGCAATTAACTCTTGCAGCCATCTTTTCTACTTCGCTTTACGTGGATTCACTGCAGTGGAAATTATGGCTCCCACTACTCCTGCTGAATTATGGAAAATAGTCCAGAGGTCCTGAGAACGGAGTCACAAGGCTGGATCTCAGCTCAAAGCAAATGAAACAACTGGTACAAGCAGTGGAATATGCAGCATGCTCAGCATAACATATTTGTACATGTATCAACAGCCAGAGCTCTCATGCCCAGGAAGAAACCCTGGCAATGCCAGCCTTTTCCATGGCTTCTGCCATGATTTTTCCCACCCTTTCGTAGTGCATTCTATGCAACATAGGGCTGCACTCACAGTAAAAACCTTTCCCTGACCTGGTTTAGTACCCTTGAAAGGAAGAACAGTGCCATGGCCATCAAACAGCCTCAAACATCAAACTTCAAATTTCAGTTCACTGCAAGGAAACACTTCAGGTTGGATTAAACAGCAACCTGTGAGCTTTGCTTTACCTTGGCAAACCGAAGAGCACACAGAAGCACTGTTTAGAAGTGACGTGTCAATTCAACCCTCCAGTGTAAGAAATCATCTCTGATTGCACCACATAGTTCATGCAACGTGTCAAGTACCTGCTTTATTATACCTGAAGGTGTACTAGAGTTGCTTTTCTTATACAGAGGAATATTTACAAGATGGTGCTTGATGTTATCTTTTGACATTCCCTTGTAAAGGGCTGAAAAATTTACAGGGCATTTCTGAACATCAACACTTGCATTCTGTAACAGAAGGCAAAATAATTTGGAGTTTACCCCTGGGTATAGTACATGATTTTGTCTAAATCTGTAAAGTCATCATTTTCTCTTCTAAAATACTTATAAAATATCAAATTAAATGTTCAGAAGAAGTGTTTTCTGTTGAAAATAACATAATAATATATAATAAAGATACTATATGTTATTAGATTTACTATAGATATAATACGTATATAATGAGAGCTTAAGTGCAAGAAACAGTGGTATTTCCATTTAATGTAATAAGTCAAAATTCAGAAGGAGGCAGATAAAAATTAAATAGAAAAGAAAAGCAGTCTTAGAAAATGCAGTAAAGTTACTGCACTTAAAAGCCCTGTCCAATAACTGGGTAAACCTGACACAACCACCAAATTTCAAAATGCTAAAATATTGTAATATCTCAAGAAAATGCAGGCAGCTAAAACATCATAAAACAAACCCCCCCACTGTCTTTCAGTCCCAAACAAAGGAAGCCAAACCCAGGGAGAGGTGAACTAAGAAATAAGGCACGCTTGTGGAATTTCTTCCTCTTGGAAGGAATTCCTGAGGAATACCTACTCATTAGCTCAGATTAAAGTCTGTAAGTCAAGAAAACCCCACACAGTGGTCACATGAACAGGATACTACAGCCACCCAATTATTTTCTCTTAACCACAAGCAGATTATAATTTACAGCATAAGAGATTAAAGACCATTTTATTACTTTTTCAGTGCCATTCTGCCCTTACAACGCTGTAATTATGACTGGTCAAGTAGATCTTTAATTTGCACACCTCTTCCAAATACTGATTATGTGTGTTCTGCAGACATCTATAAATATATACATCAAAGCTGTTGACTGCCACAGAGTGTTAACCAGAGTCCACAGTTGTTATATTCTTTTTAGAGTTGAAACTCAATGTGTTAGGTCTATAAACAAGTCCACTTAGTCATTTTCTTACAAGCTGTTCATGTAGAAACTATAATGTTCTGTTCTCCCCAGAAGCTTATAATACATCACATGGATAATTGCATTTGAAAAGATTAAGCATGAAACACAGGAAACACCGATAAAATTCCAAGTACACCTGAGTCATCACTGGAAAAATACCATTATTTCTTAAAGAGTAGGTGGGAATGCGGGGGGGGGGAGAAGGGGGAAACCGCTAAGGAAAAAACCCAAAGAGATACAAAAAGAAAAAGAAAAGCAATTCAACTTTCAAAGAACAAATTCATGTAAGCACTGAGTAAGCATACAAGCCTTTGAATTATACACACTGATCTCAGACACAAACAGTATATCTTTAAGTACTACACACACACACTACAGTAGAATTAGCCTCATTTACGCCCAACAGGGCATAAATCTTAAGTGTCCTAACAATGCAAAACACTCACATGAATGAGGCATTGAGAGAAGCCCTTCCCCAACTTCTGCTCTCCTGAAGCTGGAAAGTCTTTACTAAAAATTAGGATATTCAAGAACTACAGGACAGGTGGGGTTTTTTTTAAGAGATTGAAAGACTTGGGAATTTCATCACTGGAATTACAGAGGCAACAGCCTCTGTCTTGGGAGATTCAGCTGTGCATCAGGTATGGCAGCAACATCCTTAGAAATCTAACTAAATGAGTCCGTGGTTGACTTGATTTATTGTGCAGCAATCATGATGCTTGAAGCAGATGTTTGGACCAGCTGAAATCCAGAAGAGTCCCTTCCAAGCAAGAGGTTGCCCAGTCAGGCTGTGGAATCCTCCCAGTCCTGGAGATTTTTAACACCCAATGGACAAGGCCCTAAAGAATCTAAATGAGAGTCAAAGTCAGGTCTAACCTGAGTAGGAGTTGGACTAAGACTAAAGTATAAATGAAGCTCATTATAACCTTTGGGATGCCACTGAACTTGGTGTGTCCCTGCTGTGCTCACAGATGTGCCACTTCAACACCTGTTGGCTACACGAAGCCTACAGTGCCTAAGTTGGAAGTGAGAGGTGAGATTCAACCTACAGAATGTGAACTTTCTGTCTGAAATTACCCAGATCCCCACTGTCAGAGCTCAGAAAGAAAAGGACTTCCAATGACCCAAATCCTCTTTATCATACAGTACACTAATAAAATTACTATATATATTTATTAGTTTGTTTCATCAGTTAAAACAGCGTAGAAGAAGATCACAGCTACTTTTAAGGTTGCAATTATTGCTTTGTAAAAACAGTTAGAAATTGAAAAAGAAATAAAATTTCATAGTATTTATATTGAGGGAGACCCAGATCTTCAACAATTTTGAACTTCTTCACTTCAGAGGTCATTGTTTAAGCAAGTAGTAGCAATTCAACAACTACTTACACTTCCAATAAACTCCACTACTTGGCCACTTACCTCAGCAGAGCTGCACTGGTGCCAGCATCTGAGCAAATGTTCTCAGTGATCAACACCCCTGACCCAGCATCTCATCATGCCAGCATAGAGAGCAGTAATTGTAATTTAATACTGTGTGTGCAATGCCCAGCCAGCAGATGCAAGCACAGAGAATAAGCAAGGGTTTCAATACAAGCAAAACAGCAATGCTGCAATAACTAATAAAACGTCTTATCCTCTCCATTTCTGGGACAGTAGGCAGGGTTAATTCTGAGGCCCAGAGATTAGAAAGATCATTCAAAACACTGAATTAATTTAACAGTCAGGTTGTAAGACTTTGAAAGAGAGTGAAAGACAAAAATTCTAAACACAAAAGATTCATCCTTTCCACCTACCTGGCTTCTGTAGATAAATCAGTTTATCATGACTAAACACATAGGTGGCACTTCACACACCAAGTAAACAAGAAATAGAATGAACTTCTTTTGGCACAGAAACAAAATTAAAAGTACCCAGAAACCTTTAATACATAAATAAACACTACTCAGTCAACTGAGTTTAGAACTCATACCATTCAAACCCAGTAAGATTGGAAAAAATTCTTTTGAGGGAAAAATTTTGCCTTACTTTTCACTGTTCTATTGCCTGTGTTGCAACTGCACTGTAAAATCTTTTGCTTTTAAACCAATTCTGTGTTCTTTAAAAAAAATTTAAGAAGGGTTAAAGGTTCCATTAATATTAAACTCTTTGTCTTCACTGCAGCTCATCACCACCACACTCCACAATCTCTGAATTTTCTGTCTATCTACATTATGACAAACACTAAATCTGTTCAACTAAATGCAGCATAACAGGAAACAATTTTCTAAAACTGTTACTGACTTTTTTGTATATGTAATTGTTTCATTTGAGCCACTGTGTTTTGAAGAAATTACCTCTTTTCCCATCATGTTAACTATTATCTGCTCTGACACCCATTTAACTTGCAAGGATTCAGCCACTCATTCTGAATAACTCCATTTGCTATGTATTAATCATTTAAATAGTTTTTGCTGTCGCCTATCTGAGCACCTTCAGGGTAACTACCACATTTTTTTCCACTTACAGCTGATTCAGAAAAAAATCGTGATAGAACACAGTGTCCCTTTTGAAGCTAAAAACAAAGTGTCATTTGAAACGATTCATTAAACTTGCAAAACATGCATTGCATCCTCCCTGTTGAGCCAGTACCTATATTAGGGACAGTAAAAACCATTTAAAACACAACTTTAGATAAAATTCATGTGTTTAAGTTCTTAATATGGGAACTGACAGTATTCACAAAATACAGAGGGCAGGGTGTACCTTATTTGATGGTCAGAATAGCTCAACTAATTAATTAGGTTTAAAATTCATTTTGGTATAACAACATGCAGTTTTTCCAAATATCACAGTAACTCATTTAGTGGGAAGTATCACAGGCAAACATTTCCTGAGTCCAGTTCAGTAGTCTTTGTTACCAGAAAAAACAAACACTCACGTAATTTAGGGGGCACAGAATGACAAAACACATAAAACCAGACTTAATATTAGAAATTCTTAATCAAAACTTCCTAAAACATTCCCCAACACCAAAGAGCTAAACCAGATGGTGTAAAACAAAGAGGGGGGAAGATATCCCTTTTTTATATTAGTTATCTTCCAGTAGAACCAGCTTTTTATAATCACTTCTATAGATTTAGTTTTCCCCATAAGTCCTCACAACTTCACACAGAAGCTGCTGGGACAACTCCAGTATTGGTAAGGAGCTGGCTCAAGCAAAGCAAACAAGTACTGCTAAGAAGAGATTTACCAGGTTGAAGAAAAGTTAATAACACTTTTGAAATAGAAGTTATTGAATATATTTATTAGTGTTAGGTATGTGCTGATGGTATTTCCTGCATTACAGCTGGTCAACAGTGGCAATAGAGAAGATGATCAGTGTACAGAAATGAAATTATTTTACAGTCTGGGAAAAGTAAATAGACTCAAAGTAAAACATAAAACATGTGAAGATTGATATTTGGGAACCTGTAATAAAATAACAAACACTTATCAATTGCAAACAGCAGAGGAAATGCAAGACCAGGATTTATTACAGGACAGTGCTGAGCTGTTGTGGTACATTCAGGAGGAAGTATTTATGAACCTCAGAAGGCATGAAAATCCCTGACCTACCAGTAAGTGTTTATACCAGGTCCATCAGTGACATGAAATCAGGGCTTTAACATCCAATCCTCAGCACATAAATAGAAGAAAAGTGAATAAATTCCAAGAAAAGTTGTTGTGATGGGATGAGAAGATCTCACAGCTTCCAGCTTCAAAGTACAACATGGAAGCAACAAGTTCATACACACAAACAGTTTATCAGAAGTAGTTTCATATTTGCAGAGATAATCTCCAAGTTTGGCAGCACCTACTACAGGTCATCCTCCTCAATTCCAGGGGATCTATTTGTAAAAAGAAGCCAACATACTCTGCTGCAGGATATTTTCTGCCAGTTTTTGTCTTTCCCTCTACTCCCAAATTTATTTTTTTCTCCAGAAGGGACTGTAGGGAATGGCAAACAGACATCTCAGCAAGCAAACTGAAATAACTGGGATAACCTAACTTGTAACCCAGAATTAAAATGTTATCATGAACGTGCCCAGACACGTTATTTCCACTATTAAAATCAATCTGCATTATGTTTCATTACCTTGGCTTTGCTAATGCAAATACTCAGCTAAGAGCACTGCTGATGGTGGTGATGATCATTTTGCACAAAATTAATCTCGAGGGGCCTCAGAGTACTGCAGATTTACCAGAGTGAACACCTATCCCATTATGCCCAGCATTACTGATTTAAGCACTTCCTCCTACAGACAAATTTTACTTGTGGCAAGTGTTTAAAGTCTGGCATCTTTTCAGAAATCACATTCAAATGCTGTTTTCAAGGAAAGGTAAGAGCACAAAGTTTACATGTGTATTTGATAGTTCTGTAAGTAATCAGAAAATCCTATGGGTATGAGCTGGACAGTGCAAAATGAAAACCAGCATTTTTAAGTGTTTCTTTTTCTACAGAAAGCAGTTTTGAGTAATTCTTTTCTGTTCCTTCTTTTTTCAGCTCTCTGACTCAATCTTGGCTTCTTTGGAAGGATGTATCAATCCAACGTGTCTGTGTTATAACCCACAGGTCCCAGCCATTACAGAAGGGAGAACAAACATTACTGAGACATGAAAGACCAGGGTTACACGTGTTTGACAGAAGACAACAATCCTTTGTTTAAAGTAAAGTAAACTCAACTTGCCAAAACCAGAGGGGCTTACACTCCATGTTACCCATGGCTGGCCATTTCCCCAAACCCCTGGACAGACCCAGCTTGGTTTCAATCCCCTGTGTTCTCCCAGCATTCAGTTGCAAACACATTGCTTCAGAACACAGATACTGCTAAAGGGAGATTGTGGTAACACCTCTGCACTTCCCTCTGTCCTTTCCAGTGTCACGCACTGTAATCAGCTCCAGCCTCTCACTTTTGGCAAAGCTGAGGATCAGGACTCAAGGAGAATGAGATGAGAGTGCCAACTCAGTTAATGGCGCTTTCCAAGGGTCACTGCTCTGCTCCCTATTTAAGCCTTCCCTGTAGGGCTGATCTCGCAGGAAACCCACATGCGTGAGCATTCTTCACTGAAACGGGAAAAGCACAACAATCTTCTGTTTATTACATCCATTTCTCCATTATTCACCACATAAAGACATTGTACAGAAAGAATGCACAGACTAAACTCTGCAGTAAGATAATGTGAAGGACTTCAGACTCTTTCAAGAAGCTCAAAAATTTGTTTATTTTTGATATACCTCAACTCCCGTTCCAAAGGAAATAGAACGCCCCTTCCTCAGCATGCAGCACAGTTCAATTCTTTTCAGCTCTGCCAGAGCTGTTATTCTCCAAATTATTACAAAAATATCACTTCAGGATCCAGCTATTGGCACAACAGTATTTCAGCTTCCACCCTTGCTGTTGTAGCTGAGCATATTCCATATTCAAGTCAACAACAGAAGCAGGCAAACAACTAATATGAAAACACAAGTTCTGGTTTTCCTGGTAAAAGCACGAACCCCTACATTCATAGGACAGAACCTGAACAAGTCATTCCCATCACTTTTCTGAAGCTTTTAAACATTGACTGCATTAACTAATTAATTTGACATGAACTGATTTATCTACTGACCAAAGAGAGATAAACTAGCATTGGTAAAGGATTAGTTTGGAGGTTAAATTAATTAAAAATAGTACAGTAGTGTCAGAATTTAATCTCATACTTCTTATAACAGCATGGAATCACTCACACCTTCAGCAATTTGTGATAAATCCATGGAGAAATTTCATGATGGGAGTGGAATTGATTTGTGTCACCCCTAAGAGTGTATGTCCTCACTCAACAGTGCCTATATTAAACAATATTAAAAACATACAAATTGAACAAAACAAATGGACCCATTGTTTGAGCTAGGCACATGATCCATGTCCTTCAATATGAAAATACAATGATTTGCCTCAATAAAACTTAGGGGATCACAACAGTGGCCAGAAAGACTAGAACATTCTTTGCAGTCTGTTTATCTGTGTGAACACACTTGTGTAAAGCAACACACAAAGGTAGTGGAGAGCCACAGACAATACACTGCCAAAAATCAACAACCCCCACCCAAAACTACTGACCACTTCTGGAAGCTACTGTCAACTACTAAGTGTAACAGAAGAGGGACCTCTGGGCCTGAATGAAGAGAGCAGCGATGGGATTCACGAACAAATTCTGTGACACAGCAGGAGAGAGAGAGGAATGAGGGGATGGAAGGATGAGCCACTACAGCTCCTGCAGCAACCAGTGATTTCTCCACTCAATTCTTTTCTGGAGCTTAATACAAAACATCCTGAATGCATGAGCCTTCTGCTGAAGGAAGGCTCTAACTACCCAAGTAACAGGGCTGTTTTGAATGGAGGATGAAAGAAAAAACGCAGCTTGAGAGATTCTTTTGTTATTTCCTCTTAATAACAGCAGGCTGATGACAGAACTCATCTCCCCTTTCAGGTGCACTGCCCACAACTGAAACCAAGAGCTGTTTCTGCAGCCTAAATGCATAGAATCCAAATGGCTTTAAATTTACTACTGAAAGAACCGGAGACAATGTAGTTGCGGCAGCGAAGTTTCCAGCAGGTGTTGCACAGTTCTGCCCACGAGCTGAGCTCAGTACTCCCATTAAACAGACCATCTGTAAAAGGGAGATAATATTTTGTCCTGCTTTTGGTATTACTGGCAAGGTATCTTCTGTGTGTGAGCAGAAACTCGCACTGCAGCTTATGCCAGGAGTCCCATTCGCTAGGTGGTAGTGTCAAACAAATAATAGCCACACTAATAACTGGAAGGAGCTACTAAGATGAATCAATATAAAAAGAAATTACATTGCTTATGTAAAGCATTATCATCTATTCACTGAAAAATTACAAACCACAGAATACAACTGATCTGGCAACACGGCTAAATTGTTATTGATTTGCATTGAGAATTTTTCCCTCCCTGACATTTCTAGAATTTTTATATAATTGTATATTAAGGCTCAAAGTGAAGATGAAATCTATTGTAAATTCCACACATCTGCTGAGATATGCCATTGTGAAATTAACTGTCTTGAAACATACATTTAGAACACATGAAAGTCATTCAATTTCCCAATATTAACTCTCCTTACATCAATACCTGAATTTAAGATACTTTGCACTCCTGTTCATCTTGTAGAACAAAACCCAGAGTCTCTTTTCCATGGGGTCACAACAAACCAGCAAAAGTAGTAGTTTTTAACAACTGTTCAGAAGAACAGGTTCAGCTGAGAAGGTTGAAGTTTAAGTGGCTGAATAAATCTTAGTCACCTTCTAAATAAATGCATGATATCATCAAAGCTTTTGAGGTTCAAGTCATGAAAATCTAATGATTAAATCTAAGTTTTTATTACTGTTAACGTCATTGCCTTTTTTTATATAAGCCATTTAAAGCTTTTTTAACAAGGATTTTGGTGTACAAGACAGAATTTTAACAGGCAGTACAAACTGCTGAGCTTAGGTAGAGCTACTCAGGACCCACAAGTACAGCAATGATGAATTCAAGATGAAGCATCTCTGAAAGTGATAATTCTTTGCATGGACTACGAGCACACGAACATGTAAATATTTACAAAGTTACAGTAACGAGGGGACTCTGGTGTGTGTTACCTACACTCCATTATCATGGAGGTATCAAGAGGTTTGTTTCCAACAAAATTCATTGCAATTAAAAAAAAACTCTTACAGTTATTTTTCTCCCATGCTGGTGTAATTTCCTGTTGAAATGAAAATGACTCTGCGATACCAAATGATATCTGAGTATTTGAGAGAATTTGAGAAATCCATTATACCTGGTTTTTGCCTCACATAAGCCATTCTCAAAACTCAACAGTGATCTAATGCTACTGAATATAAACACCACAACTCTTTTTTAGTTTTTTTGTGAGGGAATTCAACATTTAAGCTTCACAAACCAGCAAGCTACTTCCTGATTGCTCTCCTGAAATCTTTATCACTAAACAAAATTATCATGTCTTTTGTCCTCCACTGTTCATCTCGTACTCCCACACAAGGAATTAATCAGAGAGCAACAAACCTGTACCTATGTTATCTGGTATCATTAAAGACATTTCTTTATTAAGAAGAAAATAATCTATTTATGGAAGTTCAAGCTTCAGGTTTTTACAAGGAGCTGACAGGACAGTTGTGGGTCCAGCTTCAGATACAGAACCACACTGAACGAGCTCAGAAAAAACATTTATTTTGATCATTATCTGATAATTTTCTTGCTCACCTGGACAGTTTTAGACTTGCACTACCATCTAGCCTTGACATCTATCTGCTCTGCAATACTCTACCTGCTGTAAAACATTCATTAGGTATTTTCCTGACTAGGAAAACGCTCCCTCCGATGAGAAGAGGAACTAATGCCCCACACCAGCACAGAGGCCAAGGCCTGGTGCACACAGGCCACAGCTTGGCAAGACAGAAAAATTAAATTAACATTACAGAACAGGACAGAGTACAAACTAGGTCAAAGCAAACAATGAGGCATTCAGGGGATAGCAAAGCACAGAATTTTCTAAAGAAAACATAGCTAAGAATATTGGGTTTGGTTTGTCGGGGTTTTTTTGTGTTTTTTTTTTAGTCATCAGTATTTTTGATTAAAGTTCAATACCTCTTTTCTCCAAACTATTTTTAAACACAAAAGTAAGTCATAAAATACTAAAAAATTATTATTTCTTATACCCACCTCTATATAGTATCTAAAGTTAAAACACAGAAAGAATTGAAACCACATGCTGCAAAGGTCTTATATTTTTATCTGCTACTTCACTTGACACTCAAGGAGAAAATTGTGTGCTGCTTTGAAGATGCTCCTAAATTAAATTTCCTTGTTCAAATTAGAAACTTTGACATTTAAAATGAATTTTAATAGGGTAATAAACTCAGGATATTTCATAACTCCATCCAAGATATGAGGCATCTCTGACCTACTGACAGCTTCCACTGAATGAAAGTCATCATTAAACACTCGTGAGGCAGCAAACCAACAGACACTTCAGAGCGACTTATTTGAGTGATAAAGACAAATATGATGGAAAAAAACCCCCACCAGTTCAGTCTATTGTAAGAATTGTCATCTGCAAATTGAGAACTGCATGTTCCCAAGTTCACTTCCAAAATAGAGGTGAGAGAGTGAGATACATATGGAAACACGAGTATAAAAACACAAACACACCTGTGTGAACAACAGACAAGCCACACCAATAACAGTGAGAAATTCAGAATGCATTACATAAAAAAATTTCAAAAGACAATGCTGAAAGGCAAATGTAAAGTATCTAAACATTCCTAAGTGACTAAAATTAGTATATCATGGTCTATGTCAGTAAAAATGTCACAAAGAATTAGATCCCCAAAATCAGAATAACCTTTTTGAGTTTGACTCAAATACTTGCACAGGCTTAGTTTGCAATTAAACATCTTCTGGCAAACCACCAACTCCCCAGTAGAAGGCAGAGAATTATAAGGAGACATGATACTTATTTTGAAGGCAATATCAGAAAGAAATTTGGAACATAGCACAGATGCAGGTGCATTAATATTAACACTAGTTCACGGAATCAAAGCCTTTATCAAATTTTACATTGGCTAGACAAAATAAGTTTTTAATGAGAAGTTATTCTCAATTTTGTGTCTTTTAAGTGAGTATAAACACTCCTAAGGTATCAACACTTATAACACCACAGTATAGCTGCCTCCTCATCTGACCAAAAAGTAGAACAATATGAAAAGAAACACATATTCAAATGAAGATTATCTAAAAATAACATTAAGAAGTTTTATCACAGGTGCCCTCATTTCTGGTGCACGATGAGAGTTGATTTTCAAGCAAATGACATGAACTTCAAGAGACAAAGAGCAGCAAAACCCTGCACCAGTCCCACTGTGCTGAACACCGACATTGACAGGGGGCAGAACATCTTAAATACGCTTGGGAAGCCGCTCCAAAATAAACAGGACTATCTGATTTACAAATTTGGATTACAGTATACTTGTAAAACCAAAACAAACGCAGATATATTCTTGAAATTAAGAAAGAGGGGAAATATTTAAAACCAAAAATCTGTGTACTTAGCTAAGAAAACAATTTTTAGTTGGTATTCAGAAATGCTAAAATGAGAAAACAGACATGAACACTGATACATGTTTCTACCTTTAACTACCTTTTTTAAGAAGTATTTAGTTGAAAACTGAACCATAAAGAAGACAAAAAAGAAAAAAAAGCACGTACATGCAGCATGATTTTACAGTATCTGTCTCTTGTTCTGACTTAGCTAATCAGATGAGTGATTTCATCCTTGGTATTCTAATTTTGTATTGCCAAATAATATCTGAATTTGAAGAAATGCAAAATACACTAAAACAAATGCTATTTTATAAACCATGCCTATAGATAAAACAGAATTTCCAGATTTTCCTAATTCTCAACAGCTTTGTTTCTAGCATTGTGTTTCATGAAAAGCCTCTTTCTGTCAAAAGTTTTGTCAATTAGGAAATTCTCATCTTGGTTAAAAGTGCCTTTGGGGTGCAATAGTGTTATTTATTATTTTCATTATCATCATCATCAACCTGATCAGGCAATAAGCTTTGGGGATTCTAAATCCTTTAGAAATGCTACAATTGTTTGCAATTTTTCAGTAAGCATAAATATCAAAATTAGCACTTGTACTTAGCTAAGCTGAATTACCTGTTTACCACTCACAAAAGCAGAAAAACAAATATCATGTAAAATTCACTGAAAAAGCCAACACAAGAGATTAAAGATCCAGAGCCCTTTTATATTTTCAAAGTATCAATTTGACAGGCACAAGGTTGGGAAAAATAGTTAGAAAACAACACAGACAGTTTTCTATATTGGGAAAAGAAGTTTGTGTTACATTTTTATTGAAGGAATTAGACTTCAATGGCCAACTGATGCAAAATTCTGTAAATCAGTAGTAGAACCTGTCAACAAGAACATAACAGCACCGGGATTTCACACCATCATCTTAGTAATTGAAAGGACCTGCCCTCCTCAGGGTCATGCACTGCAAGTCACAATGGCAACACTGCAGATGATCACTCCTTTGCAGGTGCCAGTGTGTCCTACCTGTAAAGGCAATGTAACCATGCAAGTTACACTATGCTGAATTTTCCCATTCTATCTGGTTTTTAAAAGCTTTAGAAACAGAAAATCTTGAGTTAAGTGGGTATTTTGCCCACAAATCAAAGTTTTCAGACATTTAAAAAATTAATACACTCTTCCATGTATGGTTCATATTGATATTCAAGTGAGTCCAGGAGCTTTTGGGAGGTGACAAATGAGAAGTTTGAAAGCAGTGATGTATATACACAGCATTGACCCAATGTTCCAAACTTCCTTCTGCAATTTGCCTTTACTTATAGAAACAGTAACAGAAAAATGAAACACTGCAGAAACATCAGACAACTTAAGCTAAAAACCTCACCCACACAAGAAAGGGTAAGAAAAGAATCACATTACATATGTATTCAACATGTAGTTTTAGGACAGTCAGTGCCTAAGATTTCTTTTCCATTTTTGAAAAACAGAATGCCAAATATGCAAGCCAAAGGATGTGACTGCTGGGAGTAAACTTTCAGTTCCATGGAAGTACTTTCCCTCTGATAAAGGTATATCCAGCATAGGTATGTACTGGAAATTCTACACTGCTGTTCTTGGCATTTAATTAGGGGTAAAAGGAAATGTGCAGGACTAGAATCTTAAGTGTTGGTTTAATAACCTTTATACAGCTCATTTCTGAATGATTTTCTTCCTCTCTGGAGAGGTTTCTAATGTCAAACACTGGTATTAAGGTGACTCGTGGTTACTGAAGAAGCACAAAGAAGGCACATGACAAAATTATTAATTATAGGGAGGGGAAGGAGGCAGGATATTCTTTTTACTCCATAAATGTCTTTGTAAAACAGAACATTTAATACTGAAGTCAAATAGTTTCAGAAGTCAATAGCCATTCAAGTCTTACTGCTGTCAATAGCAGTTGGGGATTTAAGAATGTCATTTAAAAACTGCTGCAAATGTGAGTTTTAGAAGGCATTGGAGATTCTTGAGAAGGCAAAAGGATTTAACTTTTTTTAACTTATATATAGAATAGTTGCCTAATTTCCAAGACATATGGAGAGTTAAACAGCTTCAATAGTTTAGATAAAAATAGTTTAATTATAATTAATATAATTATAATAGTTTAGTTTTTTTCCTCAGGAGTTCTTAGTGGGTTTGCACATTTAGAGCTATAGAATTTTTAAGTATAATTTAACAAAGTAAGACTAACTAGCAATTATTCTAAACATAAAGTGCAAGAGTATTTCGTTTATAAATACAAGTGCAAACTTCACACAATAACTGAGAGGCAAAGCCTTTTTCATCACTAGAACATCACTAAATCCACACTTCTTCGTTACATTTTTGCTTTATTACAGCAAACTTTATTTTCCAAAATTTGAGGGTTATTTCCTTCTCACATTTTATCACCTGACCAGAAGAAAACATAGAATATTATATCAGAAAATTGATTAAAAAACAATTAGACAAGGCAATAATATTACTGCTAGAATAAGAAACCATTTCATGTTTTGCTGTTCTTCCCTTGCTCTAAAGGAGCTTGATAAGCCTCCCCATGAATTTAAGAGAATAACAGGCATAATTGAAATCACACTAGTTTTCAGCAGCTGAGATTCTCTTACATTTTATTGCAATATATGCCACAGAAACATGTACCTGGCAAACAGCATGGCTTCTTCTAAAACAGCGCTCTGCTGCACCAACTCCATCCCCGTTTGCCTCCCCTTTTTCCCTCTGAAGCAGTTCTGTATCATTACACGAGATGGGCACAGCACGGCTGGAGACACAAACATTAATTGCCTCCATTAATTGCTTTTCTTCAGCACACCTTCGGAGCTCTGAAAGCATTTCTGTTCTCTTCCTGCGAAGTTTGCTCACACAACAACTCAGGCAACTTCAGCAGGTCTCCCAGTTGCTGCATAATGCTCCACAGAGCAAAGTCCCACACTGAGGAAGACCTGACTGCTCCAAGTAAGTGAAGGTCAGCCAGGTGTGACTTGCTTTTCCTACCTTGTTTACCCAAAAGACCAAAGGAACAATGCCAACATTAACAACCCAAATCCTAACGCAGAGCCTGCCAATACTTCCGATTGTTTCTCAAGGTGTCCCAAGTTTAGGAAATAATTTCTTCATAGCAAAAGAAGTATCTCAAAGTAATGACAGCACAGCAGCAGATTTCAGTTTGGTTTTGTTTTTCATAAAGCTACAGTGCCTATGATTTTAATAACTGGAGAAAAATAAAGCCCTCGTTCTTATAAATCTTTCAAAAAATGAAAGATTTCTTCAGAAAACTATATATCTCATCTTCATTGCCAACTCTAACTAAAGTCCGTCTTTTAAGCAAATTTACAGTTTATATTAAATCCTTTTAGCCAAATGTGAAGCTGAATAAATTCTGAAACAACTGAGATATTAATCACACCCTACACTTCCCAAAATCACACCTTTTAACAGAAGTTTCAGATTCTGTTGAAGTGGTGCTATCCTTAAGAACACAGTTTCATTTTCTACAAGTTCATGAAAACTGTAACACCACTTTAACTAACAAAAGGCAAAATGGAATAAAAAGACAGCAGCATCCCTAAAATTTAGAGCAATAAACAAGAACAAACTTTAACCAATAGTTTCCAGGTCAACACTGACCTCTTGCTTTGTATTTCCTCTTTCCCATCCTGTGTGTCTTCCCTAGTCACCAACCAGTTTTGACACCACCTCCCCATTTTTTCATTGTTTTGCAATATCTGTGCTTAGAACAGACCTGACTGTGCCTCCACTTCCACAACTCTCAGGAGTATCAATACAAATTCTTTAGCTCCTATCACAGTTAACGCATGAAGTGTTTGATTCTTCTCACCTGTAAAAACACATGCACAGAACACTGATTATTTTTTTATCATTAATCCTGAGAGAAAACCCATGTTTTCTGCCCCAATGGATTTCCACCCCAAGAAGAGTTCATCATCCCCGCACTCTATATTTTATCATATCCCTTCTATCAAACATGTTTCTTCTGTAGCTCCAAGTACAAACCTTCAGCCTAGAACTTCCTCCACACTCCTTATATCTCTTGTTCCCAGTTATCCCTCTTATTTTCTACAGCTTCCTGCCCCCAGCTCTCTACTCTTCCACAATGTCTACACTTAAAACCTTTTATTTTGATCCTAAAGATGAAGTCTCCTCCACTGCCCCTTTAAAGGCATAATCTGCTCTTTCATTAACTGAGCTCTTTTTCTGGCTCTCTGCAACAGTATCCAAGCTCTTCCTTTGTGTGATAGCAATCACTTCTGACCTTATCACCAGGAGACAGTTTGTTGTGGAGGCTGTTGGTTTGTTGGTTTGTGGGGGTTTTTTTGAATATAAATATAAAATTTGAGAGTGAGAAAAGTTTTCTTTGCTCTAATGACAGAGCAAAAACACGGCTTGGTATTTATGATGAACTTTCTCCTAACAGCTGGCAGCCAGCAGGAAAAGGTGTCTAAAAAAGACTATCATGACTTTAAATAGAAAGAGGGTATCAAGGGCCATACTCAGGTATGAAACCTAAAAGAAGGACATTAAAATATTCACAGAGGAAGCAGAAGTGCTGATGGAGTTTTCATGCCCCTAGTAACCTCTGCTTTTGAGACAGTTGGTTGCTGTGTTTATCCACTATTTCCCTTATGAGGTTATTTTTGCTCCACTCAGAACTTGTTTTTGTTAAAGCATTTGTTTCTGACCACTTTCCTTACATCTGTACTTAACTTCAGAACTCTTTGCCACTATCTCTGGGACAAGTAGACTTTGGAGAGCATGAGAAAAAAAGTGGGATCAGAAATGCAGGCAGAGACTATTTATGAACATATTCAGCTCAGTCTCCAGCGAACAGCAAGAAGTTTGACCTTGTTGCAATGCAAAACTGATTGGGATAGCACAAAAATGAGCTATTCCAATACAGCAAGATAGGAGAGGAAAGCAGAGAGAAGAGGTAGAACAACAGATGACTTCACCAGCAGCATTAACATGGATTAGCCTTAAGGTGACTCAATTATGTTTATCGTAAGTAATAAAAAAAACAGTTCTGCATTTTAGTTGGATGATCCAATAAATCAAACTTGAAAATTAAACCAACCACCTCAAATTTAATATTCTCATAGCCCTTCACAAAACTGAGTCATGTCTGATAACACTAGAACGGGCTCACTGAAGATATGAAGAGAAATTCAAAATGACAGAATGAAGGGCTGTGCATGACTCAGTTATAAAGGTTTAACATTTTAAAAAGTCATCCTAGTTCGCCAACAGCACACAATGTAACCGGTTCAGACCTGAATTCTTAAGATTTTGTTGTTATTTAGCCTACAATAATTTGGTTTTGCAGAAGTGGGGAAGGAGATGAGGAGTTTTCTGTATTTCATGGAATGAAATATCACATACAAATTCTTTTCCTTGCACTATCTCCTCTTGTTTTCTGCATCTGTGTTCAGGCAGAGAAGAGACCCAAGCAGCACTTTCATTGAAAAGAGAAAGAACTGATAAAATAGTAAATTCTTTATATTCTTTTCAGCCATCTGTCTCTCTACAGATGCAACACAGCAAAAGCCTAAATTGACTTATACTATGATAAACATTGTGTCACAAAAAACCAATCCACAGTTACATTATTTTAACCTCTACGGAGAAAACAAAATTTGCTTGTCTCCAAGTTTATTTTAGTTCCCCTCCCATGGCATCATAGACTGAATGAAAGGTTTAAAAGCAATTTTTTTAAAACAAACAAATCAAAGTAAAATTTTGTATCCTACAGCAATTTTGCTTATTATTTAGTTATTTCAATTTTTATAGCAGAACAGACTAATTAAGAATGTAATATTTCCATTTGCTTTAATGAGAACCTAGCTCATTCAGAAAGGACAGGGGGTATGGAGCTAAGACAGGAAAGACTTAGAATTTGTCAAGATTTTGTGAACAAGTAATAAAAATTGCCTATTACCCATATTCCTATTTCGAGGACAAATCTATTCTCTTCTGAGGAGTCAGTTTGAATCTGGAGTTCCACTTTTTCTTTTGGAGTGAGAATGCCAGTGACTAACCAAGGGCACCACTGACACCGACAACAGGACAAGTGCCTCCTGTCAAAGCAGCAGATAATGGGGGACTAAAAGTTACCCTAAAATAGCCAACATGACTGACCTCATCCAGAGGCCACAGCCTTGGCTACAAATGCCCACTGCAGCAGGCAGTTTGTGCTTCAGGCTTCAGGAGAGCCCTGGATTAGACAGGGCACACACAAACCTGACTCTCAGCACTGACTTCTGTTGTCATTGTCTACAGGAGTGCAGTTTGCCTGATTGCACCCAACTATCCTCTCACTGAGATTTGCTTCTAAAGTTATAATTTGGATGAATGAGATCAAAGATTTGCAATTTATTTTCAATGTCAAGTGAACTCAGAGGGTTTTACTAACTAATGTACACAGTGACTTATTTTTAAAAGGATAAAAAATTTTCCTTTCTAAAAATATAATTATACTGTTAAGTATTGCAATTATTAGATAAGCAGTACTTCAACATAAAAGAAATACAGAAAAAATCCATTTTTCTGTATGGATTTTTTTTATTGGCAACTATAGGAAAGCAGCATCCTTTAGTTTGCTTGATTTGCAGAAGCAAAAAGGATGCAGCCAGACACTTCCTTTAATAAAGTGTTTCCACTAAGAATGATTACTGTCTAAATCAATTCTGTAAAGGAGGGGATTTTTAATTACTAATCAAAGTTAATTGGAGCCTCAAACTCCACCCATTAAAAAAAAAAGTTTAATTCTAAGTTTCTTCCGTTTCAAATTGCCATAATATTGGGGTTTAGAAACAAAATATGTGACAGCACCCATATTAAGTCCTTAAGACATCAAAAGCAAACCTTTTTTCTCATGACTTCCTCTTCAAGAATCACCTGTCACACTGAATGTGATTCTTTGGAAGAAATTATACTACACCACTGATAACATATTTGAATTATAACAAAACCAATGGGAGATTGTTGTTCTGTATTTTAGTGCTTTTGATATTTCTTTAGCAATCATCGTTGCCGTCTGTCTAAACAATTCTCTGTGCACTGACATTCACAATAATGTGTTTTCATCAGGAAGTTCGACACTGTCATTAGGTTTCACAAAGGCTACACTTTACAGTTCCTAGCCATTTTTTTTACACCTCACTGCATCACTGGGACATGAATGCAACAGTTCTTATATCTGTCAAGTTTAGTTATATTTACTTGAATACGAATGTTAATAACAGATTACTGGAAATCTCTAGAGAGATGATGAATTAGTTACACTCTTATTATCCAACACTGGAATAGGACCAAGAGAGGAGGATTTATCACATTCTCTGGTAAGAGAAAATCTGCTCATCAGCCATAACCATCTTCTACAAAGCTTGATAAATACAGCTTGGGAGAGGCTAAAAATTTACACACCAGCTCTTATAATACCTTTTGATTTCCTGGAACTGTTTGGTAAGAAACTTTGTTGTCAACAGTTCCAATAACTTGGAGATACAGGTGGAAGATGTACTTAACCTTCTCTAAAGCCTACTACTCTTCATATTCACCTACTAGCATACAGAGCTTCCAAATACACTTTTTCTCCCTCCTTTATACTCTCTTAGAAGTAGCTGTCTGTGCTGGAACCTTATCACCAGAGGAAAGTCTTGAGGAATTTTTCTGTATTTTGAGGTGAATTAAACACAATTCATGCACACACATCACACAAAATGTCCTGTCCTCAATGACGGACTTTGCCTCATAAGGCTCTGTAAGGAAACAGCATCACCTGAGGATACAAGCACAAAACAAATCTGTTGCCAACAAGGGGTGGAAAAAGAAGTCACACTCTAGCATAATGGCATAGCTATAAAAGAAAAAAAGGGGAGAAAAAGTCTCCTTTAAACGACTGACAGTCCTAACTATATCAAATATTAGCCTCTGAATTCCAGAGTTCAGTTATACTCAAGCACCCAACTGTAGTTCCCTCTCTCTCTCTATATATATATAAAACACATTTATATATAGAAAATACATATAATGCTCTTCATTAAGAAGAACTATTTATACATCAAAACATCCATGTATTAATGAAGAAAGTTCTCAGGTGATAAATATGAAAAGCTGCAGAAAAAGTTATGAACAAATGCGGTCTTAAGGTTTGTTAAGCTGCAACAAATTAAGCATCAACTGTCAGAGCACAAGGTGCTTTGTAAGTTCCTCACAGATATGAGAAGTGCCCTCATTTATTCATGTCATTGGTGAGTTCTATCCAGGGACTGCTGCAGTTGGGTATCCCCATGTTACTGTTATGTAGCCTAATTCTGAAAATGTTCAGAACAACAAAGGAAGATTTTGACCCATGAGGAAAAAAGTCATGACAAGTTGAACATCAAACACCCAACAGCTGTGGCTTTTTCCTCTGCAGTTGCACTAAAGATTCTAATAGTAACAGCAATGGTCATTGGTTAGTCTGCACAGACAGCAGTAATAAGGCAAATCAAACCCAAGCATGAACATACCTGACACAAGGTTTTAAAAGCCTAAAATTAAATCATGTGAAAGATCAAAACAGTAATAATTGCATTCTACACATAGCCTGAGAAGGGCCATGAGAAAAGACAGCTTCCTTCTTTAAACTTCATCTTTCAGTTCAGCCCTCCAATCTGACTGCCCCCCACACACCACTGCTGGACCACATTTGTTCCCACAATGTGGGAACAAAGACCCTGCTGGGATTGCAGTACAGGTTTCTCTCTCACATAGGCTCCCTCCTACTCAGTAGCAGAGCACAGCAATCTCTGAGCAAAAAGGGCAAAATCAGCTTAAAGCCCTGCCACTGTCCCACTGTCCCCACATCAGAGATGAGCTTTGCACACATCAGAGAGCCACCAGAAACCCACTCTGCTCCAGGGGTGCCCAAGGAGCAATGAATGCCAGGAAAATGTCTCCAAAGAAATGTATCTGTGAGGAAATCTGCCTCTCACTGACATGTCATCTGTCCATTTCAGAACTGGGCAGTACTGAGGAGGAATAAGATCTGACTCAAACCTGGTTAAGATCAGTGTGAAGGAGTCCAGCAGACACCCCTAGCAATTAGCTTAGGTTTTCTGTAGCTGAGATCCTAATCCAAATATGACAAGTTTATTGAAAGCCTTTAATCTGAAAGCTTCTTTTTATCCATAGAAGAGACTGCTTTGAAATCAGACTCAGGCAAACAGACATCATATCTGCTTTGGTACAGATGACATCTCATGGTCTCTGCAAGTCTGTACACAGCAACAGTTCCCACAAGGAAGGCTGAGGTTCAAACTTCATTGCTGACCCTCTAATTATTAAAAAAAAATCTTCAACAAAAATTAATTCTGCATAGAAACATTCCTAGAACAATTTATCTTTCAGGGACAAGAAATTTGGAAGGAAACTCAGGACATAGATCAGATATATAAATAGCATCTTTGAACTTGCAAAGGAAGACACTATCAGGACAAATTTATTGGCTAATTAAATTCAGTGCCCTACACAATTAAACTCTTAGTCATGTTTACTAAACATATCACCATCAGTGCAACACGAACCACACCAGCCTCTTTGAACATAGCAGTGATATATGGTATTTAAAAAGCTAAATTAATCCAGCAACAATAGCTAAGAATTATTTCTCCTGGCAGTTCACTAGAGGGGCTTAAGAAGTACTTTTCCAAGTGTTCACATTTCCTCTTCAGCATTACATACAAATTGCCTGGCACAGAATTTCTCATATCCACAGCTCCCAGACTAAATACTATTGCATGTTTTTAAGCAAGCAGATCAAACACAGCACATTTTACTTTCAAGTATTTTCACATATAAACATTTACTTAACACCAGGCATTCCTACTGTCAAGGACATAAAGGAAAAGTAGAACTTGAAGCATCGTTCAGAAACTCAGGACAGTTAAAGAAGACCATGCACACTGTCTTCATTATTTTACTTGACGATGTTCATGTTATTTTGAATGCAAAGAGAGTAGATACTGGGTTTTGCAACGAGCATGGTTTTGAATCAGTGAAGTCTGGTTCATCTATTAAAGCCATTCTAAATGCTGAGGCTACAAACAACTATTTGGAATCAACAGTGAATCAACAGAGGCTCAACCGTTGCTACACTAAATCAAGTATCTGTCAGTGTCTTCAGAGATCCAGTATGCCTTCTATCTGTAAAATTAGAATATCTCAGGAACAACTAAAGTTTTAAAGCCAGGAATAAGACTAATTCCCTTTCCTATGTTCAAGCATCTCTTCTCTGTGAGGCAGATACCTCACAAAGGTATCTGTGAGGGGGACAAAAAAAAAAAAAAAA